>CM036241.1:41129798-41146353 GCA_020698575.1 Bostrychus sinensis
TGCGCTTGGAGGACGCTAATTTCTGCTAAATTTGAATTTACAATTCGGCTATTTTGACATCGTCCAAAACTAATAATGAAATTAATCGAATGTAATTTCATATACTTTATTTCACCCTGGTAATAACTAAACTAATATGAGTTGTGGTAGACCCTGAATACTGAATGACATAATGGTGATAATAACAGGTTTAAGCTGATTCCTGTACTGTATGTGTATACTGTCCAACCAGTTTGATGAGTTTTGAACAAAGACTGTTGCAGAAAGAAAACCCAAAGGCTGTTTCTAGTAGAGTTTACTGAGAGGTGTAAGAGGTTGTATTTACATTTATGGTTTTCAATGTACAATTATAGGCAAAAAATGTGGTGATCTTTATGCAATGCTTAATTTTTCTGGTGGCTGTTCTGTATACCTATACCCAATGGGGGCATTTTTGGTCCACTATTGCATATATAAGGTAATATTGTGTCTGATAATTTTGTTGTTGTTGCAAATCTGTTTTTTTACTCTAAATTCAGAGACAGCTAATTTAAATAACTGAATTATTATACTTTTTTTTATTAAAAACAATAAAACAATTAAGTTCTCAAAAATAAATTCCATTAATTCGGATACATGCATTCACCGAATTAATAAAAAAAAACAAACATTTAGAAATAACAGGGATGCATGTCTTTTCGTTGTATTAATTTGGGAGTTCTATGGTTTATGATATCTCAAATGAATCTTGTGCTTCTTGTAGGTTCACCCAGAGCTGTTCGTGGACACTCTCGAGGAGACAAACTCAAGATTAATATAGACGTGATGTTTCCTCATATGCCCTGTGCCTGTAAGAAGTGTACACGCTCACATTATTTCCATCCTAGTCAAAGTTTATTACTATTTTTGGTATATATATTTTTCTTTATGTGACAAGTGACCGCAGCAGTTGATCTGTACAAGTGTTGACTAGTAGTGAAGGCTACAAAAAGTTAGATGTTTGGGGTATTGAGGATTTAATAGGGTTTGCCTGCACTTGCACTGACACATTGCTTTTGTACTTACCTAATATGTCTTATACAATTTTAGTCAAGTAGTAAAATAAGACATAAAGTAGCTAATGATGCTAACATGCTAACTTTATGCTAAATTCATTTAAGAAATCCATTAATTTTGAGGAATTTGAGGAAAGCTGTTTACACACCACATAGTATTTTGTAATATGAAGAGGGCTAGGTACTGTTAAACGATATATTTGTGGTATTAAAAGAAAAGTTACAATATAACTGGTATTGAATAAAAATATTTTTTTCAATACTTATTGGGACCTTTAATGTCCCTTTGCATGTATGAATCACATAAATAACACAAAATAAATCATACGCACTATTGGTTTTATCTTAAAAAATTGGTCTTTTATTCAATATTATTGTGTTTTATGATTGTACAAGGTGAATTAGCTCAACATAGGTATCAGAAAAAGTATCACTCAGGTACCCGTATCGGAAACAAGGTATCGCTTAAGTACTGGTATCAAAAAATCTGAATGGTACCCAACCCTAAATAGGAATCATTTGTGAAAAAAATTAGACCTTAAAAATGTAATATAGGCTTACTTAACTTTGTGGATGACTATAAGGAGCAGAAAGACAGACACTTCTATTGGCTGTTGGTCTACAACACTTATCAACAGAAAAAAAAAAAGACTTCTGATAAACAGAGTGTAGCTAATACAGCCCTACACCAGCTTATGCACGTAGAGAAGATAAAGAATTGTCAATGCATATACACAATGTTTGATGAAGCAGAGATAATTCTTAGATCACATTTAGCAAGCAGGTTGATGTGTTGTGTGGCGAGTTGAGTTTTTGGCTACACTACCTTTAGTTTTTTGTTTCACTCCTCAGATCTCAGTATTGATGCAATGGACGTGGCCGGAGAGCAGCAGCTGGACGTCGAACACAATCTTTTCAAACAACGCCTCGACAAAGACCTCAAAGCGGTCACGAATGAAGCAGAGAAACACGGTACAATTTTACACGTTACTTTTAGAAATACATGTCTACTGAAAATCTACATGTCTCATAGTGACTGTATGTCACTATGTCGGTTGCCTGTCAGTGTGTGTCTCTAATTGTGAGCCCTGTCACTAACTGGCCACTGTCCAGAGTATGCTCTGCCTCAGCCCCAAAGTAGATGGTATAATTGATTGTTTTGTGTGTCCAGAGTTGGGAAAAGCCGATAACGGTGAAGTTTTCGACCCAGTACGTTGGACCCAAATCGGTGTGAAAGCTGCTATGGAGCCGAGACCGACGACTTAAAGTAAGTTGTAATATTTACTAAGTACTTTACATTATATGGAGAATTACCATTATCAAATAAATCTGATGTGCTAGAAACACAATGTTTACTATTGTCAAATTAGAATGTTAGCCACATACAAGTTTGTAGCAGTGTTTCCGTGACCCCCTTTTTCGACCGGTAAACGGACATTTTCCCCCAGCTAATCATATGTTTATTTTCCCCCAGCTAGTACCTCATACTGTGCAGTTACTGGTAAGGATACCAGCCAGTCAGGTCTGATATGCGGCAGTGCCATTAGCAGGGCTCTCAAGTCTCATGCATTCACTGTGAGACACAAGCATTTCACCTCTCTCACAGGCTCACACCTCACACCTCATTTCTCATGCTGAAAAGAGTCTTATTATTGGACGGAATTAGACCTAACTGTCAACGCAAAAGTGA
The DNA here is from genome assembly GCA_020698575.1 of Bostrychus sinensis. Taxonomy (NCBI): domain Eukaryota; kingdom Metazoa; phylum Chordata; class Actinopteri; order Gobiiformes; family Eleotridae; genus Bostrychus; species Bostrychus sinensis. The sequence continues at coordinate 41,132,523 of CM036241.1, forward strand.
AAGATTTCTCATGTTTGGGGCAACTTATTTTCACTCATCAGATCAGGAGTCACGGCTCCACTCAATTTAAACCTACTCTGATCCACCACAGTCTCTGCCTCGCTCTGTGTTGCCATGCTGTCATGTGACTCAGGGCACACAGCCTGCAGTGAGCAGTGTGTGTCCCGGGTCTGTTTGGTTGAAGCCCAACCGTCTCGGTTCTTGAAAAGGCTTTAACATGAACAACGTGGAGTTTAAAATACGCGTTTTGCCTGATAACACGCAGGCAACTGATAGAAGTGGCTGGGGAGTGTTTTCAGCCGCGGTGCCGCATCCAAATAGAAAAGGGGCGAAGTGACGCGGGGTCGAGTGCCAGCGCGTCCGGTGTGCCAGCCTTTAAACGGCCAACGCTAAACCTAAACAAATTAAAGACAGGAGATACAGATGTGTCCCAGCTGTGGTTAGGCCTGGGACAGAGTGTGGAACAGGGGAGAGAGAGCATGAGATGGAGCATGAGATGGATAAACTGCCTCTATAGTGGATCATGTGCGCGCGTGGTGAAACTACAAGGGAGGGACAGACTCAGAGTAAGTCAGTAGTAATATTAATGACAATAAAGCATTTTAAAAAGTATTAGGCTACAAATTGCCACGTTTCAAAAGATTTGATCAGGTTAAAATTCAGCCGCGTACAGCTTTACAGCCTTGGTTTGGAGCACGGTGCTTACTGTTACAAAGTTCAAATGCCGGAGATTATGTGAAAAAATTTGATAAAAAGATGCCGCCGGCTTTCAAGACATTGGACACTGGACTCTTTGGCAAGATCACAGTGGCAAAAAACCTGCGTGACGTTATGCCAGTAGGTCACTATATTAGACGGAGTTCCCTGCGCAGTGACGTGATCACAATGGTGGCCACAACAAGCCCTCACCTTCTGATGTTGGGCAATGGTAAAAACAGCTGGGCATCCGTTGCAATTCAGATTGTTACGTGTGTTTGCTGGAGAGTTGTAAATAAATCATTTTGTCACAAATGCATGTGGCCTCGGATATGAAAAACTACGGAGAATAACCGGATTAAGGTATCTCGACAGCATGGTGTTTTATACATCAAAATATCGCCCAGATATGCTCAGAAAGGCTGTTTTCAGGTAGGGAAAATTTTTTCTTTGGCGGAAACCCTGTTGTAGCCATCATGGTGTGATTATGAGAAGACTGTGGTAGTCCTGAACATTTCTCTCACTGAGATGGTAAAAGAATATGAGGCTAAATTGCCTTTCTAAAAAAAGGTTGTGTTCACGTTCTAGAATTTGATAATGTCAAACCTCACATGGAGGGCAGGGGCCTATGTAAATGTACAGGTGAGGGACTATTTTTAAAAGAAATATTCAAACAGAAAATCCACAAATTTTGAACTTGATCATTTTTTGCTGGCGAGTGGGTCTACAACCTCACCATAATACACTGCCTGGCCCAAAAAAATTTGCAACCTGGATTTAACTAAGCAAATAGGTAAGGGCCTCCTGCAGTTGGTAAGGTCTAGGTTCAGCAATGTTATGGCAACGGCAAAAAAATTAATCATGATTTTGTTGCCCATATGGTTTTGATCTTGATTTTCAATCAAAAACTAATAATCATGGCTCTGATTCATCTTTAGATTTAGATTTTATTGTAAGAGGAGAGTGGGGGATTTAATGTAGAGTCTTTCATTGCAAGTTTGAATTTTATACAATAGTAACTGTAATGATTTAAACAAATAAAAGAGGTCTGATATGTTGTGAGTTTTAACACGACTGAAATCATCCAGTTCCTCACTCTGAAGGTCTGAGCTGCAGCTTCACTGATGAGAGCAGGAAAACTCCAGTCTGTCTCTATAGGGACTGTCGTGTCTCTCCACACATTTTCTGGACCTAGTTCTCTCATTTTGTCAAACTGTTCACAGTAAAATCACCTGTTTAAAACTTCGCTCTGATCACGAAGCTTTTTCACGTGACGCACCACGACTGTGCGCTCCACTGCGAACCACTGCATGCGCGCCCTGTTTCCAAGCACTGGCAGCGTGTGCGTGGTGTTAGGATGGGTGAAATATATATGGATAGTTTTGCCCGTTTTTGTCTCATGGATTAATTGCAGCGTAAAAACGATTGTATGGACTGCCCTTTTTGTGCAGCACAGCAAATGCTAACATTAGCTTAGCTCCCTTATTAGCACTCTTGCTATAGACGGAGTTGCTGCACTCACTGGTTGGTTTTTTAATGCTTTTTTGTATTTAAATGCATAGTACATTTTAGTGGTTATTCCTCTGAACACTACTCCACTTCTCTCTTGCTCAGGCTGTAGCAGGTACGCAGTAACCATAAACATAAGCTAAGTGCACCTCTTACCTTCTCTGTGGCTGCACTGTCTGTAGACTTGTCAGTTTCGAATAAAAGGGCCTCTAAGCTTATCACCGAGATCGACCCTGTTATTTATCGCGATTCAATTTAAATTCGATTTTTGGCACAGCCCCATGTCCAAAGAATGAGGTCACCTGACTACCTGAATATACTGAATGACCAGATTACTCATCAATGGATTTTTTCTTCCCTGATGGCTCGGGCTTATTCCAAGATGACAATGCCAGGATTAATTGAGCTCAAAATGTGAACGAAAGGTTCAGGGAGCAGAGACATAAATTTTAGGACAGGACTGGCCACCACAGAGTCCAGACCTTGACCCACTGTAAGCGTCCAGGAATATCTCAGCATTCTCTCTGGAGTTCACATGTTTGTTTCTGTGCTGAGGGTGTATTATGACTTTGGAACTATTTTGGACCAAACAGCACCAAACGATGCTGAATCCTAAACGTAAAACCACCAAACAAATTGCTGACAACTCAGCTATGCACATGGCCCAACATGGCGAACGGGACGATGAGAGCAATGTCGAGTTGGAGCCTGCACTCGCCAAAGCATTGGAAGTAATAACATTTAAACTTATGTTGACGATCAACGATAGGCTGGACCCTCTGGCGAAACAGTTCTTTCACATACAACTGAGTTGAAGAGAGCCAGTGAGCGACTAGATGAAGCAGAGGCTAGAGTGCTGCAGCTAGAAAACAGCTAACGAGCCACTCCCTGCTAACATACGGGCCCTGGAGAAGAAAGTTGAAACTCTCGCGGATCACATCGACGAGCAAGGAATTCACACTGGCTAAACAGTGTCTGAGAGAAATCAGTGCGGAATACTCCATGCTCTTACCAGCGAGGCTACAGGTGTCATCATCGGCTCACGGAACACTGTCCTCTCACCGGCAGAGGCTCTGTTGTATGTATCCAGCGTTGCAAATAAGGACTGAAGGAGGACATATTGGTGATTCTAGATAAGATGGTGGGTTTGTGCGTCCCTTTATAGCTAGCTAACTGGATTTGACTTGAGTTCATTCCCTGTGTTCCTGTTTAGGATGGGATTATATATAACCCACCTATAAATGGCATTTTTATTGCATTAAGGTAAAATTACTCCTAACATAATATGTTTAAGGGTGCTCAGGTAGCTCCCTGCCACGGGGTATGCCATTTCTGCTAGTTGGTTGTGCACCTCTCTCAGGTGCCTCTCAGGAAAGCGATCCCCACACAACCTGGGGAGAGATCCCTCAAATCATTTGTTTCTGTTCACTGTTCTTTGTTGTTCTTTTGTTTCTATGTTTGGTGTTCTTGGATGTTCTTTTTCTGCTCAGCACTGCTCTAATGTCATGTTTAAGGTGCAAATCCAAGTCTTTAAAATTGTTGTATTCTCACAGTTTATCTAATGTCATCTAATAAGTTCAAATTCTTTTAGTGGAATGTTAGGGGTCTGAGGGGAAAGATTAAACAGAGGAAAGTTCTTGCCTTGTTGCAGAGGGAGAAAGTGGATGTGGTGCTATTACAGGAATCACATCTTAATGATAATGAGCATCTGAAATTTAAACATGGCTGGGTTAACCAGGTTTACTTTGCCTCTTTCACAACCAGTAGCAGGGGTGTCATACTTATGAATAGGAATTTTCCTTTCTGGATAGCGACTTGTATCAAGGATAAATATGGAAGGTATGTTATTATTAAGGGTATCTTGCAGGGTGAAGAAATTACTATTATGAATATGTACTGCCCACCAAATTATTAATCAGATTTCTTGACTAAAACATTCTCTAAATTCTCTGAATTATCCTCCACTATTGCCCTGGTGGGAGGTGATTTTAACTGCTTACTTAATCCTTTATTGTATAGATGTCCTTCTCGAAGCTCACCCTTAACCAGTCAAGCTAATGCCCTATCTGCCATTTGTGATGAAATGTGTCTAGCTGACGTTTGGTGGACTCTTCACCCCACTAACAAAGAGTTTACTTTTTACTCTCCTCCTCACAAATGCAATACTCGTATTGATTATTTCTTCATTCCCAAGTCCCATATACAACAGGTCTCTTCTTGTGAAATTGGAAATATTGTGGTTAGTGATCATGCACTGCTGTATCTAGAATTGACTGCCGTTAGTATCTTTGCAAGGAATAGGAGGTGGAGGTTTGATATGCGCCTTTTGACAGATGACACATTTACATCGTATTTTACTAGCGAATTTAAAATCTTTTTCGATATCAATTCACAGTCTACCGATAATCACTCCCTGCTGTGTGAGACATCAAAGGCATTTATTAGGGGTCTAGTCATTGGCTATTCTGCCTCCAAAAAACGAAAGCAGATGGAGCAACAAAAAAAGCTTGAAAAGAAATTGCAGGATATTAAAGGAGCGTTAACTACATCGTCAGACCCATTATTATTGCAGGATAAGTGTGCTGTCCAAGCCGCTTTAAATGGTTTGTTAACTCAACAGACCAAAAATGCTCTTCTTTTCTCCAAGCAGAGGGTATACAAGTTTGGTAATAAACCTAGCAGATATTTATCGTGTCTAACGAAGGCCCAGACTGATCCTCAAATAATTACTTTGATTATTGATGCTACTGGCAATCGCCATTTTGACAATACAAATATTAATAATACATTCAAGGAGTTTTACAAACAACTTTATGAGTCAGACCTACCTCCACTAGCCTCCGAGGAAATGGTGTCTTTTCTGTCAGGCTTAACTCTACCTACTATCTCTGAGCCAGAGATGGATGATAGATAGTCAAGCCAGATGGCTTGACTGGTGACTTTTATAAGGAGTTTCATCATGTGCTGCTAGACCCTTTTCTGGCCATGCTTGAGCATTCATTCATCTCCTGCTCTCTTCCCCAGTTGTTAAGGGAAGCAGATATTACTCTTATCCTTAAAACAGGCAAAAACTCAGAACATTGCTCTAATTATAGGCCTATTGCCTTTTTAAATCAAGATCTTAAATTATTATCAAAAATTCTGGCACTGCGATTTGAAAAGGTCTTGCCTTTTATAGTGAAAGAGGACCAGACAGGCTTCATTAAATGTAGGAGCTCTAGTCATAACATTACAAGACTTTTGAATATCATTAATATATGTCAAGCACAAGACACGAACAGTTTGGTCATCTCACTAGATGCAGAGAAGGCCTTTGACCCTGTCGAGTGGCCTTATCTGCATCATATTCTACATTTATTTGATTTAGGAGAAACATTCATACAATGGGTCAAGTTACTGTACAATAACCCCCTGGCCTCAATGATCACAAATGGCTGTAGGTCTGACAGTTTTTCACTGCACCGCTCTGTGCGCCAGGGTTGCCCTCTCAGCCCTGCACTATTTGCCTTAGCAGTGGAGCCTTTGGCTGAGTCCATCAAGCGAGACCTGATCATACGGGGGGTCAGTGCTGTAGGAACTCGGCATGAAATCTCGCTATACGCTGACGATGTCCTATTGTATATAACAGAACCTCAATCTTCTATTCCCAGACTTATTGAACTGATTCAGAGATTTGGAACATTTTCAGGCTACAAAATAAACTTTTTTAAATCCCTTGCCATGCCAATGGGTAGCCTCAGAGATAAAACTAGCACATTAGCGCCATTCCCTTTTTGTTGGTCATTATCAGGCTTTATGAACCTTGGTGTTCAAATTACTCCCATGTTTCATCAGTTGTTTAGGGCTAAATTCACACCTCTTCTAGATAATATTAGAAAAGACCTAGAAAGCTGGAACTCACTTCCCCTCTCTTTGCTTGGTAGAGTGTTGATAATTAAGATGAACGTGCTTCGAAGATTATTGTATCCCTTACAGATGATCCCATTGTTGATATCAAACAAAGCTTTGAAACTACTTAATGGTTGTCTGAGTGAATTTATATGGCATAAGAGGAAACCAAGGCTTAAATTTTCAAAATTACAGCTTCCCATCTCCAAAGGAGGTCTAGATGTACCTAACTTTAAGCTGTATCATTTGGCATCTAATTTAAGATTTGTGGCAGAATGGGTGGAAGGGGACCCCACATCTGTCTAGCTAGGCCTTGAAAAATCACAGTCTCATTGCTCACTTCTTGGCCTTTTGTCCTGTAAAACTCTTAAATCTGTAAGAAGTTTGTATGATAACAATCCTATAATCACCAACACTGTTAAAGCATGTTTTTTGGTCAGACGTTTGGAGGGGAGGTTTCTTTTAACTCCTTTGCTTTCTCCAATACAAGGTAATCCTGAACCGTGAATGACTGATGCTGGTTACAATATTTGGACACATAAGGGGATTAGGAATATGTGACGTTTGTTTGCAGGACATTCGCTGTCTTCATTTGAACAGCTTTGAGATAAATATAACCTCCCTAACAGACACTTTTTTTGGATACCTCCAAGTCCGAGACTTTATATTTAAGAAAACCACCTTGGTCTCTGACGCTACGTCTTTACCATTAGAGAAGCTACTGCTTAAATGTCCTGTTAAAAAAGTAATTACTTGCTTTTATAATGTCCTAAATCAGACTATTTCATCGGGTGTACTAGATGCAGCAGAGACATGGCAGACAGAATTGGGTGTAGCTATTGATGAGGATAAATGGAATGTTATTTGGAACCAGACAAAACGAATATCTGTTTGTAATCATGCCAGACGTTTACAATATAAAATTATTCATCGACTACAAATTTCTCCTTACAAAAGGCATCAGATGAACCCTCAAACATCACCTATGTGTTTAAAATGTAAATCAGCAACTGGAACTTACTCTCACTGTGTTTGGTTCTGCCCTAAAATTTTGTCATATTGGAGAGATGTTTTGGAGGACATGGAAAAAATATTTGGGACGGCTTTGACTCTAAACCCAGTTTCGTTGCTTCTAGGTTATAGGAACAGCAAAGTCAGTTCTACTTCTGGCAGACTGTGTGATATCCTGACATTTGCTGCACGTAAGAATATTTTTCTGTTGTGGATCAGTGACAAACCTCCCTCCAATGCAAACTGGCATAAACTTATTGAACTTTTTCCTCTGGAATACTTGACCTGTCTGCTCAACTCTACAAAAGGTCGAGCATATGGACCCCCTATCTCCGCTTTACCAACCTCACTACAGACTCTATACTGAACAGTGTAGTTATTGACTAACAATTTTCATTTTTTACATTTTATTTATTTATTATTAATATTTTGTTTGTTCTAAATTGGTACCTTCTAATCTGTGAGATGGAATTTTACTGGAATGCACTACTGTAAGAATTAATGTAATTGTGGACCAATGTTATGCTGAGCTGTGTTCGTGTTTGTTAAAACTATGCTTAAAAGACAATAAAAATTTGTGATAAAAAAAAGATTAACAAAAACATGGAAATTCAACAAAATGTGTTTGTAACTTTGCCTTTTGGCAAGTTTCAGATACGTCTTTATAGCAAAATTAACTGTGTTATGGCTATGAGTTACCCCAGAGCTGATTAGCCTCACTCGAGCCATTGAAGTCTTTTGAACTGATTTTTCAAAAGGCAATGGGGAAAAATTAATGGAAATTTTACTTCTGGAACTGGGCATGGTCGGTCAGTCACTGTTGAGCTTTATACGCCCTTGTATCTATAGGCCCTTTAGAATTCTATGACATCACATGAATGCAACCTATTAGCCTTGACTGCTACTGGCTAACACCACCCCCCCAACTCAGCACCAGCGCAGTGAGTGGAGCGCCCGCTGCGTCCTACGTGAAAGGAGCTTAATAGTGGCAGTCATAATGTTATGCCTTATGATAACTACACAGTAGCTCTTCTGTTGGGTTGGAGCACATGGACCAGCCTTCACTCCCCACGTGCATCAGCTGACGTTGGCTTACCACAGTTCCTTCCTTGGACCACTTTTAATTCTGACCACTGCAGGTTGGCTGGAGATGCTCTGACCCAGTCGTCAGTAGCCATCACATGTTGACCCATATCAAACCCACTCAAACCCTTACCTGTTTTTCATACCTCTAACACATAAACTTTGAGGACAAAATGTTCCCTTGCTGCTTAATATGTCCCACCCACTAACAGGAACCATGATGAAGAGATAATCTGTGTTATTCACTTCACCTGCCAGTGGTCATTATGTTATGCCTGATCATTTGATTTCTTTATTAGATGATATTACTGTAATATAGATGAATGAAGAAGTGCATGGAGTTAATGGTCATGTACAAACTCAAACATTTGTGCATTTTTTTGTTGTCATTCTGTCATTGAAGCATATAAAACATATCATGTTCACTGACACATTGTTTTGTAGATGCTGTAACACGTGTGATGACGTGCGTGAGGCCTACAGGAGACGCGGCTGGGCCTTTAAAAATGCAGACACCATCGAACAGTGTAAACGAGAAGGGTTCAGTCAGAAGATGCAGGAACAGAAGAACGAAGGCTGCCAGGTTTACGGCTTCTTAGAGGTTAACAAGGTACATATAATAACTCAGAAAAGATTATATATAAATATTTGTACAAGATTAAACGTTTACTCAAAGAAGACAGGTTCACAGTTTAAATGAAGTTAAATGTTTTGACTACAAAGGGAATACTAATATAGCTTGATTGCACTGCATTAACCAGACAGCCTTTTAAGAAGTGGAAACATTTTCTAAAAATAAATTTTAATAGATTTTGTACCCATTGCCCTAAAGGAATGCCTACATTGTGTTGTCAGTCCTAGACAGCCGTTGCTCAAGTACATTTGAGCTTTTTTCTCTAAAGGTTTTCTAAAGAATTGCATAAACTCTATTAATGATCAGAAAAAGTGTGTTTTAAATTATATAATGTTTACTTGACCCTGTTTTGCAGGTGGCAGGAAATTTCCACTTTGCTCCAGGGAAGAGTTTCCAGCAGTCACATGTTCACGGTAAGATAGTGCAGTCACGTACAAGACTTAAGTGGTAAAAATCTTGGATAAAAATTATGCCATAAATGCTCCAATTTTGTTTCATTGCCTTTATTTATCCTGCATAGCTTTGATCATTCACGCTGTCCACCACTGTCCCTTCACCTGTTCTTTTCCATCTTTTTTAGTGTGTCCTCTCTCTTGTCATGTTGTTTTACTCTGTTTTGACCTATCCCTATCAGAAAATTGACAGCAACCAGAACACTTTTAAATTATATTTGCTATCTGAGGTCTCCAAAAACTTTACACCTGACCTTTACGAGACAAATGTCTAAAACACCTTTGTTCTTTTTTTCTTTTTGTCCTTCCTTTAGTTTGTAAAGTAATGACCACATACACTACCTTCTCTATTAATACAGTTGTCAAAATTCTGCTTCTGAAGAATTCACAAGAGTGGGACCAAGAGAGAGAGCGCAAAAGTTACACTGTGGCTTTAGCGTAGCTAGGAGGAACATTGTCCAATGCCCAGTGTAAATGGATCTGATACTGAGTTAATTTGAAAGTGTTTTGGTTGCTTTCAGTTTCCCTCCATATTTGTCTTTAGTGTAACATTTTTTTCAGCAGAAACAAGAGACAAGACTCACTTGTGTTCAGGATGTTACTATTTGGGGCTGTACATGAAATACATGGAAGGACAGTGTTGTTAAATAAAATAAAAACAAGTCATGAGAATGCAGCTGCAGTTTTAGTGTTGCATTGCGATGCATTTGGTTAATGTTTATTTATTTTTGAACCGTATTTAACTCAAAATTCATTATACGCAGTTACAGGTGTCTGATTTATCTGCCCCTCATACATTTAGACTATAAATCAAATGATGCGCCATTTATACCTCAACTGATCAGTAGTTTTTATAGCAATACATACAGCAGGTAAAATAAGTATTAAACATGTTGCCCCTTTTCTTCACAAATGTATTTCTGACATGTATTGACAGGACATTTTCCCCAAATGTTGGTAACAACCCAAGTAATCCACATACAAAGGAACCAGAACAAATACATTCAGACTCTCAGTTCTGAATAATAGTAAAATAAAATGTAACAACACAGAGAAAAAGTACTGAATACATGAAGAACACCTGAAGCCAAGACACCATCTGAAATCTGTGATTAGAAAGCTCTCCTGCCTCTGGTCTGACCTAAAACAGGTGTCTCTTTACAAAGGTGTCCCACATCTCATGTTGAGCTCTGTTGGGGCCAGAATCCAGATGTGGAAAGAACATCTTTCCACCATAAACCAACCATGTCACAAATATATTTGTGGGGAAAAATTGTGGCACGTTCAATACAAATTTTACCCGATATATATAGTATATTCCCATGGTCAGTGTTGGGCAGCCTCCTTTAGCCCCTCTTTGAATCTTTCTATATTTAACCTTGTTTGTTGTTGCTGGTTGATTAAAGTGGCTCTTCTCTCTCCTTTCTGCAGTGCACGCTGTGGAAAGTAAGTCTTTTTTTTGCAGATTAAGATCCAGTTTTTTAAACTCTCACTAAATGGGTTTTACAAATGTTAAGTAATCCAATATTAATAATAATCCTATTAGTAATAGGTAGTCTGATATATTTTGTGTCTGGACTTTCCCAATTTGGAGATGCAGACAGGTGCAATGATTTATTATTATTATTTAACGCTGATAATGGGCCCAGTGAAGACACACATTTATTTTGACATAAGACTGCTTTTTTCTGTTCCTACTTTATACACCCCCCCTTCCCCCCTGCAAGCTCCCCAACCTTCTTACTGAGGCTCTGAACCAAAATGAGCAGATATCTTGTGTATTATATATTCTCTAAGGAGCACACATTTGAATTGGACTTTGAAGTAGTTCAGGCAGTGTGAGATTTAGTCTCTGTATCATTGTTCCTGCTTCTCCAAACTATTGTGTGGACAAACATTTACTGTAGTAGGGATAAGTTTCCTCTCCCTTATAGACACATTTTTTTTCTTAATACTGGCCAATTCCTCTAAAATATTACACGTTGTCTGTTAGGAGTATAGCAAGACCTACCGGTGTAAAATGATATGATGTTATGATTTATTTCCTATGGGTAAAAGTATTATTTATACTTAATGATAGTACTTTTTGCAAAATTTGCTAAAATTAAATCTGTAGAATTTCTCGTTAATATGGGCTACAATTGTGTTTGTCTTAGTTTTAGATCTTGTTAAAACTAACTTTCATTTTTTCTTTCTGTACTGAGATTAAGTTTTGCTTGTCAAAGGAATTAATGTCTCTTTTTTTCTGTGTTGTTTTGCAGTTCACGATTTGCAAAGTTTTGGCTTAGATAATGTAAGTAAAACATTTTCTATGCCAGAAAATCATCATACACATCATTTATTAACTATCTTGGAACAAGCTACTTGTTGGACTTGCTCTTCTGGTGGTCCCTAGTTTAGACAGTTTAGTCCTGGTTTAGGTCTGGTTTAATCCCAGTTTAGACCTGGTTTAATTCTGGTTCAGGTCCTGTTTAGACCTGGTTTACTTTTGGATCAATCTTGGTCTAGTTGTGTTTTGGTCCTCTTTTAGACACAGTTAAGCCATGTTTTTACCTCGTTTGGTCCTGGTTTAGACATAGTTTAGTCCTGGATTAATTTTGGTTTTAATCTAGTCCTATTTTGGTCCTTGTTTAAACAGACTTAAGCCATGTTTTGTTTCTGTTATTATTTTACTCCTTTGTTAAGCCAAGTTTAGGTTCATTTTAGTCCTATAAAATGGTATTTGGAAAACCAAATATTTTCTGAGGTGGTACTTGTTTGAGAATCACTGGCTTAAATAACAACGACAGTAAATTTGCAGACATTAAAGACATTCGTAATGCCCATAGAAATTACATTGGAAAAAATGAAGGAAAATATTAAATTAGCGCTGATGTAGGCATTCCTATTGTTAGTGCAGTTTGGGCCTTGAGCCTTAAATGACCTTAATGTTGTGTAACATGCAAATTTTGTAGTGCTCAACCTTTTTTGGGATCAATATATTATGTTTCCTCATGATATATTTTAATTGTTTTTCAGATAAACATGACTCATATGATCAGACACCTATCGTTTGGTAACGATTATCCAGGGATCGTCAACCCTCTGGATGGGACCAACGTCACTGCTCCACAAGGTACAAATACAACCAACTCTTAACTTCAGCGTCTCCAGCCTAAACTCCTCTCAGAGCAAGTAGAAGGGGTTCACAGTCAATTTTTTTGACATATGACTGATCTTTATTCTGTTCCTTATTTATATAACCCCAGAACAAGCTTAATCTGTTTGTCACTGCCTGGCCTTATTTACATTTGGGGTGTTGCTCCTATCTGCTTTTCCAAACTATAATTTAACCACACAATATACTCTTTTATAATTTGAAGCATTTATTGACAAAACTAGTCTTGCGTTTGAGACAGAACAGACATCTTGTAGTATTTGTATTGGTACAGTCCCATAGCTCTGTGATTCTTCTGAAGGAAAGGGATAAATATGGGTGTAGGATTTTTGACAGTTGGTCCTCAGCAGCGGATGCCCATCCCAATGGCCATAAATGTCCCAAAAGTGCCTCCGCTCTGCATCATGGTCTTCCCCACTCCTCCCATCAGCTCCCGGCCACGCATCCCGATCCTGGAGAGAGAGAGATTACAGGATATTTTATATAAAGGCAAGGACAAGGTATCAAATATTTCACAAGTCTTATATGCTTCTTGAATTAGGAGAATGGAGGGTTTATAGTCAGTATTGAGTAAAAACAATGAAATACAGCTGGCAACTTTCTGGTATAGCAGCAAAAAAAAAAGCTTAAGCAGCCATCAGAGAGTATGTAAAACAGCTAACTTTACCACGTGTAAATGTGATAATCAGATGTGCAATTAAGTGTCAAATAGTTAACTGGATTTCATGGAGGAAAAAAGTGAAGTGGAGACTATATCAATCGAGACCAAGACCAGTCCGAGACCAGAGTGAACTGAGACTGAGGCGGAACTTTTAAGGACTGTTGAGACCAAAACGCTGTGAAAAGCATCATCTGATGCATTTAAACAAACCTGTGGAAACGAGTTACATTATGTGCCATGCTACTCTCTGAGAACAGTTGGTTCTCAGATGGTATTGTAAACCAGAACTTGGACAGCAAAAAAAAAAAAAAGACAGACGAGCACGTCCTCAATGACAATCAACTTGTTATCCATGAATACCACTGAGGAGAGAAGTGGTTCAAATACATGATCATTTTAATAAAGTTATGCCAACAGATTCTGAAAGTTAATTACTTAAAAATGATTTTTTTTGTTTGGTAAATAAAAAATCTCAGAGACCCCTCCATCTGAGACAAGACTGAATAAAAACACAGCTGAGACCAAGACAAGACCAAAGCTGCAAAAAAAAAAAAAAAAGGTCTCAAGACCAGTCTTGGTTACTACAACGCTATTTTAAATAAATTGAGAAAATATCTTAGTCTCCTGTTTTTCAGTGTTCAAGGCAATTTTTGAAGCCTAAATATTGATGAATGTGACCCATTCTGAAAAGTCAGTTCAGATTTACTATAGGCCATTTCAGCTCCCTCCAAATCTCTTAG
>CM036241.1:41146853-41194353 GCA_020698575.1 Bostrychus sinensis
ACCACACAAGTGTTATTAAAGAAGATAAATTCAAATTAAAACTATGCTCAATTAAACATATTGTAATCTACAAAAGATGTCTCAGAGTAAGGGCCAGCTCCATACACAAATACAACATCAAAGCATAATTCAGACAACATAACAGATAATACACCCATGCACAATATAAACAATAAATTTAAAGCATGACACATTTACACACATTTACGCACCTAAGTCTATTTCAATAATTAGCTTAATTAACTGAGGAACAAATGAGTTTTTGTATCTATCATATCAAAAAATGAAATTCAAAAACATGCCCACAATTTTGAGAACACACACACACAAATTTGGAAACACGCACCCAAATTCAGCTCACTTCTTCCTCATTTGCTGTAGTGTTTTAGTTTAGTGCTGTATTGTTTCTGAATTTGTGTGCATGTTTCCAAATTTGTGTGTCTTTCTGAATTAGTGTGTTTCTAAATTTGTGTGCCTGTGTCTGAATTTGTGTGTGTGTTTCCAAATTTGTGTGTGTTTTTGAATGTTTCAGTTGTTGTTTGCATGTTTTTGATTTTGTTGGTGTGACTTGCCCTTCAGAGCCACCGTAATATCCCTATATGTTCTATTTTGCCTTTTGATGTATCTCTCCTTCCATGTTAAATAAACAAAGTGTGCCGTTAATTTCATTCCAGTACTGTCCTCATTATTTCCTCATTTCCATCTAAAAACCTTTTTCCCCGTTTAACATCCAGTGCCTCCATTTGCATGACAACAGCCCCTTACTCCACACACTAAGGACCAGATTAGGTTAACAGTATTAAAAGATCTCCAGTAGAGAGTTATTAGTGCTGCTTTTGTCATGCATCATATTATTAGTTTAAACCTGAATACTGAATGTGAGGCTGCAGGCACTTTGGTAAATCCACTCACGGGACCGTATTGTGTGGCTCTGGAAAGTCTAGAATGGGATGAGTTCATGAAGGCCATTGTTTTGGAGGAAAGTATTTGGAGATTGGCAGATAATGTAAAAAAGAAAGACTAAACTATAGAAAGTACTTACCTACACTGACCTAACAGGAGAATATATAGGACAAAAAATTAAAACTGAACAAAGTCACCTTAAAACAGATGGTAAAGGTGGATTTATTTTTTGAAATTGAGGCTAATCAATGACTAAAAATGTAGCTAGGGTCACCTCTTGTCCAGCAAATATTTTCTGAGCAAAACAAGGATTAAAGTAGGACTACAAAGAACTAACCATGACCAACCAATAGTTTAAATGTGGGTTTAACCCTGGACTAAAACTAAGCAACAACTAAATCAGTTTAAATCAGTGGCATAAGTTGATAGAGCCCAATGCATGTATCATTATCATTTTAAGTATAGTAATTGGACAAATGAACATTACCATAAATAAACTGTTAATTTTTCAAACTTTGTTGAAAATCCTTAAGAGGCGATGCCTGAAGTCTGGAGCCCATGGACATCACCAACATTGGATTTCCTTCTTTGTGACGCTCTGTCAGTGCCAGGCCTTTACTGCAGCTGTCTTCAGTTGTTGCTTGTTTGTGGGTCTTACTGCCTTAAGTTTACTCTTAAACAAATTAAATGCAGCTAGATTGGGCTGAGATCTGGTGACTGACCTGGCCGTTGCAGAATATTTCTCTTGTTTGTTTTAAAAAACTCCTGTGTTGCCTCTGCAGTATGTTTTGGGTCACTGTCCATCTGTGCAGTGAAGTGCCGTCCAATCAGCTTTGTGGCATTTGTCTGAATCTGAGCAGAAAGTTTCTCCCCATACACTTCAGAATTCATCCAAATGATTTTGTCTCTGTCACATCATCAATAGACCCTTCCAGGATTGAGATTAATGTTCTATAGCAGTTAGTGTTAGTGTCTCCCAGCAAGGAGATCGTGGGTTCAATCCCCGGGCCGACCAACATCCATCACACAAACTCTCTGGGTGGAGTCTGCATGTCCTCCCCGTGTTACCATGGGTTCTCTCCAGGTTCTCCAGCTTCCTCCCACCGTCCAAAGACATGCATGTGTTAGGTGAACTGGTGACTATAAATTGCCCCTAGTGAATGAATGTGAGTGAATGGTTGTCTGTCTGTGTTCGTCTCTGTGTCAGCTGGCTCCTGTCCAGGGTGTACCCTGCCTACGGCCCAAGTTACTGGGATAGGCTCCAGTCACCCGCGACCCCTAACGGGAATAAGCGGTAGAAAATTAATGAATGAATAAAAAATAATCTGAATCAATAGTGTCAGTACTATTTGCTAAAGTTAACTTATAAAAGTAAGATTTGTTGTGATGAAACAAATCTGAGCAAACACTGTCAAAGTATTCTGCAGAGTTACATTAAACCGTTTAATGTAACATTACATTAGAGAGTGTGTCAATTGAGACACTTTCTAATGTAATCAAACCAGGCTCTGATTTTACTCACATGTGGCAGAGTGGTTGTCAGTCCCCAAACCCACCTTGATTACTCATATTTTGCGATGTTTGGTGGCTAGCGCTAACTCCTCCATTAAAAATGTATTATCGTCTTTGTTAACTTCCGGTACCAGTCTTTGGAACACAAACGTTCTTTTTACAAACACAAGAAGGGTCTATAAACACCAGTGACCCAGTGCCTTTGAAGTTCTGCAGCTCATGCATCACACTGTTCCACCATGTTTTATAGAAGATGAGGTGAGCTTTGGATCATGAGTCGTTCCAAGCCTCCTCCAGACTTTTCTCTGCCCATCATTCTGGTACAGGTTGGTCTGAGTCTCATCTGTCCACAGAATGCTGTTCCAGACCTGCTCAGGCTTCTTTAGGTGTTTTTGGCCAAGTCTAATGTTACCTTTCTATTGTTGAAGCTGATGAATGGTCTCATCTTGTGGTGAACCCTCTGTATTTTCTCTCATGAACACTTGTTGTTACAGTGGACCTAGATACTGATACACCTACTTCCTGGTGAGTGTTCTACTCTAAGGTGAATATTGTGGCGTTTGATCCAGCCTAAGGATGGTCTGGTTCATTTCCATTGAGTTACTGTATGTTGTGATTTCAAATACAGCTTTAACAACAATACCTGTGTCAGTGTCTAAATACTTATGGACCTAACTATGCCCTAAGTTTAAAATGTATACTGTATAATATAAACTTGGCCTGTTACCTCTACAAGTCTACATTTAGAATATGAAATGAAATGAATCGAAATTAACTCATATACCTATCTAAAGGTCTGTTTTAAACCCTGCCAAAAATATTAAGGCTAACATTGTGAATAGATACTGCCTAAAGCTACATCTCAGGTCTGAACCTAAACTTTAGCTAAACCCAGGAAGTTCATTGTTATCCAGGATAATAAAGCCAAAATTAAACTGTGAAGACATTTTCAGATCAACTATTTTGATACAAATGCTCCATTTATAATAGAGAATTATTTTAGTCATTAATCACTTTAATATTTACATGACACATTCACCTGCCCTCCCCGCCTCTTGTTATAATCCTAATTGTCTGAGTGGAGATTATTAGTGGTCCATGGCTAAACCTGGTTCTTTCTCATGCAAAACTGTTCTTAAACCTGACTTGCCCCAGCTCAGTCCCTCCCTTTGGCCCTATTTAAACTCACTCCTCTGTCCTCCTCACTCTTCTACTCTGTAACATGTGGACATAAACTTGTACTGGCTTGGGAGCATCATAAAGTTATGGCGCCAGTAGAGGTTGTGAAAGGATTAGAGTTTTCCATTGAGAGGATTTTGGGATCTGATAAACAGGAAAACAGCAACAAGACCAGGTTACACAGGCCTTGGACAGGTGAGAGAGACTTTTATGTCATTTCTGTACAAAAATAGAGTAGCTGGGCTATATGAAAACTCCTGTGATAGACTTGGATCAAACAACCAGGGTTTGGGAATCTCAAGCCCAAACACAGTGTTCTATTGACAAAACGTTGTTACTTTACTTAAGTACAGTTTTTATGTAGTTGTACTTAACTACATTTTACAAGGGGTACTTTTACTTTTACTTCATTACATTTTAGAGCAAGTAATGAACCTTGTTTATAGTTCAAAGTAAGTTCATCTTTTGTTTAAATTATTTGTTTTTGCTGTGCCCTCATTGTAGAAATGCAGTACTTTATCATAAAAGATGCTGTGAAGTAGCTAACACTCCTTAGAAATATCAAAGTAATAAAAACAATAGGCCTTCCTGACAAGTTCAGTCCATTCTACTGCACTGCTTTGTTCATTTCAGCACACGTTTCAGCAAAATCTCTCACATAGAACACATTATTCAGTTGTCAAGTCTGTGCAAAATTCAAGGTCGGAAACTAATAATTTTTCCAATGCATCGATCATTTCTTTGAAAAGATTCTGAATTGATTTAGGAACAGAGGTGAAAGCTGAGAGGCCTGTCTGGTGCTACTGGAGCTCAAACTGCTGAGGGAGTTAATGCTGGTTCTTACAGATTGCATATGGGGTTGCATGTTTTAAGTAGGTGTAATGTTGTAGGAATATTGCATTTACCCTAACATGTTTTTTGTATCCCTGTTCTAATTGTTTTTTTGTTTTGTTTTTTGTTTTGTTTTTAGTAGACTCAGAGACAGAGACGGAGACCACAGACCTTCACTTCAGAGTTTATTCAGATCTGAGTTCATCCAGACCCAGCTCTCACTGGTTCATGGGACGAAGACCAAGGACAGCCTTCACCAACAAACAGGTATCAGTACATTATCAATCAATACATGATTGAGACAATACCAGTTCTTCTGGGGTACGCTTGTCGTGAAAGTAGTTAGTAGTTACAGCAGTAAAAGTAGTTACAATATAATAACAGTAGTATTAGTAATAGTTGCAGGAGTATTGACAGCAATGGTAGCAGCCTATTAACCCTGTAAAGCCTGAACTATGACATAGTATGCCAAAAAATGTGTTGTTGTTGTTTTTGTATATATATATTGAGCTATCTATAAGGGCTATAAACAAAAACAAAACTAATTTTTGATTATCTATATAACATGTTGATCTCTATCACATATGATACACTAGGTGTTTATTGCAAATTTATGTGATACAGACAATTATTTTTGTTTGCACAAAAACAATAATATTTAATACATCCAAACAGGATCCTTATAAGACCTTTTATTTTACAGTTAGGTTGACCAAACTGGATATAAAACCACAAATCACCATTTCATCTCTGGCAAGTTTCTCATGATCAAAATTTCAATTCACTGCTCTGTCTGACATCAGAGAGCATACTGCTGCACCCAAATGGAATTCATTAAAGACGTCATTTTAATCTTTAATTAGTCTAAGTAAGTACACAATAATTTTGGACATAATTATTGACAGTTTATTCAAAACTACAATACAGTGACAATATAAAAGCTGATCCTAACTGTACCTGATGTATCACCTGCTGTATCATAGCTGGTACAAACTTTGTCAGCACGTTCTCTGAAACCTCATGGACAAAAATATGAAGTCATTAAAGATTACTTTGATAAAGTAAGTAGTCCTTCTGAAGGATCATTAGTAATATTTATGCAATTCCTACCATAGCCTTTGTAAACAAAGTTGTTCCTCAAAAATACAAGATAATCATGTGTTGAAGTCAGCCTTTTTGAGAGTAGGGTGACCACCTCAAAAACTACAAAAGGTGGAACAAGTTGTGGCGATTTGGTGGGATCAGGTAGGAAATAAATGTTTCGATGTACAAATCTACCTCTTACTGAGATACAAGGTGCTTCGGTATAGGGGCCTGTCCTGAGACACAGAGGCAGTAACACAGCAGCCATATATTAAACCTATCAAGATAGGATGCCCACAAATATTTATTCTACATTTTACACAAATAATTCTGACAACGTTGTTCTTAACATGAATCTCACTTTTATAAGATCCACTGAGAACCAATGAAAAAGAGGGACATTATCCTAATAAGTGGGATGGAGGGACAAATTCTTAAATGGCTGTGCAGTACAACCAAAAGTGGGACAGGTGGTCACCTTAATTGAGAGGTGCTCCCTTCAGCCTGCTATTGACTGCAGAGCCACATCCACTAGGGGGCAGAGGACATGTGTTAAATTTAATACAACAGGTTTTTCAAGAACGTTTTGAATAGGTGGGCTGTGCAGAGGTAAAATTAGTCCAGGTAATAGTAGTAAAAGTTTAAAAAGTTGTAGTAATTGTAGTTGCAGTAGTAGCAGCAATAGAGGAAATAGTCACAATACTAATAATTGTAGTATATTTTGATGTGTAATAGCAAAAAAAAATTTACACTCAATTGATTGATTACTTTAATACCCGAGGAATGTTATTTTGACCTTAACAGAATTTTTACTTCAGATTTTGAGTATTTCTTAGTCTGTCTTTTGTACAGTAGGGGGCAGGTCAAACATGTCCCAGCTTTGATAGAAAGATAGTTGTATCATGTGTATGTGTTGTATACAGTGAAATAAGCCAGTATTTGGAAATCTTCTCCAGGTGGGTGTGTTGGAGACTGTGTTCCAGGTAAACTGTTACCCAGGTTATCCAGCTCAGGGAGGAACTGGCCCTCAGACTACAGCTGGACGAGGACAGGATACAGGTAACAATAGTCTCCTTTATTTTGGATCTAATGAAAGCAACTTGACACACTGAAAATAAATGATAGATATTAACAGGTATTTACACAAGTGAATGAAAACGAGGACTTTAGATTGGTTAGTGTAGTCAGCCAATTAATTTCACAGTATAGGTTCAATATAAAAACACTTCTTTGGTCAATACTGAGGTAAACAAACAAGATCAAAGTGAAGGTTTTGGCTTTTTGGTTTCTAGACAGGACTTTAGCGCTTTTCCGCTAGGTCAGAGCTGTGCGGGACGGGTCATTTGGGGGGTGTTTCCACTTCCAAAAGCATTCCAAAGTGTTCCTAAAAAGCGGTCCAAACCGTTCTACTTTTGGCACTTCTCCCTGAAGAGGTCCAGCTTGGTTAAGCGTCTGGAACGTTTAGAGGTGGCACTGCTGCGAGCTGATTGGACAAGAGAGAATCCTCACTCAGGCAAAAACAACAAGCCAATGAACAGAAATAAAAATGAAAAACTTTTTATTTTTTTTAATCAAACAGTACTTGTCCTTGTGATAAACAGCCATATTCCAAGAAAGGATGAGCTAATGTTGAGGCGAACCTTTTCTAAAAATAAAGCTAGCATATATTAGCAACAGCTGTTTCCAGTTTAGAGAAGTACAACTCTCACTTGAGAATCTAAGTTTAATTTCTAGATTAGACTGGTTTAAACACGAGTTAAACTCATGTGGTTATATGTTCAGCGGTTAAAATATGTTAAAGTGGAGCAGAGAAGTGAATTTAATGCACAGAAAGCTGGAGGTAAACCTAAAGTAGTCTCCTGTTTACTGAAACTAATACAGCTTTAGCTCCAGCCTCACACTGACACACACCAACCTCACACAGACCACACCAGCCTAACACAGACACACACTGTCCTCACACAGACAGCCACCTGCCTAACACAGACACACACCAGCCTCACACAGACACACACTGGCCTAACACAGACACACACCAGCCTAACACAGACACACACCAGCCTAACACAGACACACACCAGCCTAACACAGACACATACAGCCTCACACAGACACACACCAGCCTCACACAGACACACACCAGCCTCACACAGACACACACCAGCCTCACACAGACACAGAAGAAAACTTTCTTTGATTTTTTATTGACAAAATAAGCACGATTAGAGCCTCTATTGTCCCTGTCTCAAATGTTGAACCTGCTCTTTGTCAGGAGTGCCCTGTAGTGTTTCATGAGTTTGAACCTATATCACTTTCTGAGTTGGGTGATACTGTCCAGCACCTGAAACCATCAGCATGTCCTTTAGACATTTTTCCTCCTTGTCTTTTTAAAAATGTATTTAATGTAATTGGACCTTATGTGCTTAAAGTTTTGAATGCTTCTCTTTCTTTGGTTGTGTACCCACCGCATTTAAACATGCTATTGTGCAGCCTCTTCTTAAAAAGCATAATCTTGACCCCAATGTCTTGTCAAACTATAGGCCCATTTCTAAGCTGCCTTTTCTATCAAAGGTACTCGAGAGACTGGTGTATGGTCAATTACAGTCCTATCTTCAGAAAAATGGAATTTAGAAAAGTTTCAGTCCGGTTTTAAACCTTTTCACAGCACAGAAACAGCACTTTTAAGGGTTTTAAATGATTTGTTTTTAATTGCAGATTCAGGTTATTCTGCTGTGCTCATGCTTTTAGACTTAACTGCAACCTTTGATACAGTGGACCACCAGCTTTTAGTTTCTCAACTTATTATTATGCTAGGTGTAAAGGCACAGTGCTAAGCTGGTTCAAGTCTTACCTGGAGAATAGGTCTTTTTCAGTTAAGCTTGGACCTTACTCCTCTGACAGTGCTCCATTGACCTGTGGAGTTCCACAAGGTTCGGTCCTTGGCCCTATTTTGTTTCTTTGTATACTTTGCCCCTTGGTAGTATTTTTAAAAAGCACAATGTACCTTTTCATTTTTTGCAGATGATGTGCAAATTTATTTGCCCCTAAAGTCAAACAGCTTTCAAGGTTTACTGGCTTGTCTCCAAGATGTAAAGGATTGGCTTGCACATAACTTTTTAAACCTAAATGAAAAGAAAACTGAAATTGTTGTATTTGGCCCCCCCAGTGCCCTTAGTTCTATTGACTGTGGACTTGGCCCTTTGGAGTCCTTTGTGAAGCCTGCAGTCAGAAATCTTGGCGTGATTTTAGACAGCGCACTGAAATTAGACAAGCAAGTAAGCTCTGTTGTAAAGTCAAGTTTCTTCAACTGCGTGTTCTTAGCAAGGTTAAAACTTCCCTTCCTTTGAGTGAGTTTGAGCGTGTTGTCCATGCTTTTATTACATCTCGCCTTGATTATTGTAACTCACTGTACAGTAGACTAGATCAAAATTCACTGAGCCGTTTGCAGCTCGTGCAAAATTCTGCTGCTCGGCTGCTGACAGGAACCAGGCGCCGTGAGCACATTACACCTGTTCTGGCCTCTCTGCACTGGCTTCCTGTCAGCTACAGAATTGATTTTAAATTATTATTGTTGGTTTTCAAATGTTTAAATGGCTTGGCTCCATCTTACCTCTGTGAGTTGCTCTCTCTTTATGTTCCAAGAAGAGAGATGAGGTCCACAAACCAGCACTTTTTAAATGTTCCCAGAACACGCCTGAAAACTAGAAGTGATTGAGCGTTTTCTGTGGCAGCTCCCAAGTTGTGGAACAATTTGCCACTGAACATAAGAATGGCTCCATCTTTGACTGTTTTCAAGTCTTTATTAAAGACTCACTTTTTTGCATTGGCTTTCAATGAGTAGGAGCCGAGCTGCCTATTTTTGCAACAAATGTTCTGTATTTATTATTGCTGTTTGTTTCTTGTTTTTACTCAATTATACTGTTGTATTTTTGTGTAAAGCACTTTGGGCGCCTGTGGTTGTTGTAAATGTGTTATATAAATAAAGCTGACCTGACCTGACCTATACCTCACAATGTTAAAGATGGTTTGACTCAAACCAAGAATCATCTAGTTCAGGGGTAAATGCTCTATCCATTGAGTCACAACACCCTTGCATCTCACAATTCTTTACAATTCTTTACAATTCCTGGATCCAGACAGTGTTTCGGATTCACACCAAAAACTATTTCTTCCCTGGTCCATCATTGACATTTTCTGGACTTTCATAAAAATTGGATCATCATGTGCCAACAAACAATCAGTGACAAAGCTAATAAGACAGCTAAAGATTGAGCTAGTCGCTAATGGTCTATACTTAGGCACTGACGTTTAACGTATGGCAAATCTTGTTTATTCACAATTTGCCTAATTTCACACTGCAGGTCTTAATGCTCAATTCAGATTTTTTGCTGAAATCAGATTTTTTTTTGTGTGTGTGTGGTTGTTCACATTACAGTTTAAATGTGGCAGCCCTGCCAGAGTCCAACATGCACTGGAAACAGGTCTGACTTACAACCAGCAATGCCGATAGTCCTCCTCCATGGCCTCCCCGAACTCCTCCCAGATCTGAGTTTTTGCCAAACAACTATCCAGACCGCAGCACACTCTGCCGGTACACGTTGGCTGCCTCCGGACTCCTTCTTCAGCCTGACGGCATCCTTTACTTCTGGTGTCCACTGCCGGGTTCGGGGTTTCTGCCACGACAGGCACCAGAGACCTTATGGCCACAGCACCAATGGCTGCATCTACAACAGAGGCAGAGAACATGGTCCACTCGGACTCAATGTCCCCTACCTCCCTCTGTATCTGGTTGAAGCTCTCCCGGAGGTGGGAGTTGAAGACCCCCCTGACAGAGGGCTCAGCCAGACTTTCACAACAGACCCTCACAATACATTTGGGTCTGCCGAGTCTGTCCGGCCTCCTCCTCCGGATCCAACTCACCACCAGGTGGTGATCAGTTGACAGCTCAGCCCCTATCTTCACCCGAGTGTCCAAGACACACCGTTCTCACCGCCTCTCATTGCGGGCAACGCCAGAGTAGAAGAGAGTTCAGCCCCTCTCAAGGAGTTGAGTTCTAGAGCCCAAGCTGTGCATGGAGGAGAGCCCGACTATCTCTACTTGGTAATGCCCAGATCTAGTTTCAGTGCCCAGGGATTGGTCACTGAGGCCCCTGCCTTCAACCACTGCCTGATCCTCCTTGCACCGGCCCCTTATGGTTCCTCCCACAGGTGGTGGTCTGTGGGTCTAAATTTTTTACATCATATGCACTAAAAAGACTCCTCACCCAACTTTACTTTTGTAGACATTTTACTATCAACAGCTCGTGCATTTATATAGGGCCAGTGATGTCATTGATGATGTCAAGTCGCAAAGTATTTTGGGTAATCAACATGGCAACTACAGTGAAAGCTAATGAAAGCTGAGGATATTAAACAATTGGTTTTGACACAATCAGAAATGTGCAAAAATGTGCAAACATGTCCCCAAAAGACATTAAACTCTCAGATGCTGTAAAATGACCTCTAGAAAAGCTACAAAGATATCATAAGCAGCATTTGAACGGTGCTAGCATTAGCTTCAACTGGAGAAGAAACTAAGTAACTACTGTTAAATATTTACATTTTAATAAAACATGTCCTCAGCAGTCGCCGGCAACGTGTCAGGGTCCAGAGGGTTAAAAATGTGCTTTGCTCTTACGTTAAACATAATTCTTTTTCTCTGTCAGATCTGGTTCCAGAACCGCAGAGCCAAACTGAGGCGCTCGCTCAGAGAGACACAGCTGCACCATGTCCAGGCTGCCCTCAGTGACATCACACCAGAGATCAGAGGTCACGGCAGGGGTCAGAGGTCACAAGAAACTGCGCCATATGACACAAGGACACCATCACCTCCTCACCATGAACACTGACCATTAATGTGTTATAGGAATTGTAAATAAAGCAATTTCACTCATGGTACTGCAGTGAAAAAATATCCCTAAAATGAGCCCCATTGC
Organism: Bostrychus sinensis; assembly: GCA_020698575.1. Classification (NCBI taxonomy): domain Eukaryota; kingdom Metazoa; phylum Chordata; class Actinopteri; order Gobiiformes; family Eleotridae; genus Bostrychus; species Bostrychus sinensis. The sequence continues at coordinate 41,158,336 of CM036241.1, forward strand.
GCCCTGTATCTGGTAAAAACTGAACTTTTGTGCAACATTTCATTAAAACCTATTGGTCATGTGGTTAAATTAGAGTCTAATAAATGGTGAAGACCAAAATTTGGAAGTCAATGTCCTTTCAATGAAAATGAAAAGTGCAATGACTACCAGGGTCATTGCACCTAAGCCTAGAGTGTGTCTCACTCTTGGGTCCTGTTCTATTGCTTTGTTGCAATTTATATGCGCCCCACAAACCGTCAGTTTATTGGTTTTGTTCTGAATGAATAAATATAACAAATTATTTATAATGTATACTTGTATCAAAGTTTGTTTTTTGTTTTGTTTTTAGTTGTTGTTATTATTATTTTTTTTTTAGGATTGAGGGCTGTAGAATGTATAATAAGATAGGCCTACTTCACCCATAGAGTGAGGTGGTGAGGTGTTTTTTCAGTCGTGGTATTTATTTATCACGTGTGACATTAATGAATACTGCAGAACCATTATAGAACTAGCCTAGGCATGCTACATCCACCCACAGAACTTGCAACCACACAACGTGCACATCCTCTACAGGAACAGCGGTGTAATGGTGAGTCATAGAACATATAGACTGCTCCTGTTGTGGGCTACTGCGTTTCCTTGTGGATTGAATGAATGGATGGATGGATGGATGGATGGATGTTTACAGTCTTTCTGGAATACATAAAGAGTTGTGTTTCATGAGCTTTTTCAAAATGACAATTAGAGAGCAGTAAGCTATATGTGTTATTGTTCATATGAAAATTTGATAAGTCTTTACTCCTTCATTTAGAGAAAGAGCTGCAGGAAATGTCACATTTGTGGAATACACATCTCATTGGCCAGTGTAGAAATGCTGTGGCTCCAAGTGGACGTCCATTCCTTATGTATTATACCATTCCTCATCTTTTTGGAGGGCATGACTCTCTAAAAGAGGTCTTACAGGAAGCAGCGGATGCTTGTAAAGAACAACTCCAACAGAGAAGACTTTATTCCTGTGACCAAATAGCATTTGACTTGTGTTGCATTGCTATGACCGAAAACAACCTAACTTCACCCAGCACTGCAAATGAAGCCATAGAGTTGTATCTATTTACTATAAATACATTACATGCTGTGCGTACATAGCAATCTATAAAACATTATCACAAATGGATTTCACAAATGGTCATTTTCTTTGTTTAACAATACATATTTTATGTTATTTTCTTGCCTTGATGGACATTATAACTGCATCTGTCTTAAACAAACAGAGATGGAGCAAAGCTTATGGCTTTTCGGCCAAACTACTGACATAATGCAGTACTTTTTGTGTTATAGTAGGTATGTATTTTAAGTACCTTAAGAAGGGCATTTCGTTCTCATTTATCTATTCCTAACAAATATATATTATAAAAAAGTAATAACTTGTTTGTCTTGTGTTTTTGTATTTGTTTATTATTTGTTACATAGTTAAATAGATTTTAGACACAATAGAAATGAGCATGCATTCAAAAACGCTTTTGTAATAATGCATCAAGTCCTATGAATGTACAACTTACCCAATAAATAATGCATTGAGGAGATTGACAGATGAGGGCCTTAAGAATATTTAACATGTTTTTACTGATGCACTTACAATTTAGCCCCCTCAGAATATTTTTTTTCTTTGTATGTCCTTTGTAATGAACGTCGGAACTTAATGCCTTTTTTGTATAACTAAATACTCAATAGGAAACAAATGGCTGCTTGAGGCTGAGAGGCTCAGAGATTTTGTATGAAATTGTGGAAGTGGAGTTAGACTTAGTTAGGATGAGGTGAAGGGCCTGTATTAGAACAGGACAGTGGAAGCTCAGAAGAACATGTGTCAGCTTGGGACACACCAGTGCAGTCCATACTGCAGCACTGAGCATGCATTATGGAAAAAGAACTGGAGTGTAACTTTGGCTTCTTTTTAGCTTAAACATATCTGTGTCAATCAGAAGCTCACCAGTGTTCTGCAGTTTCTGTTGTTCCTTCTTCCTTAGCAGACAGGGATTTCATCAGAAAATGTGTTTTACTGTGGGTTTCCTTCATAAAAAAGATAAAGTGTGATTAAACTGGAACATCAGTGTTACAGCAGAGATTATATATATAAGGTAGAACTTATCCTCATTTGTGTCGAGTGAAGCTCTGTTTTTTGGATCAGGACTCCCTCCATTGGCCTTTCCTTAATCTTGACAATACTGAGGTCAGGTCACATTCTGGCAGGACTAAAGTTGTTGTCTTAAGATTTTCAAACATAAAAGTGTGAAATTTTGAGATAAATTGTGTGGGTTTTAATGATGATTTATTATTGGAATAACTTGGACAGGACACTTGAGAGCAGCAATAGAATGAGACACATCTCTAGAGATGTATTATACTATAATGACAATTTATTCAACAAGTTTTATCAAAGAATCACTTGTAGCAGTCAAAGCTTTTTGTCTTACTGGCATCCAACAGTTCCTGTGGCTCCTGTGGATCAGGGTTCCTCTCTCCTTGAGGACTTCATCAGGAGAGACATCAGTGTGACAGACATGGGTTAGAGGATCCTCTCTCTTGTGTGGAGTGAAGCTCTGTTTTTAGGATCAGGACATCCTCTGGTGGGTTTTATCCCCTTTTATGGGAATGATACTGTAGACAGGTCACACTCAGGGACACTCTTCTCTGTGTTACTAAATGCTGACCAGAACAAAACACATAAGTGTTGACTTCAACTACAGAGCAGGACACATCTCTGGAGACATCTATAACAGAAATACTTCATTAGACAGCATGTTAGTGTAAAAACTGTTCATTTAAGTGAATAGATTTCTTCAGCGGCCCTCGGTCTTTTTTATTAAAAGACAGCGTGGGGGTGAAATAATAAGTGATAGAAGGACATGTCTTACCTTCACCTTTAGGAACATAAACAGAAGGGTAGGGGGTCACTGCTGCCTGGCTTTACATTCAGGGGACAGCCTCCAAATCAGTGCCCCACTTTTTATAGGCATAGTGTGGAAAGCATCAAGTGCAAATTTAAAAGCTTTCCATAAAATGCTACGGAAAGTGCAAAAATTTTGTAAATACTTACCTGGTGAAAGCCAATTTCATAGGAAAAAAAGAACACGTTTTTTGTAAGTGTAATATCAAATTGTACTTTATGATATTACTTATCTCATAACATTGCTTTTTGTTTCTAATGTTATTATTCAAATACAAAAATACAACATAAACAGGGGAAGCATCTCTTTAAAATATTATCATGTGTATTATGTACACCCCCCAGTGAGGGAGATGACATAGGTAAACATGTATTCTGTAGGATTAGGATTCTGTCTAAAATGTACTTTTATGGTGCTGGTGAGAAGTAGGGATTGTCCCACCAACCATTAGTTAGAGAACAAACTCATATCTCCTGGTCTTATAACTTAGCAGAGGTGGGACCAAGTCACTGTTTTGCAAGTCACAAGTAAGTCTCAAGTCTTTGGCCTCAAGTCCGAGTCAAGTCCCAAGTCAATGCCTCACAAGTCCGAGTCAAGTCACAAGTCCTACACTTTCTGTTTCAAGTCCTTTCAAGTCTTTTTAACCCTTAGGACTCCAAACTTAATGTTTGTCACGTTTTATATTGTTGAATTTACTCTCATGTCCCACCTTAGAAAAACAAATATACGATAAACAGATGGTAAATTGTTTGCTGTACTATTTACAATTATTATTTTTATTTATTATTTAGTTATTTACAATTTATTGTAATGCCCTAAGACTAGAAGAGGCCTACACAGAAAACAGGTTTCTGAATACTTTAAAAGTAAAGCCAAGTTCTTTAGTATCAGTGATGTACAATAAAGCTAAATACCTCACCAGTACATTGTACACTGCTCAAAAAAATAAAGGGAACACTTAAACAACACAATGTAACTCCAAGTCAATCACACTTCTGTGAAATCAAACTGTCCACTTAGGAAGCAACACTGAGTGACATCAGTTTCACTGCTGTTGTGTAAATGGAACAGACAACAGGTGGAAATTATAGGCAATTAGCAAGACACCTCCAATAAAGGAGTGGTTCTGCAGGAGGTGACCACAGACCACTTCTCAGTTCCTATGCTTTCTGGCTGATGTTTTGGTCACTTTTGAATGCTGGCGGTGCTTTCACTCTAGTGGTAGCATGAGACGGAGTCTACAACCCACACAAGTGGCTCAGGTAGTGCAGCTCATCCAGGATGGCACATCAATGCGAGCTGTGGCAAGAAGGTTTGCTGTGTCTGTCAGCGTAGAGTCCAGAGCATGGAGGCGCTACCAGGAGACCAGTACATCAGGAGACGTGGAGGAGGCTGTAGGAGGGCAACAACCCAGCAGCAGGACCACTACCTCCTCCTTTGTGCAAGGAGGAACAGGAGGAGCACTGCCAGAGCCCTGCAAAATGACCTCCAGCAGGCCACAAATGTGCATGTGTCTGCTCAAACGATCAGAAACAGACTCCATGAGGGGGGTCTGAGGGCCCGACCTCCACAGGTGGGGGTTGTGCTTACAGCCCAACACCGTGCAGGATGTTTGGCATTTGCCAGAGAACACCAAGATTGGCAAATTCGCCACTGGCGCCCTCTGCTCTTCACAGATGAAAGCAGGTTCACACTGAGCACATGTGACAGACGTGACAGAGTCTGGAGGCGCCGTGGAGAACGTTCTGCTGCTGCAACATCCTCCAGCATGACCGGTTTGGCAGTGGGTCAGTAATGGTGTGGGTAGCATTTCTTTGGGGGCCGCACAGCCTTCCATGTGCTCACCAGAGGTAGCCTGACTGCCATTAGGTACCGAGATGAGATCCTCAGAGCCTTGTGAGACCATATGCTGGTGCAGTTGGCCCTGGGTTCCTCCTAATGCAAGACAATGCTAGACCTCACGTGGCTGGAGTGTGTCAGCAGTTCCTGTAAGATGAAGGCATTGATGCTATGGACTGGCCGCCCGTTCCCCAGACCTGAATCAAACTGAGCACATCTGGGACGTCATGTCTCGCTCCATCCACCAACGCCACGTTGCACCACACACTGTCCAGGAGTTGGTGGATGCTTTAGTCCAGGTCTGGGAGGAGATCCCTCAGGAGACCATCCACCACCTCATCAGGAGCATGCCCAGGTGTTGTAGGGAGGTCATACAGGCACCAGGAGGCCACACACACTACTGAGCCTCATGTTGACTTGTTTTAAGGACATTACAGTCTGTAGTGTGTTTTTACACTTTAATTTTTTTTTTAGCAGTGTATATTCTCTGTACCATAAAACTGTACTCTTCTGGCCTTGGCAGATGTTCACATGGTTCAAATAAGAGTCATTCTCTCACATTTGAAGATTTACAAAGTGAATACTGCTCACTTTACAGTTTACTGAATAGCGACACCTGTGGGCAAAAGGGGTACTGCAGGTTCATGATGTAAGGTCAGAGCCATGAGCTCCAGCTCCAACACAGAGACAACACTGCAGAAAGCTCCAGCTGGTGTTCATTTTTCACTGTTTACTGTCTGAGCTCACCATGCACAGGTAAAGATCTCCTCTGTGTAATCACATAAAGCCGCGTGCGCGTCACGTGATTCACGGAGGCTAAGTCTCTCTCAGACTCCACAGATTCACCTTTAGACCTCTATTGCAAATGATTATTTTTTACTTTTAGATTTTTTTTATTTGTTGATTTTGTTTAAGTTTTTATTAAGTGTAATCTGCACCTGAACGCCTCATGTCTGCACCTGAACGCCTCATGTCTGCACCTGAACGCCTCATGTCTGCACCTGAACGCCTCATGTCTGCACCTGAACGCCTCATGTCTGCACCTGAACGCCTCATGTCTGCACCTGAACGCCTCATGTCTGCACCTGAACGCCTCATGTCTGTGTCTGGGGTGAGCTGCTCTCAGCTGTGAGGAGAGGGAGGGTCACAGAGGCAGCAGCTCTGTCCGCGTCCCTCTGACATTAAAACTAAGTTCTGGTGATTAAATAACTCTTTTATGATTGTGTTTGGAGTAAAACATTGGAGGAGCTGTGTGAAAAGTCCGCGACTTCTCGACGATAGAGCGTTATAATTAGACGCGCGTGTATTTGAGATCATTAATGGTTGTAAAACTTTAACGCACCGTATCTCTGTGATTTCTGAGTCTATCTACACGAAACAAAGACTGACACAAAGCTTAAAATCTCCTCTGTGGTTATGTCAAAATGTCATTTGCTGCTACAGCTCAGTATACTTTGAAATGTGCATCAGAAAACACGCACTAGTAACATGCGCAGGGAGAGAAAGCGCCCATTACTGCGTGAGGAGTTTAATTAGGCTAATTGTTTCTCGCACACTTAAAAAAATCATACTTTTATTTCTTTGAGAAGCATCAAGTCTTCTCAAGTCACAGGGCTCAAGTCCGAGTCAAGTCCCAAGTCACTGATGTTCAAATCCAAGTCGAGTCTCAAGTCTTAGTCCATTTCATCAAGTCGAGTCTAAAGTCATCGCATTAGTGACTCGAGTCCGACTTGAGTCCAAGTCATGACTTTCAAGTCCACACCTCTGTAACTTAATATTCAAAGCAACTATGAGAGAGAAGAATGACCTGTTTATAACACTTCACTCAAAGTAACCATGTACAATCTCCAGTGAGAGAGGAGATAGTCAAAATAAATAATAGATAAAAGCTACTGTGTAATATTAGGACCAAGTTTGCAAAGTTATTAAAAAAATCTCTAAGCAATCCAAGTTTATCAAATGGACAAGACTTAAATCTTGACTAAATAGAGCCATTTGTGGTGAATAATGTGTTTTTAAATGTAACAGAATTAATACATAGTATTCCTTACCTTATATTTTGACTATAGTCTACAAAAAACATTTAAAAATACAGTGAAGGAGAAGGGATAGCACCACCAACCCTCCAGTTAGTGGACGACCCCCTCTACCTTCTCACCTCTAACCCTCCAATGCCCAGTGTGGAAGAACTAAAGAATGAGCTTAAACCTAAATGTCAGGTGTACTACAAACACTCTGCTATCCCCAAAATACACAAAATTTACCTTGAAATATTTTTGTAATAGGCCTGCAGTGTGTAATAATATATGATAAGGGAAATACGGTGATGTTGACAATCAGTGGCAAGTTTACAGAACAAAATATATTAGAAAAAAATAAAACACTGAATTGATTTCAACTTCACTGAATAAAAAATAAAAGTGCAAATCAAACAGCAATTTCAGTGTATTTATTATTTTTTATATTGGAGTCAATGGTAGTGCTGTTGACTCCCATTCAAAATGCATTTTTGAGAGGAGGAGTAAGTGTTTGTAGCACACACACTCATTGAATCCTAATCACACACTTTTTTTTTTCTCGAAAAAATGTGTTAATGTTGGGACTACTATTTGTGATGTAGTGAAACGCTGCAGATTCTGTTTCAGGTCTCAGTCACACATATTTTTGTAGCAGTATCTTTTAATGATCGTCTGGAGGCGCGTGTGTAGCCTATTTTGTTTTCATGTTTGTGCAAGAGAATTTTCTCAGGGAAAGACACATGGTGGTGTTAACAGGCGAGTTTAACCACATTATTCTTTGCACATTAACAGCAGCAAATATCTAGTTCACCCAAAAAAAAAAACTGAAAACCTGATAATAGTTTCCTTTGCATCACAGATTGACGTTAATAAAGTTAGGGTGACCACCTCAAAAAGTATAAAGAGTGGGACAAGTTGTGCAATTTGGTGGGACAAAGTGGGACAGACTAGAGAAAAAAATTCCATGAACAAATCTAACTTACCAACTTACTGAGATACAAGTTGCTTCAGTTTAGGACCTATAAAACATATGATGCGCAGTTTTCAACCCCCCCAAAAAAACAGATTTTGCAAAGTTATGTCTTTACTGAGATTTTATTCATTGGATTAAAATGGATGGAACAGAAATATATCAAAGCTCTCAGTCTGTATATTCTCAAAACAAACCAGCAGCAGCACCAGCTCACAGCTCCAGGAGCGGCCTTTCCTGAAACAGAGGGGCAGCAACAGACCGTCCATTTATTCAGCCTATCAAGATGGGATGCCCACAAATATTTATTCTACATTTTACACAGGGAACACTGGCCTGATCTTTTTCTATAGGCTACTCGAATCTCTCTCTTTTTTTTTTTTTACAAGATCCACTGAGCAACTATGTGAGAAAAGTGGGACATTGTCCTAATAGGTGGGACGGAGGCACGGAGGATTAAATGATTGTGCAGTACAACCAAAAAAGGTACAGGTGGTCACCATAAATAAAGTGTTCGGGCTTCTGCTATTACCAATACGACTGGGCCTACTGTATATTTGTAGCCTAAATAATAAAAATAACTCGGTAAAATCACCAGGGCCAGAGTGACACAGTTCACTGGGAAAGTGGCCTATAATTAATTTTATTTAGCCCAATTATTATGGACTGAGATTAAGCCAAACATAACCATAACATAACACATAAGAAGAAAATGCTGTCAGGAATATAGACAAAGGTTATGCTTGTGTAAGGCTCTTAAAAACATGATTTGGATAAGTCGCTGTGGTTTAAAACAAGTGAAAATCCTTGAATAAGTTTTCAGAAGGTTAAAAACAACTACAGTTCATCAATGCATGTCATATGTAAAGTTGAGTTATTAAAAACAGACAAACCACTATTTATTTTTATTTTTTTAATAACATTGTGTCTGAAGCGAGCCAAGTGCCCGTTTCAAGTGGAGTGCTGTAGTTGTAGTACTTGGGAGTGCCACAAGATGGCGCATGGCTAGGAGGAGTATGGCGACCCAGAGGAAGAGCTGCAGAATAAACCCTGCAGCCGAGCGATGCACAAGCCAACCTCGTCTGCCTCTTTGTGTTCACTCTCAGGTTGGTTACAAGTTCTTTAAATGACACTAAGACAATACTGGTGTTTTTTGGAAACTTTTAGAAACGTATCTGTATTAACGTGAACACTGTGTCAAGTGATTTCATTACTTAGAACACACGAGAATGCTAATGCTGTGTAACGTACCGTCAAGCTAAGCTAGCAAGTTGGCACAACGGAGAGAGAGAGTAAACAACAACATGAGACACTATGTTGATTGTTAAGCAGACATGTCCAGATGACCAAAGTATTTGGAACTTTATATATGCTTTGAGGCACTTAAGCACCAGGTGCACACGTTGAGCCCAATGTATGTTTAGGTTCAGGCTCAAGTGTAATTGCCACCACAGTCAGAGACTGGCCGCCATTTTGGTGCTGTAGTGAATGTGTTGTGCCAGCTGGTACACAGTCATAGTGTGTTGTAAATGATTTACATTGTTAAGAAATGTGCACTTTGGATAAAGTTTGATAAATAGTTATTGCTAACGCGTTAAGATGACTTTGTTCCAAATTATAAAGCAGCTACATCCGATACATCTGACAAGATTACGGGTTACATGAGTTTCTCTTTCTGTGATTTTTAGCCTTCGTCCCCTCGTACCAAAATCACCACTGCCACAGACAGGCCATTTACTGACCAGTGAAGCTCGGCGAGGAAGTGTGCAAGTTAAGAAAAAGGTAAAGACTTTTGTTTTTGACGTATAATTGGTTCACATTTCCTAACTCGCAGTATCTAATACTCTCTGTTCTGCAGTTGCAGGCCTCAACAACATTATCCCTGCCTGAAGCCTGCAAAAGCCAAAGTGAAATCAAATGTACAATGAAGAAACGTATTTGGTCAGAAATCAGAATCAGAATGCTGTTCATAGACTTCAGTTCAGCCTTCAACACCATCATCCCCCTGCATCTCATCCTCAAACTGGACCAGCTGGGGCTCAGCGCGTCTCTGTGCATCTGGCTGCTGGACTTCCCGACCGAGAGACCACAGGCAGTACGGGTCGGCAGCAACACATCCAGCACCAACACACTGAACACAGGGGCCCCCCAAGGATGTGTGCTGAGCCCCCTCCTCTTTACTATGCTGACCTGTGACTGCACCCAGACGCGCAGCTCCAACCTCTTTGTCAAGTTTGCGGAAGATACAGCTGTAGGGGGTTTCATCAGCAACGGAAATGAGACAAACTACAGGAACGAGGAGATCGCTGTGGACTTTAGGAGAGCGCACGCCCAGCGCGCTCCTCTGACCGTCAACGGTGCTGCTGTGGAGAGGATGTGCACGTCACAGAGGACCTCTCCTGGTCCGCAAACACCGCATCACTGGTCAAGAAAGGACATCAGCGTCTCTACGTCCTCCGCAGACTGAGGAGAGCCAGAGCATCACTCCCTATCGTGGGCACTTTCTACAGAGGGACCATCGAGAGCATCCTGTCCAGCTGCATCAATGTGTGGAACGGGTGAGAGTTAGGTAAGTTTTTACATTATACTGATCTGATACGGCTTTTCTGAAAACATAACGCTCACCTTATTTTTACAGTAACCTTAACAGTAGCAGCCACAGTGACGTGTACAACCAACCTTCACACTGTAAATAAATTCACTGTCTCTCTCTGGTTTTTAGCCTTTATCCTGCCACCGACCTCCTGCATCAGCCTCTGGAAACAGAAGTTACAGTCTACCCCCTGTACCAAAACCACCACTGCCACAGACCTGCCATTTACTTCACACCGAAGTGCGACAAGAAAGTGTGCACGGGAAAAAGGAAAAAGAAAGGTATAGGTGTTAGTTTTTGATTTGTAATTGGGTCAAACAGTCTGTAATGTAAATCACAGTAATTAATCATTTGTGAATTACAGTTATAAGCCTCCAACCACATTGCCATTGCCTACAACCTCTGATAGCCGACATGAAAGCTCCTCTTACCATCTAATGGAATCCAGCCTTTCTCCTCCAGAAGCCGAGATGTCCGACTGAACGCACGATTTGTGTTAAAGTCTGGTAGGTCTTACCATTATTTTGTTCATTTACCTACAGCATCACATCTGGGTGCAAAAAAATTGTACCTGTTCTGGTTGAATTTTCAGTGGAGGGTTAGGGTTAGACCTCCAAGTGCCACTGCAAAATAACCGAGTCCAGATGATGGAGAAGAACGACGGAGAAGAATGTCCACCTGAGCACACTATTTCTCCAAAGTTTTCATCTTTCATCTCCTACTGGTAGGTCTTACCCTTGGATCTTTTAGCCACAGCATCACTTCTGGGAACCAACTGAAATCTTCTCTTATTTTTCAGTGTAATGACAAGAGCTGCAAGTGCCACCTCAGACCAGCAAGACCAGAAGAAAGAGGACAAAGCAAAGGAAGAAGAAGAAGAAAAACTGTGATTTTCATATGACTATGAGAGCACAATGCAATACAAATATATGTCAAACAAATTGCCAAAATGATGCCTCCCGATTCATCAAGAATTCATACAGAAATAAAACAGTTGTGCTAAAATGTTTTTTTTCAGAGGAAGAAGTACTCCAGATGGGTACAGTAAACACTGCTACGTCACAATATTAATACTCCAGTAAAAGATTCAAGACTGTTTGGTACTTGAGTGACAGTAAGTGAGTGTTAAGTTTACTTAGACTATAAAGTAAGTACCAGTAGGCCTTAACCCCCAAGGAGCCAAACATAAAAAAAAGACAGCTTTTTTTATTATTTATTTTCATCTTTGATGCACAAATCACTGTGTTTTTGGAATTTTGACATTTTGGTGAGTTTTTACAGAAAAGTTGTTGTATTGCAACAATGAGACTGAGGGGCACTGGCAGAATTTAACTGATGTACTCGTTATGTCTGAACAGGTTCTGAACACAGATGTTGCCCATAAGGACAACCACTGTACCCCACACTGACTATACTGCATGATGTTACTGACTGCTGTTTAATGAATATTGTCACCCTCCCTTCGTTTTAGGCAACATCTGAGGTCCTTCCACACAAAAAAAAATGTCATTTTTCAACTTGCCATGGATTTGTTATGTATAAAAATATTTTTCTAATTTTTTTTTTCATGGATGCCATTATTCAGTTTAGTCTTCAGTACACATATCAAATATATCTTTTTTATTTTTTTTTATTTTAACCCCTTAAATGCCAGTTTTGTCATGGAAAGTCGCATCTGTTTTGGCAAAAACTCAGAGTTGTTTTTCTTGTACATCTAACCATTTTCCAATTGTAGGACTGTGCATGAAATACTTTTTATTTTATGGTGTCAGTCCATAATGATGATGATTTTAGTGAAGAACTGTAAAAATGTCAAATTTTACTAGTTTTCTCAAAAATAAGAAAAACAAAATTTTATTTGTCTGCCTACCATAGGAAACAAATTGAATCTAATCAAACACAGTTAAAATTTCAAATTTTGGTCAAAATGAAATGCTGATATTACAGAATGCACAATTTTATACTGTTATGGCAGTGAGATTAAAAAATGTGTTTTTACTGAAAGTCAATTGAACATTTTTTTCCAGTCAGGTCACAAGTGAGTATAAATTTCAGTCTGACGTTACACAAAAACTAATAATACATCAAAGACAATAATTTGGATAATTTTCAATTTCTACAATTGCATTAACTGGTTTAACATTTAATTCATTTGATTTTAAATGTACATTTTACTACAAACCTGGCAAGTACTGTGGTCACACCCCAGTCTTGCAGCTCTCCACAACTTAATGCCATTGCTCCAGTTTTCCCACCCTCATCTGCAAATTGAAAAACACAATGTTTAAGTTTGGCACATGCTGTAAATGTAAAAGCTGCTGTCTAGAAAAATATACACATACCTATTTGGTCAATAACAATAGTTCTTTTTATTTTAACAATAGTTCCTTTTCTGTAAGTCTTCACAAGGTTTTCACAAACTGTTGATGGTATTTTGGCCCATTCCTCCATGCAGATCTCCTCTAGAGCAGTGATATTTTGGGGCTGTCGCTGGGCAACACGGACTTTCAACTCCCTCACGTGTTCTTCTCGAGCAGCGTCCTCAACACCAACAACAATCAAGATGGCGCACCGAGGAGCTGAGAGTTTGTTTCATTCAGCGGTAAATTCCATTTTGAATAACCAAAAACACATCGAGTCATTAAAACCACAGCAGCTTACAGCACTAGAACCCTTTATTTAAAAAAAAAAGTTTTTGTGTTGCTCACTTTCTTGTGGCTTTGTTAACTTCACGTCTGCCATTTTCTGATTGGCTTACTCCACTGTCAGCTGACTCAGGTTTGCTCCGCTCTAGAAATCGAATTGATTCAATGGCGACCAGAATCATCCGCTGGTACAGCGGTGAGGCTGGAATTCCCAGGCAAGGTTTTCAGTGCATCATAGTGACCAAAAGTGATAAAGTGATGATGGGAAGACATCGCTCATGCAATGGCATGAGATCAAACCCAACTTTATTACTGTTCAAACTGCAAAAAGACGCCTTATTTGGCAGCATAGGCTTGAGCTGTGATGCCTTGGTACCAAGCAGGTCACACAATGTGAAGTGTGAGTCTAAGGTAAAACAAACAAAAAAAATAAATAAATCAACTAATAGTGGGGGGAAAAAGTACTTTGTCTCATAATTAAGTATAATTACATTTCAGTTGTTTTAGTCTTTTCATTACTGTGAAAACCTGAGCAAATGCACAAAATTACCACCATCTTATGGTCTGCCGCTCAGTAGCTCTAGGACTAATTCTGCTCTAGGACTTCTAAGGCCAAAATATTAAATTTGGAAAAAAAATGATGCTTTAAATTTTTTTACTTTGTTTATTATTTAGTATTTGCAGAAAAAAGATCTAAATTTACATTTTTTTAAATGATTTAGTCACAGTTATATTTTATTGCAAAACTATGCACAAAATAGTCTGAATGTCCCCATAAAATAGGATATTTTATCTCCAAAACTGTTAAAATAACTATCGTTACCCAGTACAGATACAAATTTAAACCTGTATTGAGTTAAAGTTGTTTAAATTTGTATAAATTTCATGACACTACATAATAAATTTTAATATAGAGTTTTCATGGTTGCACAATGTTGCCATATATGGCAACATTCTATTCTAATTTACATCATCAGGCAGTATTCTAGAGTTAACCTTTAGAACACCTGCTTCATTTTCAGCCAGCTTTTACAGAGAGGACACGCATATCTGCAGCTCAAAGAAAACAATATAATCTAACTCCCAACAATGCACAGGTCGTACAACGGTAAGTTATCTGTAGTTTATTACATGTTCAAGTGCAATTTTGTACAATTCATTTATTAATTCAAACCACCAACCATCAAATTTTGGGGTGCTAAAGAATCGGCTATTAGAAAAATATCTCTCTGTTAAATTTAGTATCAATTCATTTCAGTTTTGTCTTTCTTGGAGATTAGCCAGGTATTCTTTGGAGCATTTTTGATCTGAAATGTATTGTGCCTGTTTCAATATTCTCCAGGCAAAAAGACCTTGTTGGTTAAATACACCAAAAGGAATGGTTGGTTTTCGTGAGAAGATGTTTGGGTGCAAGTGGTTCCAAGTTACTTGGATCTTCAAACACTCTAGTGATCGACTCCTACATTGATGAATGGAAGTAAATCTAGAATTGTTCTCTCTTTGGGAAGGTCCGCCATTTTCCGTTGACATAGCTTTACTTTAAATTTTCTGCAGAAAATACATTCAGACAGTATTTTCCTTGTTGCTGCATTTAATCAATATTTTTCTCTTGAGTATGTGCATTGCATGTTCATGAATGTGCTTGATTATCAAACTTAAGATGTTTATTTTTTTTAAGATGATCAGGTGTTTGCTCTCTTCAGTACGGTGGCCCTGAGGTGCAACATCAAAATTGTTTTTGTCCACTAGAAAAATAAAAGCATATGTAGATTAAAAAAAAAAATCTTGCCTTAAAAGACACCCATCCCGCAAATTTAAAAAAGAACAATATACAAAAATTTAAATAAATGTCTATATTAAAAGAGGAACATCATCAAATTTTTTGTCCACTAGAAAAATAAAAGCAGAGGACAATTTTTAAATGCGTTGCCTCAAAAGACAAATTTACTTTTAAAAATTAAAGTCTATTAAAATAAAGCCATGTCTCAATTTTTTATATCTTGTTTAAAAAACTTCACTTATCAAAATAAAATAAACTTGTCTAAAAATAAAAAGCTCTCAAAATAAAAAAGCATGTTTCAAAATAAAAAAAAATATTTTTCTATTTAAAAAATAAGACTTTTCATTATTTTAATAAAGTTCATCTAAAAATGAAAACACAGCTTTAGCTGAACCCTTTGAAAATTTGAAGCATGGTTTTGTTTTTGTGGCAGCCTTAATTTAACAGAAAAAGACATTTTGGGGAAACCGCACCCTCTTTTAATTTGAAGCTGTGTTTTTATTTTTAGATTAACTTTATTTAAATAGTGGAAGGTCTTTTTTTTTTTTAATAAAACAATGTTTTTTTGTGACATGCTTCTTTATTTTGAGGAGATATTTTTTATGTTTAGAAAAGATTATTTTATTTTGATGAGAGGGTTGTTTTTATTTAATTTTTTTAAATGACACATGGCGTTATTTTAATTGACTTGCTCATTATTAGAGGTGAGTTTAATTTTTTAGGCAACATGTTTAAAAATCTGTCTCTGCTTTTATTTTTCTGGTGGACAAAACCAATTTCATTTACATCCTATAGATTCTGTGGGTGTAGATGGTGTTCATTGTAGATGTTTACGAGGATGTGTTGATTTAGAAACGTATAGATGTGAAAAGCTGGAAAAGTTAATATATAAATATATATATTTCTTGTGCTTTGTGTTTAAAAAAAAGGAGTTGAACATTGTTGCAAAAAAAGAAAGAAAAAAGGAAGGATGTTGTGTACTTAATTGTATCAAAATGTTTGTTTGAGGATATTTGCTTGTTTAACTTTATCTAAATAAAATAAAAAATAAAAAAAAGAATTAGGTTCTTTGGCCAGAGGTATGGTTCAGACGAGAGCAGTCAGCTGCAGGTCCAGGCTGCACAGAGCAGGTGGGGGAGGGGCGGGTGTGGCAGAGCAGAGCACGCCTGAGTTCACCCAGAGCTGATGGCTCTCTCTCAGAGGCAGCAGCAGTGACCTGATCACTTACCTCAGGAATAACCTGACAGATACTCACTAACTCACTAGTGTCGGAAACACACTTCTGCTTCTGGACTTTGATTTAGTTAGAAATGTGCTACTATTACAGAGCATTAAAAAAATTCATTCAATTATAAATTAACCTAAAAGGGGTCCTATTCTGCATATGTTTTATTATTATGACAGTCTTCTCATTGTGCAGAGAGCTAATGTTGCCCCTCTGTAGTCTACTGTAACTTTCACTAAATCATTCGCTGGCAACTGTGAAGTATTATTTTTTTTAATCAAAATAAATACATGTCTGTGCAAATGTCTTCACTGTGCACTATGATAAAAATAGGGACCAAACATGGACTTCTTCCTTCCAATGGCTTTTTGCCCTTTATTGGGAAAAAAAAAAAAGACTAACATTGTTGGGTATGAAGCAAACATCTGGTGGACTAGTGGATATAGCATGACATGTGGTCTGTGTAGGAAACACTACCATCTCACAGCAGAGAGGTTCATGAGTAAATAAACAAATGTGAAATTAAAAACATATCCAGTATCTCAGGTGGCGCTGTGGTGAAAGGCAGGGTCTGTCAGAGGAAATGTGATGGGAGACACGGCTCCAGCTGCTGCGGCGAGGTGGAGACTAGAGCTCTGCTCCTGATGAAAAACATAGGACACAACATTGTTAGACCAAACTCCAAAATGTGTACAAGTAAGGTTGTTGTACCAACAGACGCTCACGGGACTGCTGACAATATATTTGACTTACTTTATTTACACTGTGCCCCTCGGAGTGCTCCCACAGGATCGGGCTGAAGTAATATCTGAAACAGAACAAAGAACAGAGTCAATCATTTCACTCAGGAGCTGGTCACGCTGTACAGATGTGTACACCTGTGACCTGTCACAGGATTGATACTGACAGTATGCGCGAGGTGAGGAGTGGAGTACAGAGGAATACTATACGCTCCGAGAACACAGGCGTGATAACAGTGACTACGGAGGACAGGCGTTACTCATGTCATGTTACATCTGATTGTGAAAAGCACAAACACAACAGAACCAGGCTGAACCAGAACAGCAGTGTACGCTTACCTGGTACAGAGAAGCATCACTCTCTGCAGCTGCTCTGGTGAACAGTCACCTGTCCACTCCTCCAGGTGTGCTGCTGCTGCAGTCCCGTTTAAAAATGTGTGAAATGCTAAGGGCTGGCAGGCCGGCATCAGGCATCAGCGCTATGCTGCAGCTGAACAAAGTGACAGACATCAGTCGACGTTCGTAAAAAAAACATAAAATAAAGAGAGCAGGACGTCTTACCAATGGGGCGTGGGGGCGGGGCAGCCTACCTGCCATAAGCGGCTATCGAGCTAATTGCTTCAGCAATCAGGAAGGGCAGGGTCTGTCAGAGGAAATGTGATGGGAGACACGGATCCAGCTGCTGCGGCGAAGTGGAGACTAGAGCTCTGCTCCTGATGAAAAACATAGGACACAACATTGTTAGACCAAACTCCAAAATGTGTAACAAGTAAGGTTTTTAGTACCAACAGACGCTCACGGGACTGCTGACATTACATTTGACTTACTTTATTTAAACCGTGCCCCTCGGAGTGCTCCCACAGATCCCGGGCTGAAGTAATATCTGAAAAAGAATAAAAGAACAAAGTCAATCATTTCACTCAGGAGCTGGTCACGCTGTACAGATGTGTACACCTGGGACCTGTCAGCAGGATTGATACTGACAGTATGCGCGAGGTGAGGAGTGGAGTACAGAGGAATACTATACGCTCCGAGCACACAGGTGTGATAGCAGTGACTACGGAGGACAGGCGTTACTCATGTCATGTTACATCTGATTGTGAAAAGCACAAACACAACAGAACCAGGCTGAACCAGAACAGCAGTGTACGCTTACCTGGTACAGAGAGAAGCATCACTCTCTGCAGCTGCTCTGGTGAACAGTCACCTGTCCACTCCTCCAGGTGTGCTGCTGCTGCGGTCCTGTTTATGAGCATAAATTAAACATTATGTAACTGCAATGAGAAGATTTCATCGCACACGTGCAGTATACAGGCTCCTCACCGAATATTAGTTCCTCAGTGGATCCAAAGAGAGACTCTCTGTAGCATGTAGGTGTCACTTTTCTGAATGAGACAGACCACAGATGTGATTAGACAAAGCAATGTTTAGCCTTTATATGAAGTAGCCCCTAATATCTATAACAAACTAACTTAACCTTAATTTTGGGCCCAAGATAAGGATGTGGGTGAGGTGGTCAAATAAAAAGGCTTAAATCAAGAAAACAAGTAACAAATTGAATACAAACAGGAAAAAAAAGGAAAACACAACAAGAACAACAACATTCATTTGTGAATAGTCTAAAACACCCCAAATGAGCAGACACAGTAAAATGCTAAGGGCTGGCAGGCTGCGGGTGCATGTGGTGATAGGCCACAACTTGAACATGGGACAGAGTACTCACTACGCTCCGTGCATTACATTCACACAAGCACAGCAACCAATAAGAAAAACTAAGACAAGCAGAAGTGAAGGACGTGCAAAATATCAACAAAGGCAAAAGTGAAGGGGCTGCAGCCAGAAACTCTAACAACAACAACCCTCCACCAGACGGCCGACCACCTCAGATCAGGCCCACACAGTTAAAAATCACAGTACAAAAGAAAACTAAACTAGAAAGCAGGGTGCAACTGAAGTTAATCCAAAGGAACTATAATCAACAACAAAAAGAGGACTCGAAATATTCAAAGGTGACTTAAATAACATAATTAGGCACGGAGGTTAAGACCAGTCATCAACACAATACACCCAAACAAAGCAACAAAAAGACAGACCCAAATAAAACAGCAGTGGCCAGTTCTATCTGCAAAGAAAGATTCACAATAATATGGCTAGTGCGCTGATTAAAACGTGTTAAACTTTGTCCGTTCAGTTGATCCGCTTTACCTTTATACTGGAGACACAATGGCTGCAGCTGTACGCCGGCGCTCCTGTGGCTTTGACCTCACGTTCTCGGAGATTAAACGTTATGCCGGGGCTCACGCCGTACTAGCAGGCGCAATAACGACGCGGAGGCAGCCGGCATCAGGCATTGGGACTATGCTGCAGCTGAACAAAGTGACAGACAACAGTTGATATGCGCAGAAAAACACAAAACAAAGAGAGCAGGATATCTTACCAATGGAGCGTGGGGGCGGGGCAGCCTACCTGCCACACACGGCTAGCGAGCATGGATGTTCTATAATACATGCTAGCATGGATGTAGCTAGCTTCTACGGCAATTCAAAGAGGCCAATTTTCATTCGGTCACATATTGGCAAAACTAAGCGAAAACAAGAAGAAACCTTTTTCCTATCCAGTTTCAGAGCTGGCAGGGTGGCGCGGTGATTTGAAGCCCAAAAACTGCGAGATGTGCATGACCTGTAGCATGTTTGTTGTGACCACATCAATATTGCATGATAAAAGCCCTAGGACTCCAGAATCAAGCGGGGAGCACAGTGGCCGAGCGGTTAGCGTGTCGAACACCTGGATCCGCGCGCCGTATGCTCCACAGTAGTAGCAATCATCCACTTGGGATCCGTACCTCCAAGCAACGAGGACGGGCTACGCTGTGGGGAATGACGGGCTCAGGAGAGCCCCTCTCCGCTGTGTATGTTTTTTTTTTTCTTCTTAAATGGTTCAACTTTCACCTTAGGAGCCGCAGACCATAGAGACCCGGGTACGATTCCCGCTCAGGGGACGGACGTCAATTCCCCGTCTATCACCTAGTGTATAGGCCTGATATGTTTAGGTCAAAAACAAAACAACACAGCTTAAAAGCTATTGTTAAATCTTTAACTAATCTATTTATTGACTCTTGATAAATGCAAAATCACACATACGTCAGGTCTCGGCCGTTGCCTTGCTTTTCTTTCGGAATGTGCACTGCAGACCAACAACTCTGACTTTGGCAGTAGCTCGACAGGTGCAGCTGCTCCTGTATTTATTCTCAAGTGTCACCACGAGGAAGCGCTACTCCACTCTTGTTTGGATCATGTGGCTGACTGACAAAGGCTACAAAGAACAGAAAAGTAGCCTACATTAAAACGCATTTTTTTTTAGACACAATCAACACATTATTCACTAATGCCTGATATGGCTCTGCTATGACTGAATGAAATGCTGAGTGTTCAAATTGGTTGGCAAGGGCGCGGCCATGTCATCATCATATGATAATGAGGGGTCAACCCACTTTATGGAGCTCTCCTAAAGTCATTCCCTCTCCCATTAAATATAGAGTTTTGAGTGAGGAGCATGTTGCTTACATGAAGCAGTGCTAAAGTGACTGCTCCTGAGTCACCAGGACACAGGCTGAAATCTCAGTTAGGACACTCCCTTCCAGGGGCACCGTGTACTTGGGCCTTGTCTGTTGCCGAACAATAACAAATCTAAAATTTGATGTTACGTCATACATTTTAGTTAGTATTGTCTGTACATTCTTTTGGTAATCTAAAAAAATCCACTTAATTTACTTTTGTAATGGGAGAATTATGTTCTGCAAGTCTATCCAATACTGTCAGCCATTTAAATGGAAGAGGGCAATTATCAATGCTTTTTAACAGCTCTGAAGGAAAACTCTCTCTCTTGCTTGTCTGCCTGGAAGAAAGACCCCCAGGCAGACATTTCACCGGATGAATGGGAGAAAACATGTCTTTGTACACACAATCAAACAAAAACTACTAAATGTAGATTCATACAATATAAATGGTTGTTCAGGACATATATCACTGCAGTAAAATGACATCGTTTGACTGTAACATCTCAGATAAATGTTATAAATGTAGTGCAGAGACAGGAACCTTAATTCATTGTTTGAAGGAGTGCCGCCACCTCCAACAATTTTGGTATGAAGTCCTTGAGTGCATTTTTAAGTTAATAGGCTGTACTATCGCTGTTGAGGCAAAATTGCATCTACTGCATATATACACTCAAAACCTTTTGTTAAATTCAAAGTCAGCTCATTTACTAATTGCCTTATTCGAGCTAAACGTGTAGCAGCCATGCAGTGGAAATATAGAGACAGATCTCAGTGTAAACACTGGATGAAAGAGCTGTAAGCCACTTTGGCATTGGAAAAATTAACATTTATAGTAAAAGATAAAACAGATGAATTTAATGAAGCCTGGAGATCATTTATGAAATTTGTAGTAATATAAAAACTCGTCAGGGCTACTACACATCCTATAGATTCTGTGGGTGTAGATGGTGTTCATTGTAGATGTTGATGAGGATGTGTTGATTTAGAAACATATAAATGTGAAAAGCTGGAAGAGTTTATATATATATATATATATATATATGTATATATATATATATATATATATATATATATATATATATATATATATATATATATATATATATATATAAATAAATATATTTTTTGTGCTTTGTGTTTAAAAAAAGGAGTTGAACATTGTTGCAAAAAAAGAAAGAAAAAAGGAAGGATGTTGTGTACTTAATTGTATCAAAATGTTTGTTTGTTTGAGGATATTTGCTTGTTTAACTTTATCTAAAAAAAAAAAAAAAAGAATTAGGTTCTTTGGCCAGAGGTATGGTTCAGACGAGAGCAGTCAGCTGCAGGTCCAGGCTGCACAGAGCAGGTGGGGGAGGGGCGGGTGTGGCAGAGCAGAGCACGCCTGAGTTCACCCAGAGCTGATGGCTCTCTCTCAGAGGCAGCAGCAGTGACCTGATCACTTACCTCAGGAATAACCTGACAGATACTCACTAACTCACTAGTGTCGGAAACACACTTCTGCTTCTGGACTTTGATTTAGTTAGAAATGTGCTACTATTACAGAGCATTAAAAAAATTCATTCAATTATAAATTAACCTAAAAGGGGTCCTATTCTGCATATGTTTTATTATTATGACAGTCTTCTCATTGTGCAGAGAGCTAATGTTGCCCCCCTGTAGTCTACTGTTACTTTCACTAAATCATTCGCTGGCAACTGTGAAGTATTATTTTTTTTTATCAAAATAAATACATGTCTGTGCAAATGTCTTCACTGTGCACTATGATAAAAATAGGGACCAAACATGGACTTCTTCCTTCCAATGGCTTTTTGCCCTTTATTGGGAAAAAAAAAAAGACTAACATTGTTGGGTATGAAGCAAACATCTGGTGGACTAGTGGATATAGCATGACATGTGGTCTGTGTAGGAAACACTACCATCTCACAGCAGAGAGGTTCATGAGTAAATAAACAAATGTGAATTAAAAACATATCCAGTATCTCAGGTGGCGCTGTGGTGAAAGGCAGGGTCTGTCAGAGGAAATGTGATGGGAGACACGGCTCCAGCTGCTGCGGCGAGGTGGAGACTAGAGCTCTGCTCCTGATGAAAAACATAGCACACAACATTGTTAGACCAAAGTCCAAAATATGTACAAGTAAGGTTTTTGTACCAACAGATGCTCACGGGACTGCTGACATTATATTTGACTAACTTTATTTACACTGTGCCCCTCGGAGTGCTCCCACAGATCGGGCTGAAGTAATATCTGAAACAGAACAAAGAACAGAGTCAATCATTTCACTCAGGAGCTGGTCACGCTGTACAGATGTGTACACCTGTGACCTGTCACAGGATTGATACTGACAGTATGCGCGAGGTGAGGAGTGGAGTACAGAGGAATACTATACGCTCCGAGAACACAGGTGTGATAACAGTGACTACGGAGGACAGGCGTTACTCATGTCATGTTACATCTGATTGTGAAAAGCACAAACACAACAGAACCAGGCTGAACCAGAACAGCAGTGTACGCTTACCTGGTACAGAGAAGCATCACTCTCTGCAGCTGCTCTGGTGAACAGTCACCTGTCCACTCCTCCAGGTGTGCTGCTGCTGCGGTCCTGTTTATGAGCATAAATTAAACATCATGTAACTGCAGTGAGAAGATTTCATCACACATGTGCAGTATACAGGCTTCTCACATTATCCTGATCTGATAGGGCTTTTCTGAAAACATAATTTTCACCTTATTATTTTTTTAACAGTAGCAGCCCCACATTTGTCTACAACCAACCTGCATCCTGGTACAGCTTGAACCTACAGTCACTCTGAGGTGACATATATTCTCATTCAGTAAGTTCAAAATAGTTTGTAGTTGCAACAAATAAATTCACTTTCTTTCTCTGGTTTTTAGCCTTTCTTCTGCCACAGACCTCCTGCATCAGCCTCGAAACAGAAGTTACAGTGTACTACCTGTACCAAAACCACCACTGCCACAGACCTGCCATTTACTCACCAGTGAAGCTCAACAAGAAAGTATGCAAGTTAAAAAGAAAGGTATAGGCGTTAGTTTTTGATGTGTAATTGGGTAACAGAGACTGTTATGTAAATTGCAGTAATTAATTATTTCTGAATTACAGTTATGAGCCTCCAACCACATTGCCATTGCTTGCAACCTCTGATAGCCGACATGAAAGCTCCTCTTCTTCCATCCATTGAACCCAGACTTTCACCTCCAGAAGCCAAGATCTCCACCTGAACACACTAATTGTGTTCAACTCTGGTAGGTCTTACCATTATTATTATTTTATTTTATTTATTTATTTTTTGTTCATTTACTTACAGCATCACATTTGGGTACCAACATTTTATACTATTGTTTGACTTTTCAGCATTACAAGACCTCAAAGTGCCACTTCAGACCAACAAGCCGAGAAAAAGAAAAAGAAATATAGATGTCCCACTGAGCATCCTATTTGTGATAATGTTTATCATCTGCTGGTAGGTCTTATCTTTGGGACATTTACCTACAATTTCACGTCTGTGTTCCAACAACTCATAATTTTTGTTTGATTTTTCAGTATATCATGACGAGATCTCCAAGGGCCACGTCAAACCAGCAAAGGCCATAAGAAAGCGAAGAAGAAGAAGACAAACAAAGAGTCTGCTGTACTTTGTTCATAAGGTTATCAGAGCAAATTACATTACAAATACTGTACATTGCAAATAAATGGCAAAATATTTTATTCTGATTCAGTTTGTCTTTGTATTAAAAAGTACTGTGGCAGTTCAACTAAAAAAGATGTGAAAGAAGTATTCTAAATTTGTACTGAGTACAAGTACTGTTACTTTGAAATATTCTTACTTCACTTAAGTGGAAGTAAAAAGATCCAACAAATTTGTTACTTGAGGAAAGAAAATCTTTCTGACTAATTTGAAATAATAAATGATAAAAAATACTCCAAATTTGTTAAGTACAGGTACAAAATATTATTATCCAAGTAGAGGTAAATAGACTCCACAAATGTATTACTCGAGTTAAAGTAAGAATAGACTGGGTAAGTGTAAAGATTTATTTTTTACGTAATAAAGTTAGGGCGACTACCTCAAAAAGTATAAAAAGTGGGACAAGTTGTGCAATTTGATGGGACAAAGTGGGACAGACTAGGGAAAAAAATTCCATGAACAAATCTAACTTACCAACTTACTGAGATACAAGTTGCTTCAGTTTAGGACCTATAAAACATATGATGCGCAGTTTTCAACCCCCCCAAAAAAAAACAGATTTTGCAAAGTTATGTCTTTACTGAGATTTTATTCATTGGATTAAAATGGATGGAACAGAAATATATCAAAGCTCTCAGTCTGTATATTCTCAAAACAAACCAGCAGCAGCACCAGCTCACAGCTCCAGGAGCGGCCTTTCCTGAAACAGAGGGGCAGCAACAGACCGTCCATTTATTCAGCCTATCAAGATGGGACGCCCACAAATATTTATTCTACATTTTACACAGGGGACACTGGCCTGATCTTGTTCTATAGGCTACTCGAATCTCTCTCTTTTTTTTTTTTTTTACAAGATCCACTGAGCAACTATGTGAGAAAAGTGGGACATTGTCCTAATAGGTGGGACGGAGGCACGGAGGATTAAATGGTTGTGCAGTCCAACCAAAAAAGGTACAGGTGGTCACCATAAATAAAGTATTCGGGCTTCTGGTATTACCAATACGACTGGGCCTACTGTATATATTTGATGTACTGTAACGCTGCACATTCTGTTTGAGATCTCAATTACACATTATATTACTGTACCAGTATGGTTAAATAATAAACCGACTATAACTTTCTGTAGCCTAAATAATAAAAATAACTCGGTAAAATCACCAGGGCCAGAGTGACACAGTTCACTGGGAAAGTGGCCTATAATTCATTTTATTTAGCCCAATTATTATGGACTGAGATTAAGCCAAACATAACCATAACATAACACATAAGAAGAAAATGCTGTCAGGAATATAGACAAAGGTTATGCTTGTGTAAAGCTCTTAAAAACATGATTTGGATAAGTCGCTGTGGTTTAAAACAAGTGAAAATCCTTGAATAAGCTTTCAGAAGGTTAAAAACAACTACAGTTCATCAATGCATGTCATATGTAAAGTTGAGTTATTAAAAACAGACAAACCACTATTTATTTTTTATTTTTTTAATAACGTGTCTGAAGCGAGCCAAGTGCCCGTTTCAAGTGGAGTGCTGTAGTTGTAGTACTTGGGAGTGCCACAAGATGGCGCATGGCTAGGAGGAGTATGGCGACCCAGAGGAAGAGCTGCAGAATAAACCCTGCAGCCGAGCGATGCACAAGCCAACCTCGTCTGCCTCTTTGTGTTCACTCTCAGGTTGGTTACAAGTTCTTTAAATGACACTAAGGCAATACTGGTGTTTTTTGGAAACTTTTAGAAACGTGTCTGTATTAACGTGAACACTGTGTCAAGTGATTTCATTACTTAGAACACACGAGAATGCTAATGCTGTGTAACGTACCGTCAAGCTAAGCTAGCAAGTTGGCACAACGGAGAGAGAGAGTAAACAACAACATGAGACACTATGTTGATTGTTAAGCAGACATGTCCAGATGACCAAAGTATTTGTAACTTTATATATGCTTTGAGGCACTTAAGCACCAGGTGCACACGTTGAGCCCAATGTATGTTTAGGTTCAGGCTCAAGTGTAATTGCCACCACAGTCAGAGACTGGCCGCCATTTTGGTGCTGTAGTGAATGTGTTGTGCCAGCTGGTACACAGTCATAGTGTGTTGTAAATGATTTACATTGTTAAGAAATGTGCACTTTGGATAAAGTTTGATAAATAGTTATTGCTAACGCGTTAAGATGACTTTGTTCCAAATTATAAAGCAGCTACATCCGATACATCTGACAAGATTACGGGTTACATGAGTTTCTCTTTCTGTGATTTTTAGCCTTCGTCCCCTCGTACCAAAATCACCACTGCCACAGACAGGCCATTTACTGACCAGTGAAGCTCGGCGAGGAAGTGTGCAAGTTAAGAAAAAGGTAAAGACTTTTGTTTTTGACGTATAATTGGTTCACATTTCCTAACTCGCAGTATCTAATACTCTCTGTTCTGCAGTTGCAGGCCTCAACAACATTATCCCTGCCTGAAGCCTGCAAAAGCCAAAGTGAAATCAAATGTACAATGAAGAAACGTATTTGGTCAGAAATCAGAATCAGAATGCTGTTCATAGACTTCAGTTCAGCCTTCAACACCATCATCCCCCTGCATCTCATCCTCAAACTGGACCAGCTGGGGCTCAGCGCGTCTCTGTGCATCTGGCTGCTGGACTTCCCGACCGAGAGACCACAGGCAGTACGGGTCGGCAGCAACACATCCAGCACCAACACACTGAACACAGGGGCCCCCCAAGGATGTGTGCTGAGCCCCCTCCTCTTTACTATGCTGACCTGTGACTGCACCCAGACGCGCAGCTCCAACCTCTTTGTCAAGTTTGCGGAAGATACAGCTGTAGGGGGTTTCATCAGCAACGGAAATGAGACAAACTACAGGAACGAGGAGATCGCTGTGGACTTTAGGAGAGCGCACGCCCAGCGCGCTCCTCTGACCGTCAACGGTGCTGCTGTGGAGAGGATGTGCACGTCACAGAGGACCTCTCCTGGTCCGCAAACACCGCATCACTGGTCAAGAAAGGACATCAACGTCTCAACGTCCTCCGCAGACTGAGGAGAGCCAGAGCATCACTCCCTATCGTGGGCACTTTCTACAGAGGGACCATCGAGAGCATCCTGTCCAGCTGCATCAATGTGTGGAACGGGTGAGAGTTAGGTAAGTTTTTACATTATACTGATCTGATACGGCTTTTCTGAAAACATAACGCTCACCTTATTTTTACAGTAACCTTAACAGTAGCAGCCACAGTGACGTGTACAACCAACCTTCACACTGTAAATAAATTCACTGTCTCTCTCTGGTTTTTAGCCTTTATCCTGCCACCGACCTCCTGCATCAGCCTCTGGAAACAGAAGTTACAGTCTACCCCCTGTACCAAAACCACCACTGCCACAGACCTGCCATTTACTTCACACCGAAGTGCGACAAGAAAGTGTGCACGGGAAAAAGGAAAAAGAAAGGTATAGGTGTTAGTTTTTGATTTGTAATTGGGTCAAACAGTCTGTAATGTAAATCACAGTAATTAATCATTTGTGAATTACAGTTATAAGCCTCCAACCACATTGCCATTGCCTACAACCTCTGATAGCCGACATGAAAGCTCCTCTTACCATCTAATGGAATCCAGCCTTTCTCCTCCAGAAGCCGAGATGTCCGACTGAACGCACGATTTGTGTTAAAGTCTGGTAGGTCTTACCATTATTTTGTTCATTTACCTACAGCATCACATCTGGGTGCAAAAAAATTGTACCTGTTCTGGTTGAATTTTCAGTGGAGGGTTAGGGTTAGACCTCCAAGTGCCACTGCAAAATAACCGAGTCCAGATGATGGAGAAGAACGACGGAGAAGAATGTCCACCTGAGCACACTATTTCTCCAAAGTTTTCATCTTTCATCTCCTACTGGTAGGTCTTACCCTTGGATCTTTTAGCCACAGCATCACTTCTGGGAACCAACTGAAATCTTCTCTTATTTTTCAGTGTAATGACAAGAGCTGCAAGTGCCACCTCAGACCAGCAAGACCAGAAGAAAGAGGACAAAGCAAAGGAAGAAGAAGAAGAAAAACTGTGATTTTCATATGACTATGAGAGCACAATGCAATACAAATATATGTCAAACAAATTGCCAAAATGATGCCTCCCGATTCATCAAGAATTCATACAGAAATAAAACAGTTGTGCTAAAATGTTTTTTTTCAGAGGAAGAAGTACTCCAGATGGGTACAGTAAACACTGCTACGTCACAATATTAATACTCCAGTAAAAGATTCAAGACTGTTTGGTACTTGAGTGACAGTAAGTGAGTGTTAAGTTTACTTAGACTATAAAGTAAGTACCAGTAGGCCTTAACCCCCAAGGAGCCAAACATAAAAAAAGACAGCTTTTTTTATTATTTATTTTCATCTTTGATGCACAAATCACTGTGTTTTTGGAATTTTGACATTTTGGTGAGTTTTTACAGAAAAGTTGTTGTATTGCAACAATGAGACTGAGGGGCACTGGCAGAATTTAACTGATGTACTCGTTATGTCTGAACAGGTTCTGAACACAGATGTTGCCCATAAGGACAACCACTGTACCCCACACTGACTATACTGCATGATGTTACTGACTGCTGTTTAATGAATATTGTCACCCTCCCTTCGTTTTAGGCAACATCTGAGGTCCTTCCACACAAAAAAAATGTCATTTTTCAACTTGCCATGGATTTGTTATGTATAAAAATATTTATATTATTTTCATGGATGCCATTATCCACTTTAGTCTTCAGTACACATATCAAATATATCTTTTTATTTTTATTTTAACCCCTCAAATGCCAGTTTTGTCATGGAAAGTCGCATCTGTTTTGAACTCAGAGTTGTTTTTCTTGTACATCTAACCATTTTCCAATTGTAGGACTCTGCATGAAATACTTTTATTTTATGGTGTCAGTCCATAATGATGATGATTTTAGTGAAGAAATTTTACTAGTTTTCTCAAAAATGAGAAAAACAAAATTTCATTTTTTGCCTACCATAGGAAAAAGGTTGAATCTAATCAAACACAGTTAAAATTTTTGGTCAAAATGAAATGCTGATATTACAGAATGCACAATTTTATACTGTTATGGCAGTGAGATTAAAAAATGTTTTTACTGAATTTAATGCCAGTGTTTACTGTACTTAATACTCTCAGACAAAAACTGGTTCACCCCAAGGACAAAATTCCCAGTTACAAACAGAGCAATGTTGTGTACTCCATCCACTGCAGTGAGAACTGTAATGAACAGTACATTGGAGAAACCAAACAACCTCTGCACAAGCGGTTATACCAACACCGCAGGGCCAACTCCAGTGGACCAGAATCTGCAGTGCACCTCCACCTGAAGGCCACAAACCACTGCTTTGAGGACAGTGAGGTCCGAATCTTAGCCAGAGAGAAAGGATGGTTTGAGCGAGGAGTGAAAGAAGCAATCTTTGTCAAAAAAGATAAACCTTCTTTAAACAGAAATGGTAGGCTCTGATACAACCTTCCTTCTGTCTACAACAGTCTCCTGAAACCCAAACAAAACAAACCAGTTTCACTCAGGTCATTTACATCTGAAGGAGCTGCCCAGGCTGGGGAGGGTTAACCACTCTCACTCCAGCTGAGGACAAAGGACTCCTAATGATCCGAAACCACTCAGGCTATTCATGGTCACATTGACCAATAGAATTTAGTTTCAGGTCTAAACTCCTTCCTAGAAGAATATAAACCAGCTCTCTTACCAGTTCATTTCAGAATTGAGAAAGCCTCTTGCATAAGAGGTGAAACGTCTTCAACTTGAAAAATCCTATCCAGATGACTGCTTTTTTGAACTTTGAACTTTTGCGATGCATTTACCCTGGACAAGTGAGAGTCTTCACAGACACGTTTTTTACTGAAAGTCAATTGAACATTTTTTTCCAGTCAGGTCACAAGTGTGAGGATAAATTTCAGTCTGACGTTACACAAAAACTAATAATGCATCAAAGACAATAATTTGGATAATTTTCAATTTCTACAATTGCATTAACTGGTTTAACATTTAATTCATTTGATTTTAAATGTACATTTTACTACCAACCTGGCAAGTACTGTGGTCACACCCCAGTCTTGCAGCTCTCCACAACTTAATGCCATTGCTCCAGTTTTCCCACCCTCATCTGCAAATTGAAAAACACAATGTTTAAGTTTGGCACATGCTGTAAATGTAAAAGCTGCTGTGTAGAAAAATATACACATACCTTAAGAAATAAGGTTCATGGGCCATGCTTCAACTTTGAAATCTCATCGGCAACTATAACAATTAGTAGTAGTAAGTGTTTGAAGGTGAACCTTGCTTTTAGCAGTCAGAGAGCTTGTGCTGAAATGACAACAAGAAAACACAAATATGCAAATGTGAATTTTGTAGGTGACATAAAATTTGTAAATCAAGGACACAATTCAAAGATGTTTTTCTTTCACACAGCTGAATGTTGTGAATCTGATCACACATAAATAAAACAACATTATTACTTAACAAAATAATAATATATTGTTTTAATAACCAACAAATAGATTGAAAAAACACCATGCCGTGTTTTTCTTCTGGTTGACTGTTTGAAATGAAGATACCTAAATTAACCTAATAAAACTAAGCAAAAAAGTAGAAAGATGAAAAAGAATGAATGAATGAAAAAAGAAAAAATAAATAAATAAAGAAAAAACAAAGTAGGCCCTAGATGAAGATGGTGTTGTAGGGCTGAGCTCCTGAACTCAATCAGACTCGGAGTCTGAGTCTGAGTCTGACTCAGCCCAATACATGGATCGGAAGAAGGATGTAGAGGAGGTGGCAGGGCGAGATTTTCCGGCTGACGTTCCAGGGACTACTTCTTCCGCACAGCACTTAGTTGCACCCTCACAGTTGTCCTGCTCTCTGCTTCTTTTCTTGGAAACATTCTTTGTCTCAGAACGCTCCTTTTTAGAAGTGGAGTCCTGACTGTCGTCCTCTTGGGGTTTTTTCTTGGAGCCTGCAGGATCAGTTTATGAATGAAGTTATTATTTTTGGACCTCTAGCCATTATGGCTACAGTTTTTTTTTTAAATATATATATATAGAAGCTATAGTCAAAGATATAAATGATAATAAATCAAACCTTGAGCACTGGGAGGAATAAGTTGGGCATCTCTTACAAGTTACAGTAAAAAAGTTATTCATATTTATTCAACATGACAATGCATTGTACAGTTAGACACTATACTATTTGACAATAGTACAATAAAAAACAAAACAACAAATATATCTTGATAAAAGTTACAACATAAGACTTGCAGAGTTCTTTTTCTGTGTAGTGTTTCCATTTCTCCAGTAAAGCACAGAGGGGCTTCTGTGTGATATTTATAATCATTTAGAGAAGACTGAGGAAAAGTAAAGCTATCCAGAAATAATTCAACAATCAATCAAAACTATAAGCAAATATAGTCATGGTCATGTATGTCAAGATACATGGCAAGGATTTGTCATGTCAGTAGCACAGAATGTAGGAAAGTAAAAACATTAGCATTACTGCACACATCATCTCATCAGGGAGAGAAGGCACGCCTCATATGTAGTATGCAGTATTCTGCACACCTCAAATAAAAGATATTTTTTTGCATTTATTCAGCACTGACCTGAACTGAAAGGGAAATAATATGAATAAACCGTTATGTACCCTTGGGGACGTTTTCAGCCACTAGCAGTCTCTTTTTTTGGCCATAACTTTTAGTGTATTTGAGAAAATTTAATGATTTTTGGAGAAAAACCTTAATTTGATGTACAATTTGGAAATATGATTTTAAAAAATTCTATTGGTCAACAATACACTGTGGGCAAATCAGGGCCAGCTCTAGGGTTTTAGTGGCCCTAAACAAGATTTTGCCTGTGGCCCCTTAATTACTGCAAGCAGAAACCCCAAATAACACGCACACTGACACATATAATAGGATAAATTAATTAATCCCATTTGAGCCAGGTCTACAATGGCAAATGACCACCATTAAAAGTGCAGTTATATTTGTGTTGCTTCCTGATCTGTGCCCCTGTTGTATCAAAAGCAGATTATCTTTTTGTAGGGACAATATCAACCTGGGCGGTCTGGGGGTCCTCCCCCAGGAAACTTTGAACAAAAAAACAGATGCAATTTCCTGTATTCTGGTGCATTTTAAATGATAAAAAATATTGTCAGCTTCTACTACATTGTTGTAAAGAATGATATAGTTTTACTTCTCTCCAAAATTCAAGTATATAACTGCAGAGTTTCAGCTTCAGAGGTACTCAGCCCCTGAGCTGGGGAAGATCCCTGAACAAAACTACAATACAATATCATTTACGTTTTATAGGACAGATGTACGTATATGTCTTTTATATACGTGAATAGTTAATAAGCTATTCACTTTATTAATAACTATAGTTTTAAAATGAATTATGGCTAATGTGCTATGATTAAAAATTCAACAAAATCAATAAAACCTGTTCAGAGACAACTCTAGAAAGTTTAGTAGTTTAGGTTAGCCTTGGATGCAGAGGATAGCATTGGATGTATTGTTTTTTTATTTGTATGAATACAGTTAAGCTCAGTTCTTTCTGATAAGTTATGCAATGGACATCAACCACAAACAACAAAAGCAGAGATAAATTATGTGTGTGTTTTTGAGTATGTGTGTGTATGTATTTGCACAAATTAAACTGTGATTAAAGTCAAATACAGTCAGTTAAAACAATAAAAACATCAAACACACTTAACTAAAAGCTCATTTAAATAAAAGTGTCTTTAACAGCTTTTTAAAAGAATTATCAGAGTCAGCTACATGGAGGGAGAGAGGCAGGGTGTTCCACAGGTTTTTGGGACCACAAGAAGGTTTTGGCTCGAGGAGCAGAGAGTAGGGGCACAACAAGTCAGTGATATACTGTGGGGCCTGTCTTTTCAAAGCTCGAAAAGTCATGACTAAAATTTTAAAATCAATTCTAAAGTGTAAAGAAGATAAAATTAGTGTGATGTGTGCCCTTCTGTTGGTTCCTGTTAAAAGCCTTGCTGCAGCATTCTGTACCATTTGCAGATGATTAAGAGCAGATTTGTTAAAACAGGTGTACCCCCCTTAATTTGGTACAGTATATTTATTTTTATTATTCATTTTCTTTGTTTAGATCTTCCTTGAAATTTAACATTTGTCAAACACCAAAATCTCACATGTAACTGTAGTTACGGTAAACCGCCAGAAGATGGCATTAGACGTCACAGTGTCACAAGTTGTTTACCGTAAGAGAGCCAAGAGTAGAAAGAGATGTAGAAGACTAAAGCTCGTTCTATTGTAAAGAAAAAATTTGTTAAGATAATGATTATTGTTGAAACTCCAGTCCAACCATAGCAGAAGTTGAGAAGAGAAGGAGCACACCTGCATCAATTTGCTCAGATTTTGGAAGGAAAAAAAGTGAAGATGGCAGAACTGCAGAAAATCAGCTTATATTACTTAGGGTTCTTGTCTCAGTACAATTGATGTTGGTACATTTTTGAATAGGTGGCCTAATTATGTGTGCGTGTTTAATTTAGGCTACATGTACTTGTTTAGCTTAAGAATGAGCCATAATCCAGCTGTGAACCTATCCTGCTGGACGTCTCCAAACACGGAAACTCTGTAGAATGTATAATAAGATAGGCCTATACACGCACAGACTGAGGTGGTGAGGTGTTTTTTCAGTCGTGGTATTTATCATGTGTGACATTAAGGAGTACTGCATAACCACTCTGTCTAGAGTAAAAACTTGTAGCACAGGGGTGCCACAAGGAGCCGTAAGCTCTCCTGTCCTGTTTACCTTGTACACCAATGAATGCAGAAGCAGTCTGCCAAATAACAAAATTTTAAAATTTTCAGATGACACCATCATTCTGAGTTTACTGAGAGTTGGTGACTCTCCAGCCACATATTTTAATGAAATTGACACCTTTCAGTCCTGGTGCTCAGAGCACCATCTGATTCTAAATGTGCTAAAAACCAAAGAGATGGTCTTTGACCCCAGAGGACTGCTGCCCCATGGCTCTGTAATCATTGGAGGCAGGGAGATGGAACAGGTGGAATCTTTCAAATACCTGGGTGTCTATGTGGACAATCTTTTGAAATGGAATGTACATGTTGATTTCTTATGCTGTAAGCTGTCTCAGAGGCTTCACTTTTTAAGACGACTCAGATTGTTTGGTGTGAGCATAAAGATTATGACTCGTTTTTATAATGCAGTGCTTGAGAGCCTGGTCAGATACGGCATGGTTGCCTGGTTTGGGTCACTTACTGTTCAGTACAAAACCAAAATTGAAAGACTTGTCAAAAATGAAAGTTATGGGAAGGAAAGAGTACCCATCCTTACAAGCAATTTTTGAGACTTCTGTCATGAGACAGGCCAAAAGAATCATAAATGAAGCTTCTCACTTACTGTATGGGCAATATGAAATTTTACCTTCAGGGCGGCGCTATCGTGCAATCAAATACAAAAGAAATCGATATAAATTATCTTTTATTCCGACGTCTGTTGTCCTACTAAACAAACCTTCCTAACATCAGGTAGGAGTCATTTTTATTTCTTAATGGTGGTTTTTATCTTATTTATTTTTCTGTGATTTTTATCTCTTTTATCTCTTTTTATATTTATTTAGGAAAGTGAACAGCTCAAGGCCCCATCCACAACAAGGCAGCCCATGATGGAACAGGTAGCAGTAAATATCAGACCATCTTATGTGACTGCTATTACGCATGCATTTATAGGTTATAGCTGAAATCATGTTAATGTGATCTTTGTGTGTAGAGCAGAGAGAGTGAGGAGCTCCAAGCTGCAGACCAGGCTGAGGCTTCTGGAGAAACACAGAGAGGTCCACAGGAGACAGACCCAGTGGGAGATCCAAAAACAGGAGTAAACACTAGAAAATATTATTTCAGCAACAGCTTTTCTCCACTTATACTCAGATCAGGCATAACATTATGACCACTGACAGGTAATAATACAAATAACACAGTTTATCTTTTCATTGTGACATCTATTAGTATGGGATGTCAGGCAGCAAGCAGTGGTGGAGGAAGTACTCAATTTCTTTACTCAACCCTCAGACCCTCTGTTAAAAAGTCAGATTCTCTCTCTTAATCGATGCGTTAATTGAAATTAACGCGATTAAATCAATAAATTAAGGCACTGCGTTAACGCGATAACTTTCCCGCATATATATATATATATATATATATATATATATATATATATATATATATATATATATATATATATATATATAATGAAGATTTATATTTAATGAAGAGCATTCTTTTGCAGTAGTGTTGCTGGCATAATAGAAGAAACTGCAACCAGACAAATAAAATTAGGAATAAATGAAGGATGTTGTTTGTAAAATCTGTGAAAAAAAAAACCCTCCTCTAAATCAATGTTATGTCATTTTATTTATCATTATTTTTATTGTAAAAAGTGTCATTTTAACTACATTTTTGCGAGTTTTATTACCAATGTTTTTTTCTATAAAATCCTCGGTGACGTCGAACCCGGCTCTTCTTCACGCGGCCGCCTCTGATTGGGCGCGCTGTGCGTCGTGCGTGTCCCGGAAGCAGATCCCTTTGAGGCTGCTTTGAACCGATGAGGAGCAGGCAGGCACATCAGGCTGTCATCTGTCGGGAACTTCGGTGTCTACCAGGTGGTTTTTTGGGGTAAAAATGGACACTTGGAACAAACTGAAACAATTCGACGCCTATCCCAAAACTCTGGAGGATTTCCGAGTGAAGACATGGGGAGGAGTGGCCGGTAAGTGTTCATATTTGCGTTAGAAAATCAGAAATCAGACTGTTAGCATTCGAGGCTAACAACACGGCTAACCGATTCAACCGGCTACTTTCTGCTTAAAATGACTAATTAGTTAAACACAACTAAATGACAGCGTTCGTAATACTTAATCCACATTGTGTCGACAAAAAAAACAAGCTTACAATGTTAAATTTCTAGCAAAGACAGAATAAAATGTGTTTAGCTAAACAGCAAATTACA
>CM036241.1:41199353-41469353 GCA_020698575.1 Bostrychus sinensis
AAAAAGACTGAAAAAAAATCATAATTATCCCATTTAATCTTCCTGTGCTGTTTAATTTTAACATATGGTATACATATTATTAGGGCTGGGCGTTATGGCTAAAAAATAAAATCTCTCTCTTTTTTTTTTTTTTATTATTATTTTTTTTTCATTACTGAGCCGATTTATGATTTTGAGGTTTTTTCTTTTTTCAATATGTTGGCATAAAAAACTATTTAAATGTAGACTTATTATTTTTAAATAAGATTATTGCACTTTTTAAAATTTATTTTAGCTGTTTTTTATTTTAGCAGCAAAGTGCATTACGCTAACAGTGACATAAATGTCTTTTTAGTTTTACCTCTCTCTACTTCTAAAGACCGGGTCTATTATAATAAAAAACCGTTATACACCATAATGGTCTGTGCAAAGACGCTAAGCAGAGCATGTGGCTAATTAGCATACATAGACAATAACAGGTAAGTAACCGCTGTTGCAGCTGAACGTTGCACTGCGCTGTTTTTTTTTTTTTGTCCAAACTGCTGCCAGATCTAAATGAGGACATTACACACGTAAAAAGACTCCCTTCTCTGTGATTATTAGTGTTTTTTAACGTCTGCAGAGTCTCCACAGTCAGTATTTAAGCTGCTCTGGAGCTAGCTAGCAGCATTAGCCACAACACAGGAAACAGTGCTGCGCTTGGAGGACGCTAATTTCTGCTAAATTTGAATTTACAATTCGGCTATTTTTGACATCGTCCAAAACTAATAATGAAATTAATCGAATGTAATTTCATATACTTTATTTCACCCTGGTAATAACTAAACTAATATGAGTTGTGGTAGACCCTGAATACTGAATGACATAATGGTGATAATAACAGGTTTAAGCTGATTCCTGTACTGTATGTGTATACTGTCCAACCAGTTTGATGAGTTTTTGAACAAAGACTGTTGCAGAAAGAAAACCCAAAGGCTGTTTCTAGTAGAGTTTACTGAGAGGTGTAAGAGGTTGTATTTACATTAATGGTTTTCAATGTACAATTATAGGCAAAAAATGTGGTGATCTTTATGCAATGCTTAATTTTTCTGGTGGCTGTTCTGTATACCTATACCCAATGGGGGCATTTTTGGTCCACTATTGCATATATAAGGTAATATTGTGTCTGATAATTTTGTTGTTGTTGCAAATCTGTTTTTTTACTCTAAATTCAGAGACAGCTAATTTAAATAACTGAATTATTATACTTTTTTTTATTAAAAACAATAAAACAATTAAGTTCTCAAAAATAAATTCCATTAATTCGGATACATGCATTCACCGAATTAATAAAAAAAACAAACATTTAGAAATAACAGGGATGCATGTCTTTTCGTTGTATTAATTTGGGAGTTCTATGGTTTATGATATCTCAAATGAATCTTGTGCTTCTTGTAGGTTCACCCAGAGCTGTTCGTGGACACTTCTCGAGGAGACAAACTCAAGATTAATATAGACGTGATGTTTCCTCATATGCCCTGTGCCTGTAAGAAGTGTACACGCTCACATTATTTCCATCCTAGTCAAAGTTTATTACTATTTTTGGTATATATATTTTTTCTTTATGTGACAAGTGACCGCAGCAGTTGATCTGTACAAGTGTTGACTAGTAGTGAAGGCTACAAAAAGTTAGATTTTTGGGGTATTGAGGATTTAATAGGGTTTGCCTGCACTTGCACTGACACATTGCTTTTGTACTTACCTAATATGTCTTATACAATTTTAGTCAAGTAGTAAAATAAGACATAAAGTAGCTAATGATGCTAACATGCTAACTTTATGCTAAATTCATTTAAGAAATCCATTAATTTTGAGGA
This sequence comes from Bostrychus sinensis, assembly GCA_020698575.1. NCBI lineage: Eukaryota > Metazoa > Chordata > Actinopteri > Gobiiformes > Eleotridae > Bostrychus > Bostrychus sinensis. Next base: position 41,201,189 of record CM036241.1, read on the forward strand.
ATTTGAGGAAAGCTGTTTACACACCACATAGTATTTTGTAATATGAAGAGGGCTAGGTACTGTTAAACGATATATTTGTGGTATTAAAAGAAAAGTTACAATATAACTGGTATTGAATAAAAATATTTTTTTCAATACTTATTGGGACCTTTAATGTCCCTTTGCATGTATGAATCACATAAATAACACAAAATAAATCATACGCACTATTGGTTTTATCTTAAAAAATTGGTCTTTTATTCAATATTATTGTGTTTTATGATTGTACAAGGTGAATTAGCTCAACATAGGTATCAGAAAAAGTATCACTCAGGTACCCGTATCGGAAACAAGGTATCGCTTAAGTACTGGTATCAAAAAATCTGAATGGTACCCAACCCTAAATAGGAATCATTTGTGAAAAAAATTAGACCTTAAAAATGTAATATAGGCTTACTTAACTTTGTGGATGACTATAAGGAGCAGAAAGACAGACACTTCTATTGGCTGTTGGTCTACAACACTTATCAACAGAAAAAAAAAAGACTTCTGATAAAACAGAGTGTAGCTAATACAGCCCTACACCAGCTTATGCACGTAGAGAAGATAAAGAATTGTCAATGCATATACACAATGTTTGATGAAGCAGAGATAATTCTTAGATCACATTTTAGCAAGCAGGTTGATGTGTTGTGTGGCGAGTTGAGTTTTTGGCTACACTACCTTTAGTTTTTTTGTTTCACTCCTCAGATCTCAGTATTGATGCAATGGACGTGGCCGGAGAGCAGCAGCTGGACGTCGAACACAATCTTTTCAAACAACGCCTCGACAAAGACCTCAAAGCGGTCACGAATGAAGCAGAGAAACACGGTACAATTTTACACGTTACTTTTAGAAATACATGTCTACTGAAATCTACATGTCTCATAGTGACTGTATGTCACTATGTCGGTTGCCTGTCAGTGTGTGTCTCTAATTGTGAGCCCTGTCACTAACTGGCCACTGTCCAGAGTATGCTCTGCCTCAGCCCCAAAGTAGATGGTATAATTGATTGTTTTGTTGTGTCCAGAGTTGGGAAAAGCCGATAACGGTGAAGTTTTCGACCCCAGTACGTTGGACCCAAATCGGTGTGAAAGCTGCTATGGAGCCGAGACCGACGACTTAAAGTAAGTTGTAATATTTACTAAGTACTTTACATTATATGGAGAATTACCATTATCAAATAAATCTGATGTGCTAGAAACACAATGTTTACTATTGTCAAATTAGAATGTTAGCCACATACAAGTTTGTAGCAGTGTTTCCGTGACCCCCTTTTTTCGACCGGTAAACGGACATTTTCCCCCAGCTAATCATATGTTATTTTCCCCCAGCTAGTACCTCATACTGTGCAGTTACTGGTAAGGATACCAGCCAGTCAGGTCTGATATGCGGCAGTGCCATTAGCAGGGCTCTCAAGTCTCATGCATTCACTGTGAGACACAAGCATTTCACCTCTCTCACAGGCTCACACCTCACACCTCATTTCTCATGCTGAAAAGAGTCTTATTATTGGACGGAATTAGACCTAACTGTCAACGCAAAAGTGAAAGATTTCTCATGTTTGGGGCAACTTATTTTCACTCATCAGATCAGGAGTCACGGCTCCACTCAATTTAAACCTACTCTGATCCACCACAGTCTCTGCCTCGCTCTGTGTTGCCATGCTGTCATGTGACTCAGGGCACACAGCCTGCAGTGAGCAGTGTGTGTCCCGGGTCTGTTTGGTTGAAGCCCAACCGTCTCGGTTCTTGAAAAGGCTTTAACATGAACAACGTGGAGTTTAAAATACGCGTTTTGCCTGATAACACGCAGGCAAACTGATAGAAGTGGCTGGGGAGTGTTTTCAGCCGCGGTGCCGCATCCAAATAGAAAAGGGGCGAAGTGACGCGGGGTCGAGTGCCAGCGCGTCCGGTGTGCCAGCCTTTAAACGGCCAACGCTAAACCTAAACAAATTAAAGACAGGAGGATACAGATGTGTCCCAGGCTGTGGTTAGGCCTGGGACAGAGTGTGGAACAGGGGAGAGAGAGCATGAGATGGAGCATGAGATGGATAAACTGCCTCTATAGTGGATCATGTGCGCGCGTGGTGAACTACAAGGGAGGGACAGACTCAGAGTAAGTCAGTAGTAATATTAATGACAATAAAGCATTTTAAAAAGTATTAGGCTACAAATTGCCACGTTTCAAAAGATTTGATCAGGTTAAAATTCAGCCGCGTACAGCTTTACAGCCTTGGTTTGGAGCACGTGCTTACTGTTACAAAGTTCAAAATGCCCGGAGATTATGTGAAAAAAATTTGATAAAAAGATGCCGCCGGCTTTCAAGACATTGGACACTGGACTCTTTGGCAAGATCACAGTGGCCAAAAAACCTGCGTGACGTTATGCACAGTAGGTCACTATATTAGACGGAGTTCCCTGCGCAGTGACGTGATCACAATGGTGGCCACAACAAGCCCTCACCTTCTGATGTTGGGCAATGGTAAAAACAGCTGGGCATCCGTTGCAATTCAGATTGTTACGTGTGTTTGCTGGAGAGTTGTAAATAAATCATTTTGTCACAAATGCATGTGGCCTCGGATTATGAAAAACTACGGAGAATAACCGGATTAAGGTATCTCGACAGCATGGTGTTTTATACATCAAAATATCGCCCAGATATGCTCAGAAAGGCTGTTTTCAGGTAGGGAAAATTTTTTCTTTGGCGGAAACCCTGTTGTAGCCATCATGGTGTGATTATGAGAAGACTGTGGTAGTCCTGAACATTTCTCTCACTGAGATGGTAAAAGAATATGAGGCTAAATTGCCTTTCTAAAAAAAGGTTGTGTTCACGTTCTAGAATTTGATAATGTCAAACCTCACATGGAGGGCAGGGGCCTATGTAAATGTACAGGTGAGGGACTATTTTTAAAAGAAATATTCAAACAGAAAATCCACAAATTTTGAACTTGATCATTTTTTGCTGGCGAGTGGGTCTACAACCTCACCATAATACACTGCCTGGCCCAAAAAAATTTGCAACCTGGATTTAACTAAGCAAATAGGTAAGGGCCTCCCTGCAGTTGGTAAGGTCTAGGTTCAGCAATGTTATGGCAACGGCAAAAAAATTAATCATGATTTTTTTGCCCATATGGTTTGATCTTGATTTTCAATCAAAAACTAATAATCATGGCTCTGATTCATCTTTAGATTTAGATTTTATTGTAAGAGGAGAGTGGGGGATTTAATGTAGAGTCTTTCATTGCAAGTTTGAATTTTTATACAATAGTAACTGTAATGATTTAAACAAATAAAAGAGGTCTGATATGTTGTGAGTTTTAACACGACTGAAATCATCCAGTTCCTCACTCTGAAGGTCTGAGCTGCAGCTTCACTGATGAGAGCAGGAAAACTCCAGTCTGTCTCTATAGGACTGTCGTGTCTCTCCACACATTTTCTGGACCTAGTTCTCTCATTTTGTCAAACTGTTCACAGTAAAATCACCTGTTTAAAACTTCGCTCTGATCACGAAGCTTTTTCACGTGACGCACCACGACTGTGCGCTCCACTGCGAACCACTGCATGCGCGCCCTGTTTCCAAAGCACTGGCAGCGTGTGCGTGGTGTTAGGATGGGTGAAATATATATGGATAGTTTTGCCCGTTTTTGTCTCATGGATTAATTGCAGCGTAAAAACGATTGTATGGACTGCCCTTTTTGTGCAGCACAGCAAATGCTAACATTAGCTTAGCTCCCTTATTAGCACTCTTGCTATAGACGGAGTTGCTGCACTCACTGGTTGGTTTTTTAATGCTTTTTTGTATTTAAATGCATAGTACATTTTAGTTGGTTATTCCTCTGAACACTACTCCACTTCTCTCTTGCTCAGGCTGTAGCAGGTACGCAGTAACCATAAACATAAGCTAAGTGCACCTCTTACCTTCTCTGTGGCTGCACTGTCTGTAGACTTGTCCAGTTCGAATAAAAGGGCTCTAAGCTTATCACCGAGATCGACCCTGTTATTTATCGCGATTCAATTTTAAATTCGATTTTTGGCACAGCCCCATGTCCAAAGAATGAGGTCACCTGACTACCTGAATATACTGAATGACCAGATTACTCCATCAATGGATTTTTTCTTCCCTGATGGCTCGGGCTTATTCCAAGATGACAATGCCAGGATTAATTGAGCTCAAAATGTGAACGAAAGGTTCAGGGAGCATGAGACATAAATTTTAGACATGGACTGGCCACCACAGAGTCCAGACCTTGACCCCACTGTAAGCGTCCAAGGAATATCTCAGCATTCTCTCTGGAGTTCACATGTTTGTTTCTGTGCTGAGGGTGTATTATGACTTTGGAACTATTTTGGACCAAACAGCACCAAACGATGCTGAATCCTAAACGTAAAACCACCAAACAAATTGCTGACAACTCAGCTATGCACATGGCCCAACATGGCGAACGGGACGATGAGAGCAATGTCGAGTTGGAGCCTGCACTCGCCAAAGCATTGGAAGTAATAACATTTAAACTTATGTTGACGATCAACGATAGGCTGGACCCTCTGGCGAAAACAGTTCTTTCACATACAACTGAGTTGAAGAGAGCCAGTGAGCGACTAGATGAAGCAGAGGCTAGAGTGCTGCAGCTAGAAACAGCTAACGAGCCACTCCCTGCTAACATACGGGCCCTGGAGAAGAAAGTTGAAACTCTCGCGGATCACATCGACGAGCAAGGAATTCACACTGGCTAAACAGTGTCTGAGAGAAATCAGTGCGGAATACTCCATGCTCTTACCAGCGAGGCTACAGGTGTCATTCATCGGCTCACGGAACACTGTCCTCTCACCGGCAGAGGCTCTGTTGTATGTATCCAGCGTTGCAAATAAGGACTGAAGGAGGACATATTGGTGATTCTAGATAAGATGGTGGGTTGTGCGTCCCTTTATAGCTAGCTAACTGGATTTGACTTGAGTTCATTCCCTGTGTTCCTGTTTAGGATGGGATTATATATAACCCACCTATAAATGGCATTTTTATTGCATTAAGGTAAAATTACTCCTAACATAATATGTTTAAGGGTGCTCAGGTAGCTCCCTGCCACGGGGTATGCCATTTCTGCTAGTTGGTTGTGCACCTCTCTCAGGTGCCTCTCAGGAAAGCGATCCCCACACAACCTGGGGAGAGATCCCTCAAATCATTTGTTTCTGTTCACTGTTCTTTGTTGTTCTTTTGTTTCTATGTTTGGTGTTCTTGGATGTTCTTTTTCTGCTCAGCACTGCTCTAATGTCATGTTTAAGGTGCAAATCCAAGTCTTTAAAATTGTTGTATTCTCACAGTTTATCTAATGTCATCTAATAAGTTCAAATTCTTTTAGTGGAATGTTAGGGGTCTGAGGGGAAAGATTAAACAGAGGAAAGTTCTTGCCTTGTTGCAGAGGGAGAAAGTGGATGTGGTGCTATTACAGGAATCACATCTTAATGATAATGAGCATCTGAAATTTAAACATGGCTGGGTTAACCAGGTTTACTTTGCCTCTTTCACAACCAGTAGCAGGGGTGTCATACTTATGAATAGGAATTTTCCTTTCTGGATAGCGACTTGTATCAAGGATAAATATGGAAGGTATGTTATTATTAAGGGTATCTTGCAGGGTGAAGAAATTACTATTATGAATATGTACTGCCCACCAAATTATTAATCAGATTTCTTGACTAAAACATTCTCTAAATTCTCTGAATTATCCTCCACTATTGCCCTGGTGGGAGGTGATTTTAACTGCTTACTTAATCCTTTATTGTATAGATGTCCTTCTCGAAGCTCACCCTTAACCAGTCAAGCTAATGCCCTATCTGCCATTTGTGATGAAATGTGTCTAGCTGACGTTTGGTGGACTCTTCACCCCACTAACAAAGAGTTTACTTTTTACTCTCCTCCTCACAAATGCAATACTCGTATTGATTATTTCTTCATTCCCAAGTCCCATATACAACAGGTCTCTTCTTGTGAAATTGGAAATATTGTGGTTAGTGATCATGCACTGCTGTATCTAGAATTGACTGCCGTTAGTATCTTTGCAAGGAATAGGAGGTGGAGGTTTGATATGCGCCTTTTGACAGATGACACATTTACATCGTATTTTACTAGCGAATTTAAAATCTTTTTCGATATCAATTCACAGTCTACCGATAATCACTCCCTGCTGTGTGAGACATCAAAGGCATTTATTAGGGGTCTAGTCATTGGCTATTCTGCCTCCAAAAAACGAAAGCAGATGGAGCAACAAAAAAAGCTTGAAAAGAAATTGCAGGATATTAAAGGAGCGTTAACTACATCGTCAGACCCATTATTATTGCAGGATAAGTGTGCTGTCCAAGCCGCTTTAAATGGTTTGTTAACTCAACAGACCAAAAATGCTCTTCTTTTCTCCAAGCAGAGGGTATACAAGTTTGGTAATAAACCTAGCAGATATTTATCGTGTCTAACGAAGGCCCAGACTGATCCTCAAATAATTACTTTGATTATTGATGCTACTGGCAATCGCCATTTTGACAATACAAATATTAATAATACATTCAAGGAGTTTTACAAACAACTTTATGAGTCAGACCTACCTCCACTAGCCTCCGAGGAAATGGTGTCTTTTCTGTCAGGCTTAACTCTACCTACTATCTCTGAGCCAGAGATGGATGATAGATAGTCAAGCCAGATGGCTTGACTGGTGACTTTTATAAGGAGTTTCATCATGTGCTGCTAGACCCTTTTCTGGCCATGCTTGAGCATTCATTCATCTCCTGCTCTCTTCCCCAGTTGTTAAGGGAAGCAGATATTACTCTTATCCTTAAAACAGGCAAAAACTCAGAACATTGCTCTAATTATAGGCCTATTGCCTTTTTAAATCAAGATCTTAAATTATTATCAAAAATTCTGGCACTGCGATTTGAAAAGGTCTTGCCTTTTATAGTGAAAGAGGACCAGACAGGCTTCATTAAATGTAGGAGCTCTAGTCATAACATTACAAGACTTTTGAATATCATTAATATATGTCAAGCACAAGACACGAACAGTTTGGTCATCTCACTAGATGCAGAGAAGGCCTTTGACCCTGTCGAGTGGCCTTATCTGCATCATATTCTACATTTATTTGATTTAGGAGAAACATTCATACAATGGGTCAAGTTACTGTACAATAACCCCCTGGCCTCAATGATCACAAATGGCTGTAGGTCTGACAGTTTTTCACTGCACCGCTCTGTGCGCCAGGGTTGCCCTCTCAGCCCTGCACTATTTGCCTTAGCAGTGGAGCCTTTGGCTGAGTCCATCAAGCGAGACCTGATCATACGGGGGGTCAGTGCTGTAGGAACTCGGCATGAAATCTCGCTATACGCTGACGATGTCCTATTGTATATAACAGAACCTCAATCTTCTATTCCCAGACTTATTGAACTGATTCAGAGATTTGGAACATTTTCAGGCTACAAAATAAACTTTTTTAAATCCCTTGCCATGCCAATGGGTAGCCTCAGAGATAAAACTAGCACATTAGCGCCATTCCCTTTTTGTTGGTCATTATCAGGCTTTATGAACCTTGGTGTTCAAATTACTCCCATGTTTCATCAGTTGTTTAGGGCTAAATTCACACCTCTTCTAGATAATATTAGAAAAGACCTAGAAAGCTGGAACTCACTTCCCCTCTCTTTGCTTGGTAGAGTGTTGATAATTAAGATGAACGTGCTTCGAAGATTATTGTATCCCTTACAGATGATCCCATTGTTGATATCAAACAAAGCTTTGAAACTACTTAATGGTTGTCTGAGTGAATTTATATGGCATAAGAGGAAACCAAGGCTTAAATTTTCAAAATTACAGCTTCCCATCTCCAAAGGAGGTCTAGATGTACCTAACTTTAAGCTGTATCATTTGGCATCTAATTTAAGATTTGTGGCAGAATGGGTGGAAGGGGACCCCACATCTGTCTAGCTAGGCCTTGAAAAATCACAGTCTCATTGCTCACTTCTTGGCCTTTTGTCCTGTAAAACTCTTAAATCTGTAAGAAGTTTGTATGATAACAATCCTATAATCACCAACACTGTTAAAGCATGTTTTTTGGTCAGACGTTTGGAGGGGAGGTTTCTTTTAACTCCTTTGCTTTCTCCAATACAAGGTAATCCTGAACCGTGAATGACTGATGCTGGTTACAATATTTGGACACATAAGGGGATTAGGAATATGTGACGTTTGTTTGCAGGACATTCGCTGTCTTCATTTGAACAGCTTTGAGATAAATATAACCTCCCTAACAGACACTTTTTTTGGATACCTCCAAGTCCGAGACTTTATATTTAAGAAAACCACCTTGGTCTCTGACGCTACGTCTTTACCATTAGAGAAGCTACTGCTTAAATGTCCTGTTAAAAAAGTAATTACTTGCTTTTATAATGTCCTAAATCAGACTATTTCATCGGGTGTACTAGATGCAGCAGAGACATGGCAGACAGAATTGGGTGTAGCTATTGATGAGGATAAATGGAATGTTATTTGGAACCAGACAAAACGAATATCTGTTTGTAATCATGCCAGACGTTTACAATATAAAATTATTCATCGACTACAAATTTCTCCTTACAAAAGGCATCAGATGAACCCTCAAACATCACCTATGTGTTTAAAATGTAAATCAGCAACTGGAACTTACTCTCACTGTGTTTGGTTCTGCCCTAAAATTTTGTCATATTGGAGAGATGTTTTGGAGGACATGGAAAAAATATTTGGGACGGCTTTGACTCTAAACCCAGTTTCGTTGCTTCTAGGTTATAGGAACAGCAAAGTCAGTTCTACTTCTGGCAGACTGTGTGATATCCTGACATTTGCTGCACGTAAGAATATTTTTCTGTTGTGGATCAGTGACAAACCTCCCTCCAATGCAAACTGGCATAAACTTATTGAACTTTTTCCTCTGGAATACTTGACCTGTCTGCTCAACTCTACAAAAGGTCGAGCATATGGACCCCCTATCTCCGCTTTACCAACCTCACTACAGACTCTATACTGAACAGTGTAGTTATTGACTAACAATTTTCATTTTTTACATTTTATTTATTTATTATTAATATTTTGTTTGTTCTAAATTGGTACCTTCTAATCTGTGAGATGGAATTTTACTGGAATGCACTACTGTAAGAATTAATGTAATTGTGGACCAATGTTATGCTGAGCTGTGTTCGTGTTTGTTAAAACTATGCTTAAAAGACAATAAAAATTTGTGATAAAAAAAAGATTAACAAAAACATGGAAATTCAACAAAATGTGTTTGTAACTTTGCCTTTTGGCAAGTTTCAGATACGTCTTTATAGCAAAATTAACTGTGTTATGGCTATGAGTTACCCCAGAGCTGATTAGCCTCACTCGAGCCATTGAAGTCTTTTGAACTGATTTTTCAAAAGGCAATGGGGAAAAATTAATGGAAATTTTACTTCTGGAACTGGGCATGGTCGGTCAGTCACTGTTGAGCTTTATACGCCCTTGTATCTATAGGCCCTTTAGAATTCTATGACATCACATGAATGCAACCTATTAGCCTTGACTGCTACTGGCTAACACCACCCCCCCAACTCAGCACCAGCGCAGTGAGTGGAGCGCCCGCTGCGTCCTACGTGAAAGGAGCTTAATAGTGGCAGTCATAATGTTATGCCTTATGATAACTACACAGTAGCTCTTCTGTTGGGTTGGAGCACATGGACCAGCCTTCACTCCCCACGTGCATCAGCTGACGTTGGCTTACCACAGTTCCTTCCTTGGACCACTTTTAATTCTGACCACTGCAGGTTGGCTGGAGATGCTCTGACCCAGTCGTCAGTAGCCATCACATGTTGACCCATATCAAACCCACTCAAACCCTTACCTGTTTTTCATACCTCTAACACATAAACTTTGAGGACAAAATGTTCCCTTGCTGCTTAATATGTCCCACCCACTAACAGGAACCATGATGAAGAGATAATCTGTGTTATTCACTTCACCTGCCAGTGGTCATTATGTTATGCCTGATCATTTGATTTCTTTATTAGATGATATTACTGTAATATAGATGAATGAAGAAGTGCATGGAGTTAATGGTCATGTACAAACTCAAACATTTGTGCATTTTTTTGTTGTCATTCTGTCATTGAAGCATATAAAACATATCATGTTCACTGACACATTGTTTTGTAGATGCTGTAACACGTGTGATGACGTGCGTGAGGCCTACAGGAGACGCGGCTGGGCCTTTAAAAATGCAGACACCATCGAACAGTGTAAACGAGAAGGGTTCAGTCAGAAGATGCAGGAACAGAAGAACGAAGGCTGCCAGGTTTACGGCTTCTTAGAGGTTAACAAGGTACATATAATAACTCAGAAAAGATTATATATAAATATTTGTACAAGATTAAACGTTTACTCAAAGAAGACAGGTTCACAGTTTAAATGAAGTTAAATGTTTTGACTACAAAGGGAATACTAATATAGCTTGATTGCACTGCATTAACCAGACAGCCTTTTAAGAAGTGGAAACATTTTCTAAAAATAAATTTTAATAGATTTTGTACCCATTGCCCTAAAGGAATGCCTACATTGTGTTGTCAGTCCTAGACAGCCGTTGCTCAAGTACATTTGAGCTTTTTTCTCTAAAGGTTTTCTAAAGAATTGCATAAACTCTATTAATGATCAGAAAAAGTGTGTTTTAAATTATATAATGTTTACTTGACCCTGTTTTGCAGGTGGCAGGAAATTTCCACTTTGCTCCAGGGAAGAGTTTCCAGCAGTCACATGTTCACGGTAAGATAGTGCAGTCACGTACAAGACTTAAGTGGTAAAAATCTTGGATAAAAATTATGCCATAAATGCTCCAATTTTGTTTCATTGCCTTTATTTATCCTGCATAGCTTTGATCATTCACGCTGTCCACCACTGTCCCTTCACCTGTTCTTTTCCATCTTTTTTAGTGTGTCCTCTCTCTTGTCATGTTGTTTTACTCTGTTTTGACCTATCCCTATCAGAAAATTGACAGCAACCAGAACACTTTTAAATTATATTTGCTATCTGAGGTCTCCAAAAACTTTACACCTGACCTTTACGAGACAAATGTCTAAAACACCTTTGTTCTTTTTTTCTTTTTGTCCTTCCTTTAGTTTGTAAAGTAATGACCACATACACTACCTTCTCTATTAATACAGTTGTCAAAATTCTGCTTCTGAAGAATTCACAAGAGTGGGACCAAGAGAGAGAGAGCGCAAAAGTTACACTGTGGCTTTAGCGTAGCTAGGAGGAACATTGTCCAATGCCCAGTGTAAATGGATCTGATACTGAGTTAATTTGAAAGTGTTTTGGTTGCTTTCAGTTTCCCTCCATATTTGTCTTTAGTGTAACATTTTTTTCAGCAGAAACAAGAGACAAGACTCACTTGTGTTCAGGATGTTACTATTTGGGGCTGTACATGAAATACATGGAAGGACAGTGTTGTTAAATAAAATAAAAACAAGTCATGAGAATGCAGCTGCAGTTTTAGTGTTGCATTGCGATGCATTTGGTTAATGTTTATTTATTTTTGAACCGTATTTAACTCAAAATTCATTATACGCAGTTACAGGTGTCTGATTTATCTGCCCCTCATACATTTAGACTATAAATCAAATGATGCGCCATTTATACCTCAACTGATCAGTAGTTTTTATAGCAATACATACAGCAGGTAAAATAAGTATTAAACATGTTGCCCCTTTTCTTCACAAATGTATTTCTGACATGTATTGACAGGACATTTTCCCCAAATGTTGGTAACAACCCAAGTAATCCACATACAAAGGAACCAGAACAAATACATTCAGACTCTCAGTTCTGAATAATAGTAAAATAAAATGTAACAACACAGAGAAAAAGTACTGAATACATGAAGAACACCTGAAGCCAAGACACCATCTGAAATCTGTGATTAGAAAGCTCTCCTGCCTCTGGTCTGACCTAAAACAGGTGTCTCTTTACAAAGGTGTCCCACATCTCATGTTGAGCTCTGTTGGGGCCAGAATCCAGATGTGGAAAGAACATCTTTCCACCATAAACCAACCATGTCACAAATATATTTGTGGGGAAAAATTGTGGCACGTTCAATACAAATTTTACCCGATATATATAGTATATTCCCATGGTCAGTGTTGGGCAGCCTCCTTTAGCCCCTCTTTGAATCTTTCTATATTTAACCTTGTTTGTTGTTGCTGGTTGATTAAAGTGGCTCTTCTCTCTCCTTTCTGCAGTGCACGCTGTGGAAAGTAAGTCTTTTTCTTTGCAGATTAAGATCCAGTTTTTTAAACTCTCACTAAATGGGTTTTACAAATGTTAAGTAATCCAATATTAATAATAATCCTATTAGTAATAGGTAGTCTGATATATTTTGTGTCTGGACTTTCCCAATTTGGAGATGCAGACAGGTGCAATGATTTATTATTATTATTTAACGCTGATAATGGGCCCAGTGAAGACACACATTTATTTTGACATAAGACTGCTTTTTTCTGTTCCTACTTTATACACCCCCCCTTCCCCCCGGTGCAAGCTCCCCAACCTTCTTACTGAGGCTCTGAACCAAAATGAGCAGATATCTTGTGTATTATATATTCTCTAAGGAGCACACATTTGAATTGGACTTTGAAGTAGTTCAGGCAGTGTGAGATTTAGTCTCTGTATCATTGTTCCTGCTTCTCCAAACTATTGTGTGGACAAACATTTACTGTAGTAGGGGATAAGTTTCCTCTCCCTTATAGACACATTTTTTTTCTTAATACTGGCCAATTCCTCTAAAATATTACACGTTGTCTGTTAGGAGTATAGCAAGACCTACCGGTGTAAAATGATATGATGTTATGATTTATTTCCTATGGGTAAAAGTATTATTTATACTTAATGATAGTACTTTTTGCAAAATTTGCTAAAATTAAATCTGTAGAATTTCTCGTTAATATGGGCTACAATTGTGTTTGTCTTAGTTTTAGATCTTGTTAAAACTAACTTTCATTTTTTCTTTCTGTACTGAGATTAAGTTTTGCTTGTCAAAGGAATTAATGTCTCTTTTTTTCTGTGTTGTTTTGCAGTTCACGATTTGCAAAGTTTTGGCTTAGATAATGTAAGTAAAACATTTTCTATGCCAGAAAATCATCATACACATCATTTATTAACTATCTTGGAACAAGCTACTTGTTGGACTTGCTCTTCTGGTGGTCCCTAGTTTAGACAGTTTAGTCCTGGTTTAGGTCTGGTTTAATCCCAGTTTAGACCTGGTTTAATTCTGGTTCAGGTCCTGTTTAGACCTGGTTTACTTTTGGATCAATCTTGGTCTAGTTGTGTTTTGGTCCTCTTTTAGACACAGTTAAGCCATGTTTTTACCTCGTTTGGTCCTGGTTTAGACATAGTTTAGTCCTGGATTAATTTTGGTTTTAATCTAGTCCTATTTTGGTCCTTGTTTAAACAGACTTAAGCCATGTTTTGTTTCTGTTATTATTTTACTCCTTTGTTAAGCCAAGTTTAGGTTCATTTTAGTCCTATAAAATGGTATTTGGAAAACCAAATATTTTCTGAGGTGGTACTTGTTTGAGAATCACTGGCTTAAATAACAACGACAGTAAATTTGCAGACATTAAAGACATTCGTAATGCCCATAGAAATTACATTGGAAAAAATGAAGGAAAATATTAAATTAGCGCTGATGTAGGCATTCCTATTGTTAGTGCAGTTTGGGCCTTGAGCCTTAAATGACCTTAATGTTGTGTAACATGCAAATTTTGTAGTGCTCAACCTTTTTTGGGATCAATATATTATGTTTCCTCATGATATATTTTAATTGTTTTTCAGATAAACATGACTCATATGATCAGACACCTATCGTTTGGTAACGATTATCCAGGGATCGTCAACCCTCTGGATGGGACCAACGTCACTGCTCCACAAGGTACAAATACAACCAACTCTTAACTTCAGCGTCTCCAGCCTAAACTCCTCTCAGAGCAAGTAGAAGGGGTTCACAGTCAATTTTTTTGACATATGACTGATCTTTATTCTGTTCCTTATTTATATAACCCCAGAACAAGCTTAATCTGTTTGTCACTGCCTGGCCTTATTTACATTTGGGGTGTTGCTCCTATCTGCTTTTCCAAACTATAATTTAACCACACAATATACTCTTTTATAATTTGAAGCATTTATTGACAAAACTAGTCTTGCGTTTGAGACAGAACAGACATCTTGTAGTATTTGTATTGGTACAGTCCCATAGCTCTGTGATTCTTCTGAAGGAAAGGGATAAATATGGGTGTAGGATTTTTGACAGTTGGTCCTCAGCAGCGGATGCCCATCCCAATGGCCATAAATGTCCCAAAAGTGCCTCCGCTCTGCATCATGGTCTTCCCCACTCCTCCCATCAGCTCCCGGCCACGCATCCCGATCCTGGAGAGAGAGAGATTACAGGATATTTTATATAAAGGCAAGGACAAGGTATCAAATATTTCACAAGTCTTATATGCTTCTTGAATTAGGAGAATGGAGGGTTTATAGTCAGTATTGAGTAAAAACAATGAAATACAGCTGGCAACTTTCTGGTATAGCAGCAAAAAAAAAAGCTTAAGCAGCCATCAGAGAGTATGTAAAACAGCTAACTTTACCACGTGTAAATGTGATAATCAGATGTGCAATTAAGTGTCAAATAGTTAACTGGATTTCATGGAGGAAAAAAGTGAAGTGGAGACTATATCAATCGAGACCAAGACCAGTCCGAGACCAGAGTGAACTGAGACTGAGGCGGAACTTTTAAGGACTGTTGAGACCAAAACGCTGTGAAAAGCATCATCTGATGCATTTAAACAAACCTGTGGAAACGAGTTACATTATGTGCCATGCTACTCTCTGAGAACAGTTGGTTCTCAGATGGTATTGTAAACCAGAACTTGGACAGCAAAAAAAAAAAAAAGACAGACGAGCACGTCCTCAATGACAATCAACTTGTTATCCATGAATACCACTGAGGAGAGAAGTGGTTCAAATACATGATCATTTTAATAAAGTTATGCCAACAGATTCTGAAAGTTAATTACTTAAAAATGATTTTTTTTTGTTTGGTAAATAAAAAATCTCAGAGACCCCTCCATCTGAGACAAGACTGAATAAAAACACAGCTGAGACCAAGACAAGACCAAAGCTGCAAAAAAAAAAAAAAAAGGTCTCAAGACCAGTCTTGGTTACTACAACGCTATTTTAAATAAATTGAGAAAATATCTTAGTCTCCTGTTTTTCAGTGTTCAAGGCAATTTTTGAAGCCTAAATATTGATGAATGTGACCCATTCTGAAAAGTCAGTTCAGATTTACTATAGGCCATTTCAGCTCCCTCCAAATCTCTTAGAAGGTCCACCATATTAGGAAACATGTGTGTTCAGTCAACACATTTATTCAGATTTGAATGCTTTCAGGTTTATGTTGTAAAAAATGCATTCACAGTGGTCAATATTGTAGATATTTTAAGGTACAGTAGTAGTTTAAAGTTTAAATAAAGGTCTGAAGACTTAAAATAAAAAGTGAGTGAGTTACCTGAGACAGGAGAAAGTGCCGAACATGGCTCCCGCTGCCATCCCCACTGCAAACCCCATCATGAAGCCCATCTTTACCCTGTCAAAACAACTGGGCTGGGTCTGTCCGTACGGGCCCACCGCCACTGGCATCTGAGAAGAGAGGGGGACATGTCCATTTTCTTTAGCACACCATACTCAGTATGTTGTTAGACATTCACAAAGCAGCTACACAGTGCAGTTTGTCATAATGCCTAAGTAATATAATTTTACTATGTTTTTATTTTTCATACCAGACTGATGCATATTAATATGCACATGTTCACGTGTTACATGTGTGCTTTAAACTGTCCAAATTCAGAATTCAAATTCAAACTCTGCTTTCCCACTAACGCTACACGCTGTACAACATTTTAATTACCAATTATAGTACACTTTACATTTGGGGATTGGCCTGTTAGTTGTTTGTAGATCACAGATTATGAAAGTGGGCTTGGCTGCAGCTGTGACAGAGCACACCGTGTGAACAGTGTGTTCTCCAACTGATTCTTACTAAATTTACATTTGACGCTTTCGTTGTTGTAAAGTAACGTTATACCGTTTCTTCAGGATTACAGTGCGCTGTTATTTAATTACGTGACATAAGAGTAGTAACGTTATGTACTTGCATGACGTGTTTTATCGATGTGCATTAGAGCTAATCCAGGCTAACAATAGCACCTAATGTAGACTCATTTCTTTGATTAAGAATGGCCAAAGAAACGAATCATGGGCTTTGTCACACTTCGCGCACACAAACTGTTTTGTTGCGTTGGTGGAAAAACATCTTGAATGCAAAATTAACGTTAGTCTAAGAAGTTAAGAACGCTTAGCATGCTAACTAGCCGCTAACGTCACATATGGCCTTGGCAGGAAAAGCAGCAGCACTTATCACCTTCAATCGGACATTTCTACCATTATACGTCTTAACGAAGCTTGACTGTGGCTTACCGTGAAGTCTGTGGTTTAATAAGCTTGTCTTGGCAGTTATCAGCTAAAGCCTTGAGTTATTTCGGAGCAGAGTTGAGTTTAAATGCCTTTTAGCAGCGCTCCATAACCAGACACAGGAAGAGAAACACAGGAGACAGAGCTCAATATGAGCTGGAGGAGGAATTACAGAGCTCCCCCATGTGGTTAAATTATAGTATTACTTCACTCGTAAATATAGAAAAATGTTTTGTCATAGTTTTAAGATATAGACATAAAAAATATGTTCAATGCTTGCTGTCGATCAATATTGCAATAACGGTGTTTATCATAGTGTTGAAAATATTAACATGGCCCATTCCACAAAATTTTGTAGCAAAAATACCTAAAATAAATACATCTTTTATAAGTAATACACACAAGCTTTTTAATAGAAAAGTCTGGCCTTGGTCATGATAGGTTTTTAGCCAAACCAAAGCTGCACTTGGATGAAATTAAAAAAGAATAATACAAAAATCAGTATTACTGAAACTAGGCCTGTAACTTAATCAAAGCAGCCTGTAAAACTTCAGCTGAACTTTGTGTTGGCTAACAATTTCTCTTTTTCCTCCACAGCATCCATGATGTACCAGTATTTTGTAAAAATAGTTCCCACCATCTATGTTAAAACAGATGGAGAGGTGAGTCCAGCACAGCATTATTTTATTTCCGTCACATTACAAGAATATCCTGGTTTAGTCTTAGTTTTGACCTGGTTTAGGTCTGGTTTAGACTTGGTGAGGATCTACAGTTGAAAGAAAAAGTTAGTTCACCCTTTGGAAATACTTGGATTTTTGCATGATTAGGTCATAAAATGTGATCTGATCTTCATCTAAGCCACAACAATAGAGTCTGCCTAAACTAATGCTGCAAAAAACAAAAATCCAAAAAAACATGTTTTCATGTGTTTATTGAATATTTATTTAAACATTCACAGGGTACAGGGTGGAAAAAGTAAGTGAACCTTTGGATTTAATAACTGGTTGACCTGCTTTGGCAGCAATAACCTCAACCAAATGTTTTCTGTAGTGAAGATCAGACCTGCACAACGCTCAGGAGGAATTTTGGACCATTCTTCTTACAAAACTGTTGAAGTTCAGCAATATTCTTGGGATGTCTGGTGTGAATCGCTCTTTTGAGGTCGTGCTACAGCATCTCATTTGGATTGAGGTCAGGACTCTGACTGGGTCACTCCAGAAGGCGTGTTTTCTTCTGCTGAAGCCTTTCTGTTGTTTATTTCCTTCTATGTTTTGGGTCAGTGTCCTGTTGCATCGCCCATCCTCTGTTGAGCTTCAGTTGGTGGACAGGTGGCCTTAGGTTTTCCTGCAAAATGTTTTGTTAAACTGGGGAATTCATTTTACTGTTGATGATAGCAAGTTGTCCAGGCCCTGAGGCAACAAAGCAGCCCCAAACCATGATGCCCCCTCCACCAGACTTCACAGTGGGGATGAGGTTTTGATGTTGGTGTGCTGTGCCTTTTTTTCTCCACACATAGCATTGTGTGTTCCTTCCAAACAGCTCAACTTTGGTTTAATTTGTCCACAGAATATTTTGCCAGTAGTGCTGTGGAACATCTAGGAGCTCTTTTGCAAAATTCAAACATAAGGCAGGGGATTTTTGGATAGTAGCGGCTTACGCCGTGGTATCCTCCCATGAGGTCCATTCTTGTTCAGTGTTTTACCTCTTGTAGATTTGTGAACAAAGATGTCAGCTTGTGCCAGAGATTTCTGTAAGTCTTTAGCTGACACTCTAGGATTCTTCTTCACCTCATTGAGCATTCTACACTGTGCTCTTGCAGTAATTTTCACAGGATGACCACTCTTAGGCAGCGCAGCAACAGTGCTGAACCTTCTCCATTTATAGACAAGCTGTTGCACTGTGGACTTATGAACATCAAGGCTCTTAGAGATACTTTTGTAACCCTTTCCAGCTTTATGCAAGTCAACAATTCTTACTCGTAGGTCTTCTGAGAGCTTTTTTGTGCGGGGCATGGTTCACATCAAGTAATGCGTCTTCAGAATGGCAAACACAAAACTGGGGTGTGTTTTTTTATTGGGCAGGGCCACTTTAACCCACTCCCCCAATCTTCTCACACTGATTGAACCCCAGGTTGGCTGACACCTAACTCCAATTAGCTCTTGAAAAGGTCATTAGCCTAGGGTTGCGCTTACTTTTTCCACCCTGTACTGTGCTGTTTAAATGAATATTCAATAAACACGTGGAAACATAATTTTTTTGCAGCATTAGTTTAAGCAGACTGTGTTTGTCTATTGTTGTGGCTTAGATGAAGATCAGGTCACATTTTATGTCTAAATCATGCAAAAATCCAAGTATTTCCAAAGGCTGCACTTACTTTTTCTTTCATCTGTAGGTGTAGTCCTGGTTTAGACCTAGTTTAGTCCTGGTTAAGTTCTGGTTCAGTCCAGTTTAACCCGGTATAGTCCCTGTTAAGACCTTATTTAGTAATAAATTTTAATTGATCTCTACTTTTCCTCTTGGTTTAGCTTGAGAACCACTGCTTTACTCTATATATGTGCCTCTTTGTTTTAGGTAGTAAAAACAAACCAGTTCTCAGTCACTCGTCATGAGAAAGTAGCAAACGGTTTGATTGGTGACCAGGGTCTGCCAGGAGTCTTTGTCTTATATGAACTGTCTCCAATGATGGTCAAATTCACAGAGAAACACAGGTAATGGCTTCTAATTATTTACACATGATGCACTACATTTTACAATTACTCTTTTATTAATAGTGATAATTGTAACAGATACACATTACTTCCTGCTTCTGAAGAGTGCAGACGCTTTTCTCCTTGCTCCTGCTTTGACCAGCTTTACTTTCCTTTTTTTTAATCTTTTTACTTTTTATTCCTTGATTCCTGGATTAACTTTTTTATAATAGCCTACCTTTTAAATCTTCTAAGTTAGCCCAAAACCTTTTTTATACTTTTACTGATTAAAAAACTTATCTGACGAGCCGAGCGACTACAGTCTGGGAAACATTTTTCAACATGTCGGTGGAAAATACAACAAATTCTCTCTGTGAAAACTGACGGATTTACCTTCAAGAAATCAACATACTACAAGCGAGGATTTTTGCTTTAGAATCAGAGAAAGGACTTCATGACACGCTCCCTCTGACATTGAGTGGTAAGAAGTCAAAATTTACAACCTAGAAAAAAGGGTACTGACAAAAATACTGAAGTTTATTTCAATCTAAATGACACTGTGTCTTTTCCTAAACTATCAAAAGTGGGAATTGAAACACTGAAAACTGGCCTAGACTTGGTGCCAAGCCAAAGAGGCACCAAACACTAAAGGAGCATGCTGGCAACAAGGCAATCATGACCCGACCTACAGCTAACAACACAAATTTCAACCACTGTCAGAGTACATATGAATGTGAACTCTGCTGTGCCTGACAAACAGACAGAAAACTGTATGGTACAAGACAAGAGCCATGATGTTGGAAGAAAAAATCAGAAAGACAGAGAGAATAAATATATGCCAAAATTGAAGGACAGAGATATCCTGCTGCTGGGAGACAGTGCTATCAGTGACATAAACAACAGTAGGATTGTTACATGCAGCTACCCAAGCGTCACGGTCACTGATATAACAGCACTCCTCACCCAGGTCATATCCAAACATCAGGAAGGGAGAATCAGAAGTGTTAAAGAAGGACTTCACTATACTTTTTGAGAAACTTGATAAAGTGGCAGTCCAGTCATTTATCAGTGGACCTCTCCCGAACATAGACAGGAGGATGAATAAATTCAGTCGCCTGCTTCAACTGAACACTTGGCTGTCCGGGGTCTGTGAGTCCAGGGGAGTGCACTTCATTGACAACTTCAATCTGTTTTGGCAATGGGAGGACCTGTTTAAAGGAAAGGGCCCACACCTGTGCAGAGGTGGAGTGAGACGACTGACGGATAACCTCCTCCACGCTCTGAGGCATCAGAATGGGCCTGGATGGGGTCCTACGCAGCCACTGAGAGAAGAGAGGAATGACAGAAGTGCTCCTGCCTCGCCGGCCATGGACACAGCAAGGGATTCAGCTCCAGCAGCAGCTCTGTCACCTCCATCGGTGCCCTCACCACAGCCCTGGGCCCCACCTGCTACATCCACACCCTCTGCAGACTCTTCACTTTCCATCCTATCACCAGCTTCACCAATGGGCTTTCCCAACCACCTTGAAAGCTTGGTGAAATCAGGAATTAAAATGGTACCCCTTTCTCCAAACATGGCAAGATCACGGGTACTATCATCAACAGTGCTGAATTCTACCCCCCACCAAACATTACCCCCTGTGCTCCCCAGGAGTTCCACCTCTCCTGCTCCATCCACCAAAACACCACCAGCTCCACCCCCACGACCAGCATCTAGAGATGTCACCCCTCAATGCACCCCTGTCAAACCCCCCGCCCGACCTGCTCCCAGACCAAAGATCCTGACTAAGATCAACACTATCAACGACTAGGACACCCAGGGCCTCTGCTGTTCCAGGACTTTTAGTCATGATAAAGAACTTATCAACCCGAGGCCCTGGGAGAGGGCTTTCTCCCATAGCACTATAGCTACTGTCAAATGTCGTCGATTAGATAAGAGAGGGACAGTTAGACTGTCCAATCAGAGAAATCTAATTCAAGTTCCTTGTAAGCAGATAATGTCAGGTTCTACTCAGACAGATCTGAAACTTGCAATGATCAATGTCAGATCTTTATGCAACAAATAATTTTTAATCAATAATTTTATCTCCTCTTATAACCTGGATTTTATGTTTTTAACAGAGACATGGTTAGACAGCAAGACGGGTAAAGCAGATCTTATTGAATCCACTCCACCTAACTTCACTTTTATATCAGAAACACGGGAAAACAAAAAGGGAGGTGGTGTGTGTGCCTTATTTAAGGATGATATAGTTACCCACAGGCTGTCATTTGGGCTGTTTCCATCATTTGAGTATGTATCTTTCAAAATGGAGCTAAAAGTTTCTCCATCCATAATCTTTATAATCATATACAAGCCACCCCAACACTGTCAAAGTTTTATTGATGATTTTACTCAGATGCTTTCAGTTGTCTGCACAGACTTTGACTGTAGAGTTATTACAGGTGATTTTAATGTACATGTGGACAATGTCTGTGACAGAAATGCTAAAGAACTTTGTGCTGTCCTTGAAACCTTTGGCCTTACTCAGCAGTGAGTGAGCCCACTCACACCAGAGGCCACACTCTGGACCTGCTCATTACTAAAGGTGTTCATATTTCAAATGTTACTGTGGCTAATGTTGCTTTGTCTGATCATTTTTGTGTCTTCTTTGACCTGTCTGTTATTCTCAAACCAGCTGCTGGTCCTGCAGTTGTCCAGAGGAGACGCATAAATTATAGCACGGGGACTCTGTTTATGGAAATAATTAGGTTTGAAAATACCTCATATTCTAATGCTGATCAGTGGTTTAACTCCTATACTTCTAGTGTTCTTAAGGTTCTGGACATCATTGCACCTATTAAGGTTAAAATGGTTAGAAATAGGCAGAAGGCACCATGGAGAAATGCGGACTCGGTCAGGGCACAGAAAAGGGAGTGCCGGAGGGCCGAACGAAAATGGCGCAAGTCAAAGCTCCAGGTTAACAAACCCCCCAGCTCCATTGCCCTCAGAACTAATTTCCACATCTAAGTGCAATGAGTTTACAAGATTTTTTAATGACAAGGTTCAGAGTATTAAACATGCTATAAACTCCACAACACAGAAAACAACCCTGCATCCATCCAGACTCAGAGCTGACACACTTCACCCCTGTCACTGACAAAACAGTCCAAGAGATCATCTCCAGTCTGAGTTCATCCACTGCTGCCTTGATGTGTTACCCACTAGATTTCTAAAATCTGTGCTGAGCAGTTTGTTACCTCAACTTTTTCACTTAGTTAACATCTCACTGCAGTCTGGACCGTTTCCAAGGGCCTTGGAAACTGCAGTCATCAAACCTCTCCTAAAGAAGAGCAGTCTTGAAGTCCGTTTTTAGGTTAAGTCCTTGAGAAAGTTGTATACCAACAACTTGCTGACTTTCTTCTGCAGAACAAATGCTTTGATGATTTTCAGTCAGGTTTTAGGCCCCATCACAGCACTGAGATTGCTCTTATCAAGAGCCTGAACACCGACACAGGCAAAGTCTCTGTCTTAGTACTGCTGGATCTGAGGCTGCTTTTGATACAGTTGATCATGTGATCCTGTTGCAAAGATTAGAGGACTGGGCAGGCTTTTCTGGTACTGCCCTTAAATGGTGTAAGTCCTATCTTGAAGACAGGAAGTACTTTGTTGAAATCAGTAACTGTGTCTCAGACCAAATGGCCCTGACCTTTGGGGTGCCCCAGGGGTCCATCCTGGGACCTCTTTGTTCAATCTTTACATGCTCCCTTTAGGCAAATTAACCCTCTGGGCACCTTAAGGTCCAAACGCGTACTTTTTGCTGTTTTTACTTTTTTGATCCTCAATAAATCAGTCAGTTTAAAAGCTGTTGGTGTGAAACTTGGCCAGAATATTTTTTTTAGTTGGTGTTTAAAATGCCAAGGTCCAATGGGAGAGAGGAGGCTCTCTCTGTTTCAAGAACAAAAATGTCAACAGCCTGTTTGACTCTGATCACTTGAATCTCACACAAACCCACACACACACAGAAGAGTATTCTCAGGTACACTGACTCCACTTATTTATAAACGGAGTCCATTTGGCTTTGAATATTTGAGTTTCACAGACTCCCTCATGACCTCATCAACAAAATATATTCTCAGCCACACTCCCACCGCTCTGTTACATCGATCCTAACACACCAAGACCAATTTATTGGTGTTCATTGTTTTTATTCCCATGCATTTTGCAAGGTAGAACAACAGAATTCCATTGAAAATTTATAAAATAAAGCTCTGCTGCCCCTGGTGGTTTAGGGGGTCAATCTGACCAAAAACCTAATTTCCCTTTATTTTGAAGGTAAAGGCTTAGATTTATTAGGTTTCCATGAAAAAAGTATTATAATATGTCAGGATTGCAGGATGTCAAAAATCTGTGGTTATAATGGAAGTTAATGGGCCCAAACGCGTACTTAAGGTAACGAGTGTAAGTCTTTTCTCCAAAAATAAAAATGCATCAGAATCAATGTTGTTATTAATTACAGACTTAGTAAAGCTCTAATAACTTTACCCCAAGTAATCCACTCTGCTACTCATTTTTGGATAATATGGCAAATTTTGTGTTTTCATCATCTAAAAAAGTTGGGTTTTTGATGATAAAAAGGCCATAAAACATAGAAAATATTAATAAATGAAAATAAACTTCATATCTACATTTAGGCTGAAGTAGTAGAAAGAATTTCATGTGAAAAAAGTAAAAAACAAATATTAATATTTGACATTTTTATAGCTATTTTATGAGAGGTCCCAAACGGGTCCCTAAGGTAATGAGTGTATGTAAATTTTTAAGGTGCCCAGAGAGCAGCGATAACATATCCTACCACAATTATGCAGATGACACTCAGATTTATATCTCACTGACAGCAGGTGAATATGGACCTGTGGATTCACTCTGTCACTGCATCCAACAGCTCAATGAGTGGATCAGAAACAACTTTCTTCAGCTAAACACAGACAAGACTGAAATAATCATCTTTGGCCACAGAAACAAAGACAAGGTGTCTGTAGTCACCTCGAGTCTCTTTCACTAAAACCTACGAGTCAGGTTAGAAATCTCGGGGTAATCATGGACTCTGACTTGAACTTCAGCAGTCACATTAAATCTATAACATCATCAGCATTTTACCATCTCAAAAACATTGCCAGAATCAAAGGTTTACTGTCGAAACCAGACCTAGAGAGACTTATTCATGCGTTCATCTCCAGCAGGTTAGACTACTGTAACGGTCTGCTCACTGGACTCACTAAGCGAGCTGTAAGACAGCTGCAGGACGTCCAGAGCGCTGCTGCTCGGGTCCTGACCAAAACCAGGAAGTACGACCATATTAGTCCTGGCCTCAGGTCTCTGCACTGGCTTCCTGTTGCTCAGAGAATAGACTTTAAAACATCTCTGCTTGTGTACAAGTCTCTCCATGGCTTAGCACCAAAGTACATCTCTGACCTGTTGGTCCCATATGAACCATCTCAGACTCTGAGAACCTCAGGGACAGGTCTCTGCTGGTCCCAGAGTCAGGACTAAACTCAGTGAAGCAGTGTTTCAGTTTTATGCAGCTAAACTCTGGAACAGTCTCCCTGACGATGTTCAAGTCCAGACTTAAAACTGTTCTTTTTAGCTGTGCATATGTCAACTGAAAGTGTTTTATCTGCACTCTTCTCTTTTAATTTTAAATTGATTCTTAATTATACTCTTTAAATTTGATTTTATTGTTTTAATTGTGTTTCGTACTTTTAAATTTGCCTTTTTTTATTTATTTTTTTCTTTTCTGTAAAGCACTTTGAATTGCTCTGTGTATGAATTGTGCAATACAAATAAACTTGACTTAACTTGCCTTGCCTACATTTGGTGTCTATGTTTTGGTGTTTTGTTGTTTTATTATTGGAGTGCTTTTTCATTCTAACCTCTTCTTCTGTGTGTCTAGATCACTGACACACTTCTTAACAGGAGTTTGTGCCATTATTGGAGGAGTTTTCACAGGTCAGTCCTTTTTTACGTAAGCATAGCTCTTCTGTTTCCCAAGCTTAATTTAAAGGAAACCCATATTTCCACAGACCAAATACAATCAATAATTTCCATGTCTGTTTCATCCATCTTTCATTTAACACCCAGCAGTCCCAGCAACTATGGGCCTTAGAAGGAGTACACACAAGACAATGGCCATTTAGGCCTCAAAAACACTGGATTCGTAACCTGAGCATGGTGGCTGCGTCAGGGAGCTTTTTTTACCTCGGTGGCCACCCTAGCAGATTGCAGAAGTCAAACTGACGGCTGAAACATGTCTATGACGCGGGTATCCTATAAAATAGAAGCCGGCCTGCCCATAACTATAGCTCATTTTCAAAAGCAGATTGTATTTTTAATAAATACACCATTTTTAAATTAAATTGGAAATCAGTAACTCACCTTTGGATTCCAATGTTTAGGAACTTATTCTTCTCTCCTTTATTGCTCCTTTGGCCCTCATTTGGTTTTAGCTTAGTACGAAATCAACCCAATCCCACCACAAAGGGTCACAAGCCAGTGTACTCCTTGTGTCAGTCCCAAGCGTGGATAAATGAAAAGCTGAAAGGAAGAAATGAAGTGAAATGTTGAAAGGAAAGAGGACGTTTTTGTTTAATGATCTTGTTTTCTTTCTCCTCTGCAGTGGCCGGTTTGATCGACTCGCTGATCTACCACTCAGCTCGTGCCATTCAGAAAAAGATAGAGCTGGGAAAGGCTTCATAACACACAACAGCGGTGCAACGACAAGATACAAACAGTTAAAAATACAGAGAATACGAGGAGGACAAACAGAGGGACAGAGAGACGACTGAAGAGACAGGAGTGAGTTTCTGTCAGAACCTAGCACTGGACACTGCCTCTGTCTGAGATACTCACATCCGTCCCATTAAACAACATACAGTAAAGCTTGTATTAAAGGAGCACTGCGCCCACAAGATTCAAGCTTGACCAAGACCAATTTTTATGTGTCTTTGAGCCTTACATAAGCAAAAGATAAGAGTTCACACACATAATTTATTACAATAATACAGATTTTTTCCAAGTACTCTTTTTAATGTACTAAAATGAGCCTAAATCATGATTAACCCAGGTCTAACCAACAGATGAAATAGGCGTTAACGCAAAGTAAATACCAAATAAAGCCAAAACAGAGAGTAAGAATGTAAGGACTACAATGGGCTAAATGCAGGACTAAGCAAACAAGGACCAAAGCTGAACTAAATTCTGGATTAAAACATCTATGATGTAGTTGAATCTTAGCCCATAGTTAGGCTATTTATGCTATTTATTCATTATTGGCCTGCCTTTTATTCTAGCTGCTTTGGGCCTGAGGCGGGGAGTACACCCTGGGCAAGTAAGTCGCAGTTGTTAGACGCACACCGACAACCATTCATCGTCACATTCTTTCACTATATGATGTTTAGATTTACAAATTCACATATACATGTATGTCTTTGGACAGTGGGTGGAAGTAGTAATTGGCAGTGCAAATTTTAACAAAACTACTTCTATCTCGCAATGGTACAAGACAGACTTAATCAAAATCTGACCATTACTTTTTGAGCTATCAAAAGAGTATCTTGCTAATGAACCAAATGATTGAATCTTGAGGGTGAAGTGTTCCCTTTAAACTTCTTGAACCGGCTGCTCAGAAACTACACTAAAAATATGCCTTTTTTTTTTTACACACATCTCAAAAAATACAGTCTTCAAACTCAATGTGAATGAATGAGCAAAGTCGTGCTGTTTTTGAGCACATTTTAACTGCGATTCTGTGAGGTTTTAGTTTTTTTGTATGGAATTTTTTGTGTAAATATTGTACAGACACATCTCATGTTGTGATAAATAAATTGGTACATTTTTGAGTTTTTATCTCTGAGCGAAAAAGGTATAGTTTTGGGGTCTTTCAAAGTGAATGAATTTCCAATGTATGTTTTTTGGTTGGTTTTGGGGAAGTCTTAAAGCAGCCGCAAAGTGAAGTAGATCAAGTCATGTCATGCTTTCAGTGTTATGCAAATAGACACACATTTACTTAAAATTAATTTAAATGTCCCCTATTGGTCCAGAGCTATGACACTGGCCACTTTATTCTAAGTACATTTGTTGTCTCGTTATGCAAATAGTTAATCGGCAAATCAGTAGACTGGTTCCAGATGATAGTAAGAAAAAAATAGTTTGCTGTGGTGTGATGGGCTGATGACCTATAGCAAAACATATCAAAACGTAGGGAGCAAGTAACTGACCATTGTCTACCGCACCTCAGGCTCTAAGTAGGTGGGAATAGGCTCCTCCCACCTGCGACTCCTAATGGGAATTAATAGAAAAAAACATTAACTGAATCGGCCAACAGGGGGCATTAAAACTAACTTACTGTTTTTTTCTCATCTTAGCCATATTTTTCAGTTTTTCTATATCAGTGGTTCTCAAACCGTTTAGAAGTGTCGTCTTTAATGGACTAAAATTAACCTAAATAAACCTAAACCAGGACTAACCAGGTCTAAACCAAGAATAAACTAGCTCTAAACTAGGGGTAAACCAGGACTAAACTAGATCTAACAGACTAAACCAGATCTAATGGAATAAAATGTACCTACATCAGTACTGAATCAGGCCCAAACCAGTTCTAAACCAGGACTTAACCAGCTCTAAACCAGGATTAAACCAGCTCTAAAGTAGGGCTAAACCAAGTCTAAACCAAGGATAAAAAGGGGCCTAAACCACATCTGAACCAGCTCTAATCCAGGACTAAGCCAGGACCAAACCAGCTCTAAACCAGGGCTAAACCAGGCTAAACTTGAATTTACATGGTCTAAACTTTACTACAGGATCAAGCTCATAATAAACCCAATTACCACCAGATGGGGCCCTCGTATCACCAGTGTGCCCATACTACAGTTTGAGAAACACTGGTCTTTATCATTTTGTCTTCAAGTCTTTAGTTTAAACTAGAGGTCTGCAACTTTTGGGATCCAAAGAGCCAAAAATTCACCAAATCACAAAATTTGCATCCTTAAAAAGCCACAACCAAATTTAATGCACAAAAGTATCTTAGCCTATAAATGAAATAAAGCATATGGGTGGTTATTAATGACTGAAAAATAACAAAGAACTGTTAAATACTGTATTATTGCACAGAGAACTAGAGTTACGTCCTGTAACTATTTTTTGGTGCATGCGTGTGACTCTTCTAGTCTGTCGTCTACTTATTCCTTTATTGCATATCCAGATGTCAGATGCCCAAAGAGCCGCAAGAGCATGGCTTGCAGACCCCTGGTTTAAACCATATATTCTCCCTGTAACATTGAGGTGATCCAAAGCCATCTTTCCACATTTACCGTAGTATTATAATAATGGCTGTGAAAGAAGGAAGATTATTGTACGAGAAGTTTGTTGGTCGTTGCACCGTTTTTTAAGTTGGAATCAGGGCTCTGTGTGTGTGAGAGAGTGAGAGGAAGAAATGTATTTATATTTTGATGATTGTCCTGTTTTTAAATGAATAAATGTGGAATACACCAGCTTCACCTTTTCTATGGTCTTTTTGTATGGTCTTTGGAGACATCTAGTTGTGGAAGTGCAGATTGCAATTTCACATTTCACACATTTTCTTAATAATATAGAGCAATGGTTCACATTTGGTCTTGTGAACCCACTGGGCTTTCTGTTATACCACAAGTACCCCCACTTTAAAAAGATGTTCAGGAAAAAATACATATAAATATTTAAAAAGAAGAAATATTAAAGAAATAATTGGCTTTACAAGTAGCATCTCAAATGATACAATGGACCAAAAGCTGTACTAAACCAGTACTAGCCCCAACTAAAGCAGGACTAAATGCAGAACACTCCTGAGTACCACAAGAAAAAGTCCATGTACAACCAGCGGTACCCTTAACACAGTTTAAGAAAACATTATGGAGCCAGTGAACAGCTATATGTTAGCCCAGTAGGGACATGAGCTAGTGCAGGCTGATAAAGTCTAACACAGAAATTTTTATTGCATTACACTACAAAGTCCCAGTCCCACAAAACCACATAATAATACAACTATTATACATTTCTATATAACAACAATAATGAATAAATACAAATGATTTCAAATGTAAAAATACTCTTAAAACACATCCTGGATACTAAAATGCAAAATGTCTAGCTTACTTGCACTGAGAGGGAGATGCACTGTAATTTATCAGCTTAATGTGTAATATAATAGGAACAAACAGGGTTGAGGGAAATCTGAAGCTAGACACTAGAATGAAGTTTAGTTCCTTATCAGAAGGAAAGGCAGGATGTAGCTCATTCAACGTTAAACTTGATTCAGGCAACTTGAGGCAAGTAATATTTTGAAGTTAGTGATTAGCACTGATCCTGGGAAATGCTCCTCAGAAAAGCGTGGCTTCCATGTTCACTGTGGGTCACCTAGGCCCCGCCCAATTCCTTATTTTGTCTTTAACTGTTTAAGTCACAAACCAGACTCAGGCCAGGGCCAATGTTTGACTTTATCTAGTTCTACAAGACTTGATGATGCCTCTTTGTACTTTTGTACCTTTGATGGTTTATTTTTTTTTTTGACAGGTTGCGGAATTGTGTTTCCGTCTCAGCAGGGGGGCTGTGGGTTCAATCCCCTGCCTTCCTACATACCTGCATACATATATAAATGCATTTACAAATGAATTTATACTTATACATGGTGTTTAAAAAAAAAAAACTTTACAATAGTATTCGATTTCTCTCAATTTTTCTGGTTCAATTTTATTTTTACACAATACAAATAACTGAAATTCCATTCATTATTACAGTACAAAAACCAGGAATGTAGTAATGAGATACATTTACTCTGTTACATTTACTTGAGTAACTTTTTGAATAATTTGTACTTCTAAGTTACTTCTACTTCAGTATATTATTTAGAAGTAACAGTACTCTTACTTACTCTTATTTGTGAAATTTGTGTTAGGCCTACGTTAGTCTTACTTTGTTATTTTAAAAGATGTACTTTATTTTTTCAAGTCTGTATTGTTTATTGTTTGAAAATACCAGGATTTTTGCACATTATTTTACATGTTTTGTCTGATTACCTCAAAACTAAAACATAAATCAGACTTTACTTGAAATTACTCAGTACTTTACAGTTTTTTTTTACTTTGCATGACTACTTTTTACTTTTACTTCAGTAATATCATTTTGAAGTAATATTTGTGTACAATTTTTGGCTACTCTACCTTCTCTGACACAGAGCAATTCTTTTCTCTTATTGGCTGCAGTTGCCATCTCCTCCAGCAGATGTCGACATTGCTCTTGACTCTCTCTAACCAGAGTCTGCTCCTCATGAATGAGATGACTGCAGTATGAGTAACTTCCTGTGGGTTTTCAAAGACTAACCTTGACTATAAATATAATCTGTACCAGCTGTGTCTTCAAACAACAACCTCTGCTGAGTCATGATCCAGACCAAACACCATGAGTCAGGGATTCTCTGACTCTGGATGGATTCACTTACTAATAGCCTAGTACTACTACTACAAAGCTACTGCAGTAGAAAACAATGGGATTTGTGAGTCCTAGTGTAGTGGTTGTACTAAAATAACCAATATAATGTAGGGTAAGTAAGTTGGTTTAGTCCTGGTTTATTCCCAATTCAACCCTAGTTTAGTCCTTAGTTAAGACCTGGTTTATTCCTAATTTAGTCTTAGTTTAGTCCTGGTTTAGATTTGGTTTAGTAGTTTTTTAGTAGATTAGCCCTGATTGTCCCCTAGTTTAGTTCTGGCTAAGATTTAGTTTAAATGTGGTTTAGTCGTAGTTTAGACCTATATTCCTGGTTTAGATTTAAACCTTAGTTTAGTCCCGGTTTAGTCATGGTTTAGTCCCGGTTTAGTCATGGTTTGGATCTGGCTTGGTCCTTGGTTTAGTCCTGGTTTGGTGCTGGTGTAGTCCTAGTTTAGACATATCTGAGTCTACATGGAGATGGGCTCAGGTGCATCTGCTAAAGTTTATCGTATAGGCGTTTTGTTCACACAGGTCCAGAGTTTTGGGGCCTGAATACAATCATTTTTGAAACCGGGTCCTAGCGTGGAAAGATTTCAAAACTGTGTATACATGTTTCCGTGTTTACAGCTCATACAGATCTTTTCTGAAACAATGAAGCTGTAGCCACACCTCACCTCTACCACACCTGCGCTAAACTCCGACAACAACAACAACAACAAAAACAAAAACAACAACAATGCTTTATGGTATTGTGTCAGAGCTGCAGATGCTAAGCTCCTTTACCTCACACATATATATTCACCGCCATTCTGATGTTTACATCGCACCAGTTTTTTGCACATGCCCTGTTTGTTCTTGTCTTTCTGTGATAGCGTTACAGCGCCACTAACAGGCCTGGTGTATGTATAACAGGATTTTCAGTGGTTTTGTGTGAACCCTTGTGGACACAAAATTTTCCAATTTTCAAGACAGTGCTGTGTTTTTGGAAAATGTTTTTGAAATGATAACGTTTTCGTCTCATGTGGCTATACTGTAGCCTTAGTCCTGAGGGCTGTTCCACAAAAGTCGCTCAGAAAAGTGAGGCTTATGACCTGACTTCTAGCTAGAGTTACCAAAAAAACAAGAGTCAAGGCTTAAGCTGTTTCACAAAGACCACTCTGAGCTCATACAGGGAGCTAATTCCAGTCAGAATGAATGAGGCGCGCTGACGGCGTGCGTCGGCAGCCCAATGAAGAGGAGCGAGGATTCAAACGAGCCTCAATGAAAAACTACGGTGAGGAAACACCCAACTCCACGAACATCCCTTTAACTCATGAGGTAAACGATCCACAGAGGAGCAGCCAAGGAGAGGGGAAAGGCAGAGTGTGTCCGTCGGAATCGTGTTTCTGGTCTTTTTACATCAAATAACTCAATATCCACCGACTAATAATGGACTCTGAGGATGAAGGTGGTGGTGGCAATTGGCAAACTGTTGGGGGGAAAAATAGGAAAAGGAAGAATGAGGGAAATACGTCTTCTCAAGAATCAGAGGAGGAGACGCTGAGAGGGGCTTTAAAAGTGTCAAGGAGGGATAGGCCAGAGGAATTCAAGGCAATCCTGAAGTTAAAAGAGGGAAGCTTTAAGTCGATTAACCCTATGCGGTTGGCGGGAATGCTGAGGGAAGAGGTGGGGAAAATTAAAAATGCACAAATTTTGAATGATGGTAAATTGCTGGTTTATTGTACGTCTGCCGCTCAGGCGGCCGCTGTGCTGGGCTGAAGGTGTTGGGAGAGAGACGTGTGGAAGGATTTATTCCAGGAAAGAAGCCGGGGATTAAAGGTGTGATATATGGGGTATCTCTGGAGATTTCAATGGATGAATTGGTCAAAGGCATAGAGAATGGAAAAGTTGCTGAAGCATTTCGAATTAAAGTTTTTAGAGATGGGTTCAGGCGAGACTCAAATGTGGTTGTATTGACATTTCAAGAGGGGGTGTTGCCTGAGAGAGTTTTTTTGGGATGTTTGTCTTTCAAAGTGCTCCCTTACCGGAGACCGCCACTGTGCTGTTTTAAGTGTCAGCGATATGGGCACATAGCCACAGTCTGTTGTGGAGAGCGGAGATGTGGGAAATGTGGGGGTGATAATGAGATTGCTGCATGTAAGGTAAGTTTATTAAAATGTGGGAGTTGTGGTGGAGGACATGTTGCTGGGAGCCGGGACTGTGAGCTCTATAGGCAGGCTGTGAAAGTGCAACAGTATAAGGAGGTAAAGGGGGTGTCTTACGCTGAAGCGGTGAAACAGGTGCGTAGGTCTAAGTGTGATGAAGGAGGTATTGTCCCTCAGGTAGCAGTTGTTTCAGAGGATTCAGTGGTGGTAAGTAGAGTTAACTTTCTTTTATTGTTGAGGTGATAAGTGGTGCCAAGCAGTGAAAAATAATTCAGATGTTGTAAGATGTGTAGTATTGGCTGCTGATAGGGCACAAATGGGTGGAACTGAGCCAGCTATGCTCCATAGGTTGGTGTTTTCAAGCGATAGAAAGGCTAACAGCAAAGGTGTGCATGTTGAAAATGGTGATGATATTTAGTATTATATTATAATGTTCTTTATCCTTCAGTGGAATGCCAGAAGTCTAACTGCAAATGGGCAAGAGTTAAAAAGGTATGTAGAGACATTGAAGGAGGCACCACATCTGCTCTGTATTCAAGAGACGTGGTTGAAGCCAAATTTAGATTTTGTTGTGCCTGGATATGTAAGTCTCCGTAAAGATAGGACTAATGGTGCAGGTGGCTGTGCGATCTTTATTCAAGAAGATATTCAGTACAGAAGGGTGAGTCTAACAACAGAGCTTGAGTGTGTGGCTGTGGAGATATGGGGCCGATTAGGTAAGTTATTTCTCATGAATTTCTATAATCCCTGTCTGCCATTAGAGGCTGATCAATTAGAGCGAATAATGGAGTAAGTGCGACCCCCAGTGGTGTGGGTAGGGGACTTCAATGCACATAACCTGTTATGGGGCAGTAAAAATAAGGATAGGAATGGGTCTGTTGTTGAGGATATGTTGGATAGGCATAGCCTTGTGATTATTAATGATGGGAGACCCACTTGTTTTCAGGTAGGTAGTGGAGAGCTTTCGTGTTTGGATTTAGCCTTTGCCTCAGGAGAACTGGCAAGGAGTGGGCAGTGGGAAGTTCAGGATAGGAATACGCTGGGAAGTGACCACTTCCCCATTTTTATCAGCTTTGGTACAGATGTGCAAATGGAACAAGGCAATATGGTGAGTAGATTTAACAATCAAAGAGCAGACTGGGAGAAGTTTATAGAGCACTTGTCAGTAGGAATAGATGAGGTAGAACGTCAGGGTAGTATTGAGCATTGGAATAGATAATTTTGTAACTTGCTTAATAGTGCAGCAGGAAAGGCAATACCAGTTAAAGGGCAAAAGAAAAGGCAGAGAATGGTGCCATGGTGGAACCAGCCATGTAGCGAGGCGGTATGGGCACGTAATAAAGCATACAAGAAGCTGAGGAAAAATCCAGTTGAGAGTTTTGTTATTGAATATAAGAGGCGACGAGCTGAGGCTAGAAGGGCCATTAAAGAGGCCAAAAAAGAAACGTGGCAAAGCTTTTGTGGGACACTTGGCAGGGAAACTCCGCTTAAGAAGGTATGGGGCATGATCCATCGGATGTCTGGGATTAATAGAGCTTCTTCCATCCCTGTTTTGTCTGATGGGGTAAGAGAGGTGGTCAATGAAGAAGAAAAGGCGGAGGTTTTAGTTAAGTCCTTTCAGCAAGTTCATAGTGAGGCTAATGTTAGTCCAGAAGGTCAGCTGAGGAGAAGGAGCATGCTTGATCGAGAAGGATATAAGCTTAATATGAGTTATGATAATAGTGATGTGATTAACCTTTTCTTCTCAATTAAAGAGCTTAAACAAGCTATAAGGCGAGGACGTCATACTACTCCAGGTAGAGATGGGCTGGGCTATGAGATTTATCAGCACTTGGATGACTGGACTCTGGGTGAGTTATTAGCCCTTATTAATACAGTATGGGAGGAAGGACATCTTCTGGCTGAATGGAAGCATGCAGTGGTTGTGTCTATTCTGAAACCTGGGAAGGAGGCTGAGAGCCCTGGGTCGTATCGGCCAATTGCTTTGACTGCTGTTATATGTAAATAATGGAAAGAATGGTTACAGACCGCTTAGTACAGGCTTGAGCAGGCGGGGTATTTTTCTCTGTACCAGAATGGTTTTGGGCAAGGCACTATGGATGCTGTTTTGATTTTGGACAGAGATGTTAAG
Organism: Bostrychus sinensis; assembly: GCA_020698575.1. Lineage (NCBI taxonomy): Eukaryota > Metazoa > Chordata > Actinopteri > Gobiiformes > Eleotridae > Bostrychus > Bostrychus sinensis. The sequence continues at coordinate 41,236,214 of CM036241.1, forward strand.
AAAGCTCTTATTAATAAGGAAGTTGTATGTTTCTTGATATTGAGAAAGCATATGACATGCTTTGGAAAGAGGGGTTGGTTATGAAGCTCTATGATGCTGGAATTCGGGGGAGAATGTTAAATTGGATTAAGGATTTCTTGGGGTCCCGACACATACAGGTGAGGGTTGGTGGAACTTGTTCTGGTATCGTGCATGTGGATAATGGTACTCCGCAAGGTAGTGTGATCAGTCCAATTCTCTTTAATGTAATGGTAAACTATATCTTTGACAGTATTGGAAATGGCTATGAGAGATCTTTATTTGCAGATGATGGGGCAGTTTGGAAGCGAGGGCGCAATGTGGAGTACTTGTTCAACCGATGCAGGATGCCCTGGATAAGGTGGAGGCTTGGGCTAGCAAGTGGGGATTTCGTCTTTCTGTGTCCAAAACCAAGTATATGGTTTTTGGTAGAAAGCGAAATATGGGAAAGTATGACTTAAAACTATATGGACAAACACTAGAGAGAGTGACTACTTTAAAATTTCTTGGAGTGTGGCTTGATCAGAGACTGACATATAAAGAGCATATTCTCAGAATGGTCAATAAATGTGGTAAAGTTATTAATGACCTGAGGTGTCTGGCTGGGTCTTCCTGGGGAGCGGAGAGGTCAGTTATGTTGATGGTGTATAAGGCAATGATAAGATCTGTACTAGACTACGGATGTTTAGTGTACGGGTCCGCAGCAAAGTCTGTGCTGCACTTGCTGGATATAGTTCAAGCTAAGGCTTTGCGGCTTTGTACTGGGGCATACCGCACGACGTCCATCCCGGCACTTTTGGTTGAGGCAGGGGAGGTCCCACTGAGTTTAAGACGTGAAAAACTGGCTTTAAATTATTCTGTTAAATTAAAAGGAGCTATGGCAACTCTTCCATCACTATCCATGTTAACTGAGGGCTGGGAATTTGCAGGAATAAGTAGGCTTAATAAGACAAGTTTTATTCAATCTGTTAAAGGCCCTCTGGAGAGGCTAGGACTGGAGAGAGTGGATATAGCGCCCTCTGTTTGTTGGCCCTCTGTTCCGTGCTGGACAGAGGTAGACCTGTCAATTAAAAAAGCAATTAAAGAGCAGTTAATTTTGCAGCATTTGTTGAGGGGCATCTTAGAAATGAATGGTCTCATTTTAATCAAGTGTACACAGATGGCTCAAGAGATCCTGAAACCAGGAGGTGTGAGTTTGGCCTCTATGTGCCACAGAGTTGAGGCAGTGTCACAGGCTGCCTAATGATGTGTCTGTTTTTACAGCAGAACTGGTGGGTTTACTGTGGGCATTGTTGTGGGTGGAAGCAAGCAGGGAGGAGAGGGTAGTTATCTGCTCAGACTCTATGTCAGCCTTAATGGTGTTAGAGCGGGCAGAGAGGGCTAGAGCTAGGCCTGATGTAGTTAGTGAGATTTTAATGGTGATTTATAGGTTAGAGCAACTTGGGTGCAGTGTGGGTTTTCTGTGGGTTCCAGCACATGTGGGTGTTAAGGGTAATGAAGAAGTAGACCTAGTTGCTAAAGAGGCTTTAAAACAACAGGAAGTTACAGTCAGGGTAGCACTGGGACAGTTTGAGGGTCGTACGTTGATTAAAGAGTATGTGTTAGGGAAATGGCAGGAGGAATGGGACAGAGAGGTAAGGGGGAGGCACTACCACCTAATCCAAAGGAGTGTGAAAGTACATAACATCCCTGTTAAGCGCAGGAGGAATCAGGTCCTTTTAACAAAAATTAGATTGGGACACTGCGGCCCAGCAAAAGATCTGGCACTAATTGGAAAGCATCCGGATGGCCTCTGCGGAAATTGTAACAAGTCTGAGTCAGTGTCTCATGTGCTGCTGGAATGTGGACGGTACACTGGTTTGAGAAGAGCCATGTTTGTTGAAATACTGGACTTAGGGTTTGACTCTATTTCCTTAAAAACGCTACTCAGCCCTGATGAACATCAACAGGAAGTAACAAAGGCCTTGCTAAAGTTCATCTTTTCCACTGGACTTCACTTAAGAATTTGATGTAGTAAACTGTAATTTTAATCTATTGGAGGGGGGCAGCAATATGCCTGGAGGCGTCTAGTCTGCCGGAAATCAAGAAGAAGAAGAAGAAGAAGAAGAGGAGCAGCCAAACTAATTCGGAAATACTGTCCCTTTCACCTGGGTTTGACGGGACAGAGGGAGAGAGTTTGAGAAAAATGTAATGAGTGAAAAAACGTAGTAGTAGCGTTTACTGCTCGGTGCATTAGGGACCTTTAATGTCACCAAGTGAAGCAAGGCACCTCAAAAACCAACACGCAGATACTAATGTGCAAATGATAGCTCGTTTAATAGAAAAAAAAAAAAAAAAAAAAAAAGCACCACATTGCATCTTCAAATCTATCTTTGTGCTTAATATAAAATAAGAACAAAAGGCAGGCCTATACCCAAAACATGACCCATATAACCAGTGATATTTAGGCTTCATCTTTATCAGCTACCCTTTATATTGAATAAATGATGTAGATTATGAAATTAGCTAGTTTTGTGGAACAGCCCTCAGATTTGGTACTGGTGTAGTCCTAGTTTAGACCTATCTTAGTCCTGGTTTAGTTATGTCCAACCTGTCACAGAAAAACCACATTAGGGAATTCCAATGTTACATCTAAATAAAAATAGACACAAAAATACACTTATTGCTTTTATTTTGACGTCTCTCTGAGCCACACATCCTGTCTTACTTCCTGTTTCTCTAATTGAGAAGGTTTATCACTGCCTCTAACTTCCTCCTGAGAGCCACACACACTGGTCTGAATTATAAATACATGTTGTGGTTTTATTCACATATTTCTGATCCTCTGTGTGTCCCTGAATGCCTCTGAGTCACTGTGAACGGAAAACACACGCTCCAGCAGAGATGAGTCAGTGGTCTTTATAAAAGCAGACAAATGTATTTACACGTGTTGGGTTTTAACAATCACTTAAGTAACAAAAAGGGTTAGGAAAATAAGAAGAACAAAAAGACAGTTGTGTTTAGCATTATTACTCATTTACAGTGATCCTGTAAAGACTTTATATAAAAATAAATCATTCTGAATAACTTGGGGGTGTAAAATGACTATATAGATAGACAACAAATTTTGAATTTGATGATAGCAACACATCTCCAACAAGTTGGGACAAGGGCAACAAAAGGCTGGCAAAGCTGGTAATACCATTAAAGCTCCCTATTTTCTATTCTAAAGCAGAAGAGTCTGGTTCCTCAGCCATAGAGAGCTGTTTCCACTACGTCTTATAGGAGCAGAAGATAGTCAGAAATAACCAAGATGGCGTCTGCTTATACAGAGTGAATTTAATAACTTCTCAGAGCTGATTAATGTCGTTTAGTGCTTTCTTTTGTCACCTGTTGGTTCTGCTGAAGTCCTCATTGTTCAGTCCTCTGCGTGCTTTTTGTCTTTATCCTGTTTCCATTTTAACAACAGTAAAGTCTCGCTGATGTCCCACGTAACAACCACATTTAAGCAAACCCACTTTTCCCACAAGTCTTTGTACAACTGGCTTCTGCTGCTGTCCCCGTTTACAAATAAGTATAGACCTTCTCATAATGCGGTGTTTTATGGCAAAACTAGAAACTGCCACGTTTGTTTTTGATACAGGTCAGTGGTGTGCTGCTTACGTCTTACCCTTTGATTCTTTGATAGGTTACTCTGCCTATTGTTCCTCCCATAGAAATGAAATTCATGCAAAGGGGTACCAGACTAATTGGCCAGTAAAGTAAAGCTCCTACATTCTGTTTTTTCAGGCTTTCTAAGCAGCGCCTCTAACTTCTTTACTTTCACTTCACTGCAAAGTCATCTTCTAGGAGCAGCCTACAAAGCGTGCCACAAATTGCACAGTGCATGTCTTTCTGCCCTCTCTAATTAATGCACACATGATGATGGGGTGGGAGAAGCGGGGGTGTGAAGGTGCAGAGGCACGGAGCCTAGGCTGGCAAGCATCGCACGGCGTAGACAGCCAGAGCCAAGGCTACAGTGCAGTGGGGGTAGGAGCTAAATGTCTGCAGTGACAGTGACAGCAGGGACTCATTCCCTGTGTGTACCTGGACAAGTAGTGTGATTTGGTGGGACAAGGTGGGACACACTTGAAAATATGTTTTGACATACAAATCTAACTTACCAACTTACTGAGATAGAAGTTGCCTCAGTTTAGGGCCAATAAAACATGTGCTGTTTTAATCCCAAAAGCATACATTTTGCAAAGTAACATCTTGTACTGAGACTTTCTAATGAGAATTTATTCACTGGATTAAAAAATATGGAGCAGAAAAACCTCAAAGCTTTCAGTCTGCATTTTCTCCAAACAATCCATCACTAACACCAGCTCACAGCTCCAGGAGAGGCCTGTCCCGAAACACAGGGCCAGCTACACACCTACCATATATATAACCTTTATATCAAGATGGGACTCTCACAAACATAAGATCCACTGAGCACCAATGAAAAAGAAGGACACTGACTTAATAAGTGGAGGGGACAGATGCCTAAATGGCTGTGCAGTACAACCAAAAGTGGGACAGGTGGTCACCCTAGATGTGGCTCTTCCCAATTTTGAATTGTTACGGTAACACAGACTACTGTTTAGTTGAACACCTATAATGCGCAGTTTATTTAGACCAACTGGTACAAAGCTGCTCCTGTTGCTTTTAAATCTACATTAAAGCTGCAATTGTGTTCATTTAAAAGAATACATTTTCCAACAATTTAACAGCTGTACAATCTATGCATTTTACTTACATCTATGAGCCCAGTTTAAAATAAGCCTATACATGCATGAGAATACAATTAAGCTTTTATATTTTATTTCTGCTTCATAACTTCAGCTGTATGGCCACAAATCTATTTACTTTTAATTCATAGATTTATCAGGAATCAATAATAGAATCAATAAAGAATCTGATTGATAAGCAAAATTGACAATGGAATTGACATTGATAAAATCTTATCAATTCCCATCCCTAGGTGACGGTGTATGGGCTTTTGAAACACACACTTCCTGGCTTCACGTGTCTGTGTAGAGGTGTGAGACTGAGAGTTTTCAGCTCTTGAGAATTGGATGGCCTCAGCATCAAACGTGTGAATAAAACAAAATCCTACTGCAGGTCTGTATTTGAGCAGCTCAGATGATTGTGTGAAGCGTCCCGTGTGTTGCAGTTGTTACCCTCACCTGACTTCTTCTGTGTGTTCAGATTGTGTGCACAAGTTGTGAACTGAGGTCACGGTGAACTCTGTGAACCCTCAGACTGCTGTGTTCTCTCTAGAGTGGAGGAGAGGGGAGGAGGAAGAGGAGGAGGAAGAGGAGGAGGCCACGTCAGCTGCAGACTCTGTTATCATCACAGAGTTCGACACATGTGGGCCTCAGATGAGAGAGGCGAGAATACAGAAGGACAAATACAGGTTTATTACAACAGTCATTCTCAAACTTTTACACCAAGTGAGTAAATCAGGACTTACACTGCAAAAGACTCCAGAGCACCACCAGAAGAAGCCCGTGTACCACCAGTGGGACCTGTGCCACAGTTTGAGAACCAGAAACATGGACTAAACCAGGGTTAAAAATTACAATGAGAGCAAAACTAAACCTAGGCTTAAACCAGGACTAACCAGGACTTCTAAGTAACTTCAACCAAGTCAGGACTAACATGGACTCAAACCAGGGATCTTGTAGTTCAGGGGTAAATGCTGTAACCACTGAGCCACAAAGCCTTTATGTAGAGTATCTTACAAGGATAAAGATTCCACTAAAACCAATCATTTGTTTCTTTACTGACCCCTTGTGGCAGAAGTTATTATCCCTGCCCCTATCTCACAATGGTATAGACTGGTATAGATGGTGTTCCAGATCCACACAAAAAACTAATCATTACTAACCACTCATTTACTGAAAATATCATCAAACTTTAGCCCTGCACTGCAAAAAATAAATATCTACCTTAGATAAAATGACTTTTTCCCTGTTTCAAGCTATTTTTTTACTTATTTCAAGCAAAATTATCTTACCCCATGCACAGATTTTATACTTTGAAACAAGGCAAATAATCTAGTAATAAGTTAATAAACAAACAAATCTAACCTAGTGAAAATTGCACAAATCAAGATTGATAATTTTGAATTCAATATATGTGGACTAAAACCAGGACCACACCAAAAACTAAACCATACATATGTTTAATCCATTTACCAGGACTAATATAAGCCTTTTACAGCTTAAGCCGTCTTTGTTCAGAGCATTACAAACATTATATAACCTATGTATAAGAATGTATTTTATTTTTCCATGTAAAAAAAAGGAATTATTGTTTGAGGAACTAAGTGTGATTAGTACTGACTCACCACACGTTTAGTACATTTGCTTCAAAACAGTAGTACTCAGATTTGTATAAATATTGTGAGTGTCTGGAGTACTGTCTGGCTGTGGTCAGGCTAATGCTGACTTTACAACTTTATATTTGAACAAAAGGGTCTTTCCACAAAATAAACACTGACAATAATGACGTGTGTTTGGGCGGCCATCTTGGATGTTGCAGGCAGTGAGGAAGCTTTGGATGAATTTAGTTATGGCCTGAACAAATTGATAATTGATAAAAGCAGATGTGATAAAAATACATTTAAATTTATATACAGACAAATGTAAAATTATTCAAATTTATAAAAAATTGTCTGATTTTAATATAAAATGATACAACTTAATGTGTATTGATAAAAGTGTAAGTTATCAGTTCACAAGCACATTTATCAAATCGCTACTACTTTTATCAGTTCGCATCAACTTAATCAAGTTGCGACCGTTTTTATCAAATCAGCAAACTTTTATTTCTTCTGGTCAGTATCCAGGCGTTGTACTGGGGGTCGGTTGCTTTCAAAAAAGAAGAAAATAACTTAAAAATTAAAAAAAAAAACTATGAGCGAGACAGAAGAATTTGGAAATTCAGACACAATTTTGGAAAATATAAGACATGTAAGTTTAAATCATTAATAAAATGTAACCACTAACAGCTCTGTATACATTTAATGTCATTTTGTTGTGTTGAACTATACATTTACTGTAAAAGTTACATAATCAAAGGAGTGTCCCTTGCAGTTGACCGCTGACCCCAGAGCAGCAGTAAGTTCGGCGATTATAAGGGTAAGTTTTATAAATGTATTTCAACAAAGAATAAACTGATAAATAGATTTTTCTCAATCTCTCAATCCCATGTAGTGAAAAAGTGTCATTAGGCTCATTTCCACTGGGGTGGTACGCCGTGGGTTGGGATCATTTTGGAAAAGGTGGAGGTGCAGTGCTAAAGCACACAGATAAATGAACAGAAGATGTTATTTCCAAGAGAGGACAACCTAAATGTTGAGGCAGCTTTTCCCAAAAACAAAGCTAGCAACAGCTGCTTGGCTGCTTATTATGGCTCCAGCTTCAAGAGTCAGAACATTTTATTTATAGTATGGATTGCATTAAACACGAGTTAAACTAATATACAATGAGTTGTTAATATGTGTTAAAGTAGTGCAGAGAAGTGAATTTATTATTATTTTTTTAAATAATATGGCTCTACATTTTGAGGCTGTAGCAACTAACCAGGCTCAGCCTCATGCTCCGGCCGCCTCTCTCAACTCCACTCGTGCATCGGTCACATGAGCACTCACTCTGCTGCTGCTGGAAAGGCACGGTCGCTGCCTAAGAGCTCATGGCTTGTTGTTGCAGCCTAGGCCTGGCCCAGCCTGAGGCTATGACGTGAAATTCTCAACCTGAACCTCGAGTTGAACTCGAGCTCAGGCAGAAAATCTAAACTCTACTACATACCAAACTGTCCCATACTGACACGACCTGTGCCGTATCCCCCATAGGAAATGCACTTTCTTCAAAACCTAGTTAAGTATTTTAGTGGATGTGTCTGAGAGGCTGTGAGTTACATAAGTATGTATGTGAGTTTTTACTCTGCCTGCCCTTTAATCTGTGATCCAGGTTTAGGCACTAGTATAGGACTCTGCAGGAAGAAGGCGAGTTGTAGGTCTATACCCCTCAAACACAAACACAGGTTAATGTAATACCATTTTGAGGGTTGCTGAAAATAATTATAGTTGATCCACCATTGAATATTTTGGTCAATTAATATTGTTCTAATTGGTTCTTAATTAAAACATTACCATTTTGAGTGCATACACAATTTCATAGCGTATCCAGCTGTATCCAGCACAACAGTGAAGGGTGCGACCTGCCCCGCAGAGGAGGGTTCACACCCTGGGCACTAACACTTTGTTGCATCGGTCAGTTGTCTGACAGTGCCTTTGCCTTCAGAAAAGGCTGCATTGTCAGCAGCAGGATTAGGCGTGCCACAAGTTATTTTGATTATTATTATTTTTTTTTCTGATTGGAAATGATCTGTCTACATTGAATTGAAAACCTTAATGTTCCATCATGTGTCAATAATTTAATATTAATATTTCTTTCTTTCCTACTTTATTTTATATTTAGACAGACACAGCAACTCCAAAAAAATTTAGGAAACTTTGTTCTTATAGTTCCCAGAATTAAGAGAAGCTGGTGGGTTTAATCTAAGATCATTGGGAAACTTTAGAACTCATCCAATGCCCTGAATCAGGGCACTCAGCTAGAAGCCTGAGAGAGCAGGCATTTATAAGGTCTGGTATTCTATAAATCTGAGCTCTTCAACAAGACCTTGATGTTTCCCAGCCACAGTATATATGCATATAATATACAGTAGAAACTTTTTTAATGCTTTAACCTTTTAAACATAGAGTTGTAAATATTACTCTAGGGTCATACAGCTGTTCACAACCTTTCCCAACAGATGACATCCATGAGCATGCTGGAAGTTGTTGTAGATATGTAATATGTACTTATTGCTTTATTTTTCTTTTAATCACAGTTCTATGAGTATGTGCTACACCCTCTACAGGCTTCACTAATGGTTATTCACCCTGAGGCATCGCCTCACGCCTGAGAGATAAAAGACTCTACCGCTCCAATCGTGGCAGGGTAATGGCACACAGGCAATGCCAGAGCTATAAGCTATACACTCAGCGCTTGAGAGAGCAAGATTCTTTTCAGGGCAAAACTTCTTAGCAAGTCTTATTCTAGCAAAACTACAGGACTTTTGCTGCAGAGTCACTGCTTGAGCTCCATAGATGCAGCATGTGTTCTTCTGCCCTCCTCCCCGAAGACAACCAAGAGCTCTACTTCCTCTTCCTGGGCTGGCGACACAGCTCTGAAGACAACTCTTGACAACAAACAAAAGGAATGGATACAGTGTGGCATTTATGGAAAAAAAACTCCACTTCACCCAAACTACTTTCAAGCCATAAAGGCTGTACTGTTTTAACAGCTATGATTTTATTTATTCATACTTTGATTATTATTGATTTTAAGGTTCAAGTCTGTAATCCTGGATGTGTGGAAGTCCTGGAACTGTGCTGCTTGCATCTCACTCCCCAGAGAGGAGCTGGAGTGGCACTGCAGGTTCCCTACAGCGTACATTGAAGAGACTATGAACTAACTGACCCCGCCATCGACTCAAAATGAGCCATACAATTATAACATTAGAGCAATTCCCAGTTCTTTCCAGGAGGTGGCAACAGTGCGAGTTAATTAAATAACTGTTGTTGTCTCAGCTTCATATACTTTTTGGACGGGGCATATCTGTGTGCAGGCGTCAGGCTGACTTATGCTAAAAATAAAACACCCAAAAACCCTAAAACACTGTGGACATAGGACCATTATCAAAGGTTTGTGTGCACTCTAAACGAATAAGACAAGCTAAAAGTGGAGCAAACCCAGGCGCAAGTGAGGTTAGCTTCTCACAAAGGAGCAAAAATCTGCGCTGTGTTCATTTTGCTCCTTTGACCTAATAAAAATGTTAAACGGGGTGTTTCTGCCAGAGTCCGCAAAATGGACAGCGGCGGAGAAAATGCTAATTCATTTATTTGCTGCCCACAACATTGTTTACTAAGGGACAGTGAGTGTTTGAGGTGTGTAGATCTATTTGCCATGACAGATGAAAATATTCAAACATACCGTCTGTCCAGGGAAGCAATTTTGGAGTTGATGGCCGAACTGCGGGGAGATTTGGAACCTGTCACTAAACGGAGCCATGCTGTTCGTGCTTTATCAAAAATCCTTGCCATGCTTTATTTTCTTGCGACTGGCTCTTTTCAGAGGACAGTCGCGCTGGCCGCTGGTCTCACAAAGCAGCTTTTCGTATGTGTTGTCTCAAGTTTTAAAATCTTTATTGAGAAGAATGGGTCATTATATAATTTTCCTGCACACTCAGAACACACTAAATGAAACAAAACTCAAGTTTTATGCAGTAACAGGTTTTCCACGAGTCATTGGAGCAATTGACTGCACATAAATTCAACTAATCCCCCCCCAGGTACAGAGCATGTGTACTCTCATTCCCTCAGTGTGCAGGTTGTTTGAGACTCAAGCGGTTTAAAATAAGCAACATATCCTGGCTCTGTACATGACTCGTTCATTCTCAGGAATAGTGCTCACTTTTCTAATTTAATAGATTATTAATCAAATAATTGATTAATAAATAATTCGTTTGTATCTACTTTATCGTTATACATTCAAGATGATGGTGCTTATCCTCTTCATCCCTTCCTCCTTAACCCTGTTTTGAATCCAAACAACCCGGCAGAGAACAGATACAACTACATCGCAATGATGCCATTTACATAGTGCTGGCCCCACCTGTTTGCACCTGTCACCAGTCATGGAGATTGTCTTAGTAATTCACATGTAACCCGCCCACTCATAGTGGCCGCACATTTTGTAACTGCACTCACATATTAGCAACCGTTTTAGTAAATATGGCCCTAAGAGTAGACAGAGCTGCCTGAAAAGTCTGAAATGGGCACAAAACAGTGGTGTGGTGAGATTTAAGATTCCAATAAACAGGGCCTTCTCCTTTTGCTTTTGCTTCTTTTTAGTGACTTCTGTGAAGTGGGCAGTCTTCTCCGCCTAAAATGAGGCTCTCATCCTGTGACGTTCAGGGCGTTATCTGTAGCTTCAATACGAATTTGAGTAAAAGAGCAAACCGCTGTGACTTGCATCCCATGCGCTCTGGGGAGACAGAGGGGAATTAAAGCAGCACATGCAGAGGACGTCATGTAAGGTCCTCTCCATGTAACAAACATCATATACAAACACACTTCAACAGTTTGAGTCCTGGCTATAAGGAGCTCAGCACGTTTCCACATACACGCACCGCTATGGCTCTATGCTGCTCTGTGCGCGATGGGAATTTAACGAGGAACATCTAAAGGTAGGCCATGCACAGTGCATATTACCTGGAAATTCCAGATTCACCACTGTACCAGCGGATGAGTCTGGTCGCCTTAGAATCAATTTGATTTCTAGGGAGGAGCAAACCCGAGTTAACACACAGCGGAGTTAGCCAATCAGAAAATGGCGGACGTGATGTTAACAAAGCGACAAGAAAGTGAGAAAATAAACAAACGGAGTAGTGACGCCACGAGGGAGGAACGAGGGAGTTATTTCAACATTACCGTACCATACCGCTGAATGAAACAAACTCTCGGCTCGATGGTGCTCCATCTTGATTGTTGTCGGTGAGGAGACGCGTACGAGTGACGCTGCTCGCGAAGAACACGTGACTTAAATAAACCAATCAAAATGCACGGTATGGTTGGGATTTGAGTAAACCACTGCGGACGGCGTGGTGACCAGACTGATATTTCTCTGTAGAATAACACAGAGACATATCAGTCTGGATTTTCCAGGCAACAGTGCATTCAGCTGTACAGTACAGCTGCAGATCCCACTGGTTTTAGGGTCCGTGTACCCTGCAGCTCAGTGAGCAGAGGAAAGAATGTGTAAAGGGTCCGTGTACCTGCTGGCCATCCAATTTTGGTTTTGAAATGGAATATCCAAAATTGGAAAACGACCCGTTTCCTGATTATCAAATTAAAATGGAAAATAGAAAAACAAAAAACGAGCCCTTTTTTGTTTTTTTGTTTTAAAAACAAAAATTGGGAAATGAAAAAACGAGCCGTTATCCGTTTTTTACTATAAATCAAAAAACAAAAAACGAAAATAAAAAATATATGTACATGCCCTTTTTCGATTCCGCTCCGCTGTCTCCTCTTCGTTTTGTTTTGGTAGTGACCCGGAAACAGTCATGACCCTGGCTTAGCGTTACACTTTGCACCATTTATTGAAGTCTCAAGTGTTGCATTTATAGATATTTTTCGTCACTCTGGTGTTTTTAATGTCAAAAGTTAAATTAATTAATTAAAAATATATTAAAATGAGAACGTAACTCGCGATTCCTGGTTGGGAGACTTATGCAGACTTGTTTGCAAGTTAGCCGCTTAGCTCAGTTTATAAGTGTGATCTTTATCATTTTTACCGCTTGGTTGTAATCTACTGCTGGTTTTATTGTCAACAGATAACATGGTAATAGTAATAAGAAAGGATCTCTAATGGAGTGTGTGTCCTAGGGTGCGACTGTGTGTGTGTTGTGTACAGGAACGCAGTACGCGGAGCCCTCTCATGACACCGACAACACATTATTCCACAGCACAGATACATCTATGGTCCACAGAGGTAAGTTTTTAATAATCTGCTTTACCTGTGTAACTTGTGTTATTTTGTTCAAGAATGGTCAGGACAAGATAGCGGCTGCAGGTCCATGAACGATGACAGATTGAGCCTAAATGCCTATGTGACTTGCTTTGGTTATGTATTTCAAAGGAGGGGACGCTCATTTCAGGATTTTTTTTTTTAAATCTTGCCTACAATAACGACAGAAAACATAATACAACTCTTCGTTCACACACTGGACTGAGTGCAACAACTCAAAACAAACAAAAGTCATCTGCTGACGCTAAAGCGCCACTGCATACATTTTTAAACGTACTCTTTCTGAGATTGAACTGCTGTGTTCTGACCATTAAACTACATATCACATGAATAAATTAACTAATACATGGTGGCTACTACATTAAAATGTAATATAACAAAATAAAACATGTCTAATGCTTTCATTATTAGCAAGTTTTATCTTGTGGTTCAAAGTGCTTGTCTAATTAAAAATGCTTTTTTTCCTCAGGACTGTGTGTTGGAGGAACCATGCGATGGAGATATTTGGTGATCAGAGGAGATGAGTGAGGCACAGAGGTGGACTGTGGCTGCCAAGCAGAAGACACAGAATGATCTCAGAAGTGTGACTGATGCACTGATTCCAGGTACAGTATGTTTAGTTTCTCCTTGACTTGTAGCCTCTCAGTTCTTTACAGAATTCAGTGCAGTAAAGTAGTGCAAGAGTTGTAGAACTTATGTCCAGAAAATTGGATAATGCCCCAACATCTCTTCTTACTTTCTTGTCTTATAGGAAAAGCAGTACCAGAAGAATTCAGGGTAAGGCTCCAGTGCAGCGGACCTGGAGGCAGAGACTTCCAAAGGGACTACATAGTAGTTTGATTTTAAGCATTATAGCTATTTTTTATTTTTTTATTTTTATTTATTTATTGATCAAGTATTAAAAAATTCCTTCTGCAGGTAGTTGCTCCCCTCTGCTGCTAGACTGTACAACAAACTGGTGATGTTGTGCACCATCTCACCTGTATTATGTAACAGCCACTGTGTTCAATTAAACTTTCATCTCACCAGTGCAATATTTCAAATACCATGTGCAATGAAAATTTTTTGTTCTTTTGGGGCACATGTTTGTGTTTAAAAAAATGTGTATTTCATAATTTTAAATGAATGTCCTGTTTAAATCCTGGTTTGTTTAGTCCTCGGTGTTTGGGTTAGATCCAAGATTAGACGCGTCACCTTTTATACCTGTTTAAGTGAGAATTCAGGTGCACTTGACATTCAAATGAATAGAATTTTCCAAACTGCATTCATTGTTTTATTCATTATTAATGTAGAAAAAAAGGTGGATATACATCAAAGGATGTTGTAAAGTCTTTGTTTTTGTAACAGTAAAAGAAAGTAACTCCAAACAAAGTACAAGTAGCATCAGACAGAGTATCAAAGCAGGAAAAAAAGACAAGCTGGCCAGACAAATTAAGAATAAACAAATACATTTATGAATCTGAAGACTAAAATAGTAAAATTAAAAAGTAGTAGGAAAATGTTACATGCTTGTCTTTTTCATTGCACATGGTATTTGAAATATTGCACTGGTGAGATGAAAGTTTAATTGAACACAGTGGCTGTTACATAATACAGGTGAGATGGTGCACAACATCACCAGTTTGTTGTACAGTCTAGCAGCAGAGGGGAGCAACTACCTGCAGAAGGAATTTTTTAATACTTGATCAATAAATAAATAAAAATAAAAAAATAAAAAATAGCTATAATGCTTAAAATCAAACTACTATGTAGTCCCTTTGGAAGTCTCTGCCTCCAGGTCCGCTGCACTGGAGCCTTACCCTGAATTCTTCTGGTACTGCTTTTCCTATAAGACAAGAAAGTAAGAAGAGATGTTGGGGCATTATCCAATTTTCTGGACATAAGTTCTACAACTCTTGCACTACTTTACTGCACTGAATTCTGTAAAGAACTGAGAGGCTACAAGTCAAGGAGAAACTAAACATACTGTACCTGGAATCAGTGCATCAGTCACACTTCTGAGATCATTCTGTGTCTTCTGCTTGGCAGCCACAGTCCACCTCTGTGCCTCACTCATCTCCTCTGATCACCAAATATCTCCATCGCATGGTTCCTCCAACACACAGTCCTGAGGAAAAAAAGCATTTTTAATTAGACAAGCACTTTGAACCACAAGATAAAACTTGCTAATAATGAAAGCATTAGACATGTTTTATTTTGTTATATTACATTTTAATGTAGTAGCCACCATGTATTAGTTAATTTATTCATGTGATATGTAGTTTAATGGTCAGAACACAGCAGTTCAATCTCAGAAAGAGTACGTTTAAAAATGTATGCAGTGGCGCTTTAGCGTCAGCAGATGACTTTTGTTTGTTTTGAGTTGTTGCACTCAGTCCAGTGTGTGAACGAAGAGTTGTATTATGTTTTCTGTCGTTATTGTAGGCAAGATTTAAAAAAAAAATCCTGAAATGAGCGTCCCCTCCTTTGAAATACATAACTAAAGCAAGTCACATAGGCATTTAGGCTCAATCTGTCATCGTTCATGGACCTACAGCCGCTATCTTGTCCTGACCATTCTTGAGCAAAATAACACGAGTTACACAGGTAAAGCAGATTATTAAAAACTTACCTCTGTGGACCATAGATGTATCTGTGCTGTGGAATAATGTGTTGTCGGTGTCATGAGAGGGCTCCGTGTACTGCGCTCCTGTACACAACACACACACAGTCGCACCCTAGGACACACACTCCATTAGAGATCCTTTCTTATTACTATTACCATGTTATCTGTTGACAATAAAACCAGCAGTAGATTACAACCAAGTGGTAAAAATGATAAAGATCACATTTATAAACTGAGCTAAGCGGCTAACTTGCAAACAAGTCTGCATAAGTCTCCCAACCAGGAATCGCGAGTGCCTTGAGGCAGTCTGTCAAATATTTTTACGTTCTCATTTTAATATATTTTTAATTAATTAATTTAACTTTTGACATTAAAAACACCAGAGTGACGAAAAATATCTATAAATGCAACACTTGAGACTTCAATAAATGGTGCAAAGTGTAACGCTAAGCCAGGGTCATGACTGTTTCCGGGTCACTACCAAAACAAAACGGAGAGGAGACAGCGGAGCTGAATCGAAAAAGGGCATGTACATATATTTTTTATTTTTGTTTTTTGTTTTTTGATTTATAGTAAAAAACGGATAACGGCTCGTTTTTTCATTTCCCAATTTTTGTTTTTAAAACAAAAAAACAAAAAAGGGCTCGTTTTTTGTTTTTCTATTTTCCATTTTAATTTGATAATCAGGAAACGGGTCGTTTTCCGATTTTGGATATTCCATTTCAAAACCAAAATTGAATGGCCAGCAGGTACACGGACCGTAAAGTTTGTATTCTGGCATATTCACCAGGCTGCAGGAAGAGTTACGTTGTTCTGCTGCTCCTAAATGACTCTGAATGTGGAGCACGAGGGTCTAATAGGCTGCTGTGTTTTGGATGATTCAGGACACATTCAGTAATTAAAAAGAACAGTAAATAAGTTAAAGTATTGTTTTTGTATATGCATATTTAGTATTCTTATTATTACAGTTGTATTGTGATCATTACTAATCCGCCCATATTAATATTAATATACACATTTACAATGATGGACAGAAATAGCCCATGACAGAATTTTTTCAACTCTGTCCATCAAAATGATAGACAGTAATTATCTCTAGTGAAACCACTGTCACGAATCATATCTTGTCTGATTCTTCGGCTGTGGGTGAATAAGTTTTAGGCTTCTCTGGATGCTGGATCAGCTTAGCTACCTGTGTGTTTACAATGTGATGTAGCCAGCAATCTGTGGTCATTTTCTTGAGTCCATAGCTAAACTTTATAAAAACTTGTTTGTCGTTTGCAAAAAATGTTGCAGATAAAAAGCAGATGTAAACTAAACCAGGATTTAACCAAAATTAAAGGTCAAAACCAGATTTAAACAGGGAACAAACCAGGTCTAAACAGGGAGAAAACTAGGGCTAAACTAAATCAGGTTTCAATTAGGACTAAACCAGGCCTAAACCAGGTCTAAAACTGGACTAAACTAGAACTAAATCAAAATGAAACCAGTTCTAAACTACTGTCTAAACTAAACCAGGTCTAACACTAATGCTGACTGATTAGATTTGATATAAGGGTCACTGGTATACACTGATAATAATACCACATGTTTGGTTATGAGGAACCTCTTAGTCAGAGGTGAGTAGAGCCAAACATTGCCCTCAAGTAAGACATAAGTAAAAGAAAGTTCATTTTGACTCCTCACTGCAAATCATTCATGGATTTTCACACCAGATGCCCTTCCTTATGGAATCCACTCCAATTATCTGAGCTTGGGACTGGGACAAAGTAAAAAAACTAATGATCACAACTAAACCAGGAAAATGCCACGTCCTGGTTTAGTCCTGTTTCGGTTGCCTTTGGTCTGAGAGGTAGAACAGAGGATATTTTTGATTAGTTTTGGCTTAGTCCTTGTTTAGACTGAGTTTGGTCCTAGATTACTTGTGGTTTAGTCTTGGTCTAGACCTGGTTTAGCCCTGGTTTAGTCCTGGTTTTGTCATGGTTTAGCCCTAGTTTAGACCTGGTTTAGCCCTGCTTTAGTCCTGGTTTAGACCTGGTTTAGCCCTGGTTTAGCCCTAGTTTAGTCATGGTTTAGCCCTGATTTAGCACTGGTCAGTTCCCTCTCCTTCAGTCCGTGTGGAGCTAAACACTCGAAGCTAGGATAAATAGAGAAGTTTGTGCCACAAAAGGCATCACTTTTGAATGCTTGACCTAGTATTACAGCAGTGATTCTGATTGGCTGTTTGCCCGTCCCTAGCCCCACCCAATGGATATCTATGATGTAATGCTCTGAAACTCTACTCTGGTCTATTTAAGACTGGAATCTGGCACCAGTCCACCACAAAACATAACCTGAGTCACACCTCAACACTGACTCAACACTGTCCACCTACTTTAGACCTACTTTAGACCTGGTTCAGAAATACTTTAGACCTGGTTTAGGCCTTCTTTAGACCTGGTTTAGACTTTGTTTAGTTCTTGTTTATTTTTTTGTTTAATTATTGGTTAGTTCTTGGTTAGTGTGGTGTTTAAAAAATATGTATACACATTGAGTGGTATACTGGTTAGTGTATTACCTTGTCCCTACTATCCCTGTAGGGGGCACTAAAGCTTGAATGTTGTGTGCAGTTCAGAGCAGATGAGAAAAATGCACTAAACACATGTTACGCCTCGCGGTGACCCCCGCATGTTAATAAAAGAGCCGTTCAGGTCAATGCAGATATCTCTGTCGTTTTACACTCAAGGAGCTTTTCCCAGTTTTTAAATCCGGATACCACAGTTAGCTCTGGTTTCTGTCCTGGTTAGTTCCTGTTTAGTTCTTCGTTAGCCCTTCTTCAGTCTTTATCTAATTCTTGTTTAATCCTATATTTAGTGGTTTAGTGTTAGTTCAGTACACATTTAGTTGTTTTATTCCTCATTAGTGAAGTGGTGCAAAAGGTCAGGTAATTGATTACTTGATGTGCAGCCAAAAATTCTAGTGACAATATTGCGCCAGTCCCAAATACGGATAAATGCACAGGGATGAGTAAAAAAAAACAAAAAAACTGCCTGTACTCATGTGAATGAATCCCTATTTTGGGCCTGATCTTGGTTTAGACTTGCTTTAGACCTGCATTTAACTCAGGCCCAAGGATTCAAACACAGTAAGTCGCTCATTTCAGTTTAAAGGTGTGAGTCCCAAATTTTTCCACTTATAATTCTTTTATCTGACCAGGTCCATCTCATCTGGATAGAACTGCAATCAGAAGACCAGAAGACAATGGCAGTTTTCTGCACTTTAAATTCTTTTTCCCCCTCAAGTATACATTGTCTTATACAGAGTGCAGTGTATAATATATATTTTTTTTTGGTACAGTTACTAAAAGGGAACATTACACAATTCATTGCTCATATGACGTCCATGCATCCTCCTCTCCACACTGACTGTAGCCTTGTCAGGACCGCTGTGTTTCCTCCAGAGCTTTAACCTTAACTGTCTGTTTGTATGTTCTTTGCCGCCTGCTTTTGTATCCTCTGCTGATCTGTGTTCTCTATAGACCTGTGCACCCGTACATGACCAGCATCCACTGCACTTAAACCAGAACTAACCTACAAACAATTCAACCAAACCAGAGCTAAACCTAGGATTTATCAGGGACTAAATCAAGACTGAACCAGAAGCCCATGCAAAGCATTGACCTCCACCAAGGATTTGTCCCTCTTTCACAATGGTAAAGATATAGAGCCCAGACCTGGACACAAACCAGGGATCTTCTAGTTCAGGGTCTGTTGAGCCACAAAGCTCACAAAACTTTAAACCAGTACTACGCAAAAGATGTAGTGGCTTCATTATCTGCCACGTCTGAAATCTTCCCACATTTGGTGGGTTGGGGGGTGTTAATGTCAAGCCCTGTTTCTAATCAGTTCAGTACTATTCACAAGTTCAAGTTATCCCTCTGTCCCATTCCCCTCTGGGGAAGTGGGGACTGTTTCAGATGCCTGGCTGCTGATAGATGTCCCAGTGATGACTGGACCTTAGCTGACCCCATCTGTGCTCCTGACCAGACCTGTGGGCCCTTAACCTCGCCTCCTATGGACTTCCCGGACCTACCTCACCCCCACTCTGTCTGGAGGAGGCCCACCTGCTGCATCCTTACAGACCTGAACTATGATCCTATAGTCTCCATAAAGCCTGGGACACACCAACCCAATGCTTGACCACTGTCAGCAGAGGCGAGGCAACTGCTTTGTCTCCTCATGTCCCCTTGTCGCCACTAAAAAGTAACTACAGACGCACTGAAGCAACTCAGACCCACGACCGAGCAGTGCGCATGTGCAAGACATAATAACTATTTACAACAGCCGCGGTGCTAGTCACTAAACTCTGCAGTTACATAAGATTCTAGTAAACAAAACTCCGCAACACTCACGTGTTTAATTCAGGTATTAATCAGTGAATAATAATCATACACTAGATTAAACTGGTCTGATCACAGTAATGAATAAGAGGGACTGGATTATTGTAGCTGTTTGCCTCAGAGGAGGATTATATTTTTATCTGCACGAGGCTACAAGCTAAGGTAAGCTAACTGTAGCACATTAGCGTCACAGTGTCATGTCTCTCCGATCAATCAAGTTTGTCTTTTTATTTTCTCACCTTGTCTGGGTCCTGTCTTATTTTGTAGCACTTATTCATGTCTCCTGTTTCAGTTTACTTCCTGCCCTCTTGTGTTTCCTGCCTTAGTAATTACCAGCCCCGCCCCTAATGTGCTGCACCTGTGTCTCATTGTCTCCCCTATATAGTCTGTGTGTTTTCACCTCCTCCCTTGCCACATTGTCTTTACCCTCGTGTGAGCATTCCAGCAGTTTTTTCCCAGTGTTACCTTGTCTCAAGATTCTCTGTTTGGACCTTTTGCCTGTTTTTGGACCTCCTGTCTTGGATTGTGATTTTTGTGCTTTTGCCTTGGACTTCTATTAAACTCTCTAAATGTGTTCCTGACTCTGGGTCTGCTTTGGAGCCAATCTGTTTCTGAGCCTGACACACAGATGTGGGAAACATAATGAAGTAGTTGTAGAACAGAAAGTTCCTTCTATTTTGATGTTAAATGTGAGCTGTTTGAAAAATTGTGAACAGGACACGCAGCCAATCAGAGCTCATTGAGCACGATGCCTGATGCTGATTCCACATGTTCAATCTGCCAGAACTATGTCCAACTGTGTCTCACTACCTCTGATGGTGCAGAACACACCAAACAGACTCACATCACCAACCGCGTCAAACTGTCCGACCACACCCAACGGCTGATGATCGCCCTGGTGTGTCCCGGCCTTAAGGTTTTCTCCCCACAGCTGTTTTTTTTTTAGGAGTTTTTCCTTAAGAGAAGGAGGGTCTCTAAGGACAGGGATGTCCTGGGTCAGTTTAGTGTAGTGTGTAGTTATTGTTTGTGTCTGATTATGTGTTTATGTCTGATTAGTCGGCTATATAAATAAAATTTAATTGAAAAATATTGTGAATATCTGGTGTACTGTCTTTGCCTTAAGGATACTTTGTTTTGTTTTTAAAAAAATGTGAATTTTGAGTCACGCACTGTTGTCCCAGGCATGAATGCGTCCTGCTATACTCCTTAACAACAGCTGTGTTTGTGGTGTGTGCCAATCCAAGTAGATACACCGATGCCCTAAGGAAAACTCAACCATATGAAACATTTTTCAGGACCCGCTGGGAATCCCTCAGGCAGGCAGCCAGGGGTTGACTTCGGGAGCAGGCAGAAGGTGAGAGGGGCGTCAGTGTGGGCGAGTGCAAGATTAAAATGCCCTGTGCAGGTCTCTAGTTCAAAATTAAGATATGACTCTTAACACATTTAGCACATTCTGGACTTGAATCTTTGCCCATTCTTCAAATGCTAAAGCCTTTAGCTCAGTGATGTTTGACAGCCTCCATGCTGCTACTGCCTTCTCTAAATCCCATTGAAAAGTTTCTATCAGATTTTAAATTATTTTTGTGACTAGGGACCCCCACAGACTGGTAGGAATGTGCGCTTTCCAAAAATATAAAGCCGTGAAAATGGTTATGTTGTTCTTGTACATAATATTTTTTCTTCTATTTCATCTTAATTATTCTTACACAGATTGCAATTCAGACACAAATTGAATTACGCACACAAATCATAATACACACACAAAAATCTTAGCATGCACACATCTTAATACAGACAAATCTATTTACACACTCACAAATCTTTTTGCTACTATAATAGACCATACTGAACACCTCTGAACAGAAAAGGTAAAAAAAAAAAGTAACTGTCTGAATGTAGCTGTTTTTAAAATTCACATCATGAACTACAAAAGAGTAATGAACTTAATTTTTTTTTTTTTTTTTTTTTTTTAATTTGGCTCAATCATTTAAATGTGTTCATTCCAGCTTGTCACTCCAATCAAAAAAAGTCAATGGGACCCATGCCTCATCTTTGTAGTATTGTAGGTGTGGGTTGGTTCAGAGGATTGTCTCTACACCCATGGGAGTTGGAAAAAAAAACAAAAAACATAATACTCATACTCATAATAAACTATGACACACATGGGCTGCCATATATCTGAAACAAAACAAACAAGATTAAAGGTAGTAACTCAAATAAGTAAACAATGCAAATAATAATGATCTTCATTAAATTATGAATTATAAAGTGTACAATTAAAAGAGTCTTACCAAGAACAGCTGCTCCATGCGAGGATCAACAAAAGTGAAGGTGAGTAGGTGCAGACTTCTTATAGTGAGGTGACCAGGTGAAGGGTATCAATTATTATGGTATGTTCACACCGGACGCGAATCAGGCGTCAAATTCGCGTCATTCGCATCTAGTTGGACGCGTGACCATTTTGAATTCACTCGCGTCATTTGCACGTGAAACTCGCTCTATATGCGCGTGAAATTCACGTGACTGACGCGAATTCACTCACGCGAATGAGGCGAATTGGACGCTTCATTCGCGTCAAGTGAGGGGCATGGCCGCTAGGGCTACTCCCAAATGAGCCTGTCTGGGTTTGGTCACCTGTGTCCCGTGTGGCTGCAGGACCTCTCCCCAGGACACTACTGCTGTACAGCAGCATTAACCCCAGGGACAGAGCTGAGACAGTCTGGGGTTATTTCTTGTACATTAGCTCTCTCTAGTGGTTTTGGGGTCTGGTCTAGGCACAGGCTCTGTATTTTCTGTTGTTCTGGAGAGTGCAATAACAGCTAATATAACAAACACATCTCAATAGGCTATTTTGGTAAAGTTACCCCCCCTTTATATTTAATTGTATTTATTTATGTGTTCTTGATGTCACGATGATCAGACTGAGCCTCTGTCACAGGCTTGTATCACAGATAACAGCTATAACCACACTCACACAAAGCCTAAACAGCCATATTTATTTTATTGTTATAGTGTTTTCTATCAGGGCTGTTTTTGTTTCCTGTCTTCATAAAAGTAGAAGAGTTGCTGTAGGCTGCAGCTTTTAGCTCCGGGTTCACTCTGAAGCCTCGATGATTGTTTTGCTGGATCTCCGAGGCAGGGATCTCCTGTCACGTCGTCCGTAACCACGTCACTGCTACAGCAGGTCCCTGTTTAGTTAACGCGCCGCGAATGTTCGCAGAAGTTCAAATTTTTCAACTTCCGCGACCAGAGCGTTGGTCGCGTCTAACGCCGATTCGCGCCTTCGCCTATTCATGGGACTCGCGCGTCAAACGCTCAATTCGCGGGATTCGCTTGATTCGCGCCGCGCCATTCGCGCCGCAGGACGCTTGTTCGCGCCTGAACGCGGCTTTCCATAGACTTAACATGGTAATCACTCGCGCCTGACGCCTGATTCGCGTCCGGTGTGAACGTACCATTAGACTGCAACAGTGCCCGCCCCCCTCTGGTACCGGAAGTAAATTTCCCATTTATTTTCCCATAGACTTTTCAAAAAATGTGCATATTAAGAGTTTAAAAGCTCAGTGTAGGCTAATCAGCTCTGTGGTAACACATGATGATAACACGATTAATTTCTATCAAAAAGACTAACAAAAACTTTAAAATACAGCTAAATGTGTTTGTAACTTTGCCTTTTGACAAGTTTCAGATATGTTTTTATAGCAAAAAAAAAAATTATTTTATGGTCATCAGTTACCCCAAAGCTGATTGGCCTCCCTTGAGCTGTTGAACTTTTAAAGAGCAACTCAACCCTAAACCACTTTTTTTTTTATCTTTAACCGTTTTGAAAAAAATGGTCTAAATTCACATTTTGTGCTGAAAACTCTTGGAGTGCTGGCCTCCTGAGGTCAAACAGTGGGTACTGCTGCTCAAAAGTTGTAGATAGACAAGTGTGACTTAGTATTTGACCTCGTTACTTCACCTGTGTTACCTCACCTGTGTTACCTCACCTGTGTTACCTCACCTGTGTTACCTCACCTGTGTTACCTCACCTGTGTTACCTCACCTGTGCTGCATGTCTCCTCCCACAGCCCCACACTCCCCATGCCCTCACCGTCTTTTCCCTCGTGCGCTTGTCCCAGTCCTGTATTTACCAGGTGTGGGTCATTTTTCAAAAAATCGCCACATAGCCCTGCATTTACTGTTCAGTCTCCTCTGCCCCTCCCCTCTCACAGCAGGAGCGGAGTCAGGAACACTGGACCGACTCTGCTCTTGCTCGTTAGGCTCTGTGGAGGAAAAAAAATTACAAAAACTTAAAAACACCTCCAAAATAAAAGTGTTAGGGCATTTGTGGGACAAAGATGCCAGTCTGACATAAGGCTACATGAATGAAAAAAAGGATTTATAGTCTCTACATCCACATGACTCATGATTATTAGGTTTTAGATACTTAGTTTGATAGTAGACAACAAACACAAGTAGCCTATACAATTACACAAATGTGGTCACTTTTTCCCAAATGAGATGGGTTTGGATGTGTTTTTATTCTTTTTTTTTTGGGCCTTGGCAACCCTGCTGTGGAGGTTGTCCATGATGTCGCTCGCAGCTGTCAATCACAGGTCCGGGCCTCGCTCCATCTTCAGCCTGGTTTCTGCCACTTTCCCAGCAGTATTCAATCTCTGGCAGTGGGCGGAGTAAGGCTTGGGCCAAGGTTGAGTTGCTCATTAATATACGAATTTTTCAAAGTCAGTGGGAAAAATGAATGTTGAAGTCTATTACCGGGGAACTGATCTGTGAGTGGAAGAGGAGCAGGAAGTGAGGTAAGTAACTGAAGGAAGTAAGGTTAGTGAAATTAACAAAATAAAGGTGGAACATCCAACAATTCTGGCAACTTTTGACAAATCTGCCCTAGCTCCGGTCATGGTGGCTGAGGACTTAATATGATTGCTGCTTGTGGCTATATTTCTGATTGTAACAGTACATTATAAAAGTCAATTTGACACTTCGCCCTCTCCTCACTGAATGCACAGCCTTGTCATGTCTGCTGTGTCCCCCCAGAGCACTTCTCTCTGTCTCTCTGCTTGTATGTCTTTTGCTTGCTCTGCTGCCTCTGTCCTCAGCTGATCCATGTTCTCTATAGGTTTTTGTTGCTAGAGCCAGATGTGGGTCAATGGAAGGAGGGAGGGTACAGAGGAAGCACAGTTTGTTCCAGCTTCTATAAAAGGAACATTTAACATAAAGCTATTTAACCAACATGACCTGGGAACAATCAGCAGAGGGTGACTCAAAGTTTTACTGTGAAGATAAGACAAAGTATTGTTAAAGTCAATACTCCAGACATGGACTGTGTTTTGAGTTGCGCTGGTCCTGATTTAGTCCTTGAAAAATCCTAGGTTTGCCCTTGGAGTTTTTCTAAGGTTAATCCTGGTTTAAGTGCAGTGGGGGCTGGTAACAAAGAAATATGAGAGGGCACTGCTCCAGATTTTGAACCCTACAGAGCACATAGATCATAGATCATGAGGATACAAAAGCAGTGGAGCAGATGAAGAACATGCAACTAGACAAAGAGTGCTCTGGGGGAAACACAGCAGACATGACAGGGCTGTACAGTCAGTGTGGAGAGGAGGATGTATACACGGACAACATCATACGATGTCCCACTCCCCTCTGCTGGTAGATGACCCAGTGACAGCTGGACCTTAGCTGACCCCATCTGTGCTCCTGTCCTGACCTGTGGGCCCTTAACCTTACCTCCTATGGACTTCCCGGTCCTACCTCACCCCCACTCCCCTGTCTGGATGAGGCCCACCTGCTGCATCCTTACAGACCTGATCTATGATCCTATAGATGAGCTAATGAACTAACAGTCCTAGACACATGTTGCCTGTTCGTCCTGGGACAGGATCTCTCCTTCAATATGAGCTCCATAAGGTTTCTTTTTTTTCCCACAGCTGGGTTTTTTTTAGAGTTGGAGTTTTTCCTTACCGAGAAGGAGTGTCCTGGGTCTGTAGCCTTGTTGTCACTATAGCTCTAACAGTAATGCTTGAGAATGTAGGCTATACATGCTGTTTAATGCGGAGTGGGCAATTGTTTAGATTCACGGGGGGCGTCTTAGTCACGTGTTTGGCAAAGACCGATAGACAGGGTTGGATGAGTGTGAGGCAGCAAAGTGATCCAATCTGCTGTCTGCCATTTTCCCATTGTGCACTGAACCATACACCTGCCGTGTCTGGATGATACAGCTGATCTCATTTTTTTCTAAGTCATGAGCTGCAAAAGCATTGAGAGATCTCACTCACCATGCCCCCTCCCTAACACCTTTGTGTTTTATTTAAGGATGACAACAACTATGAAGGTGTAAAATATTTCTGTTGTGAAGCAAATAAGAAATATGACAGAAAGTAGCAGAAGTATTCACCCTCTGAACCATCCACCATCCACCACTCTGAACCATACACTCCACAGAGCTGGGCTGTGTGGAAGAGTGGACATTGCTTGTAGAAAATAATAACAAAACATGTTTAGTGTTTGCCAAAAGGCACGTGGAAGACTCCCCAAACACGATTAGGTCCTCTGGCCGGATACAAAGTGCTGTGGGGATATTTGTCATTGGTGGGGACTGGAAAACAGTGTTAGTGAATGAACAATGCATCCAAACTGAAGAAGCTGGAGCTGATTTTAGATGAAAAATGAGCAAATATCCTACAGATTTTATGAACCACACTCATAAAGACTTGGAGCTGCAATTCCTTGAAAAGCTGTTTGCACAAAGTACTGACTTCAGAAGGTGAATACTTCTGCGCACTCAAGGTTTCTGTTTTTCTATCACATTTCTTCTTTGCTTCACAATAAAAAATATTCTGCATCTTCATAGTTGTTGTGATTTAAGGTGACTGACATAAACCTCCCAATGATTTATTTAAATTCCAGGTTGTAAGGCAACAATAAAGGAAAAATGCTAAGGGGGTGGATACTTTTGCAAGCCACTGTATGTTGAAATTCCCATTGGGGTCAGTAAAGCTATTTTATTACAACTCCTGCATATTGACTATTTTGTACCACTCTGAATGTCCATGCCATTGCAATCTTCCTGACATACATGCATTGACAAGCAAATACAAGCAAACCAAAAGTACATTTGTGTGGTATGTTGGCTACAGGCTGCAAACAAAACCCTTCTAAACCCTGATAAACCTAAAATCACATTAGCTGATCCCTGGACATAGTTCAAATTAAATGTTCTTTGTCCTTTTATAGTCCTGAGTGCACCTCTGTGTCCACACTAACACCAGCTTCCGTCTGTCTGCTGCTCTCTCACTCCTCCCACAGCTGTGACCTTACACAAAGTGGCAGTGGGTCCTCAGAGATCACATGGTCTCAGTCTGGTTCAAGTCTGGTCACTGTCAGTACCACAGCTCTTTATATGGATAGACAGAGAGAGATACAGAGGTATACGGAGAGGTACAGGGAAGAGAGAAACTATTACTATTACTACAACTACTGCAGCTGTTGTACTGCTGCTACTACTCATGGTTTCTCTCACATCAGCTGGTTTTTAATGGATTAAGTTACTACTACTAATAGCACTGCTACTATTATTTTAGTTTAGACATTGTTGATTAATATACCACTGTATAACCACAAAGCCATAACTCTGTACTACTGCAACTACTACTATTAGTTTACCGTATTTTCCGCACTATAGGGCGCCCCGGATTATAAGGCGCGCTGTCATTGAATGGTCTATTTTCCAACTTTTTTCACATATAAAGCGCTCTGGACTAAAAGGCGAAACAAAACAGATAAGTCAGTCAGTCAAACTTTATTCAACGCATTCACCATAACTCCTGAACTTGTTCAGTTGTAACGCGTGAATAAAAAACACAATCTGAGACCACTAAATCAAACGATAGCATATTCACAATAACTCATAACTGTTCAGTTAACGTTATAACAAAATACAACACAATACACTCACTTTTTCACTTCATTCCTCGTCCACAAATCCCTCAAATTCTTCATCTTCAGTGTCCGAGTTAAACAGTTGGGTGATTATGGCAATATTATGGTGAACCACAGTATGTATTACTCCGCGATGCTCCTGACTACGGTAGATGTAAATAAATTCATATATAAGGCGCTCTGGATTATAAGGCGCACTGTCGTTTTTTGAGAAGCCTGAAGGATTTTAAGTGCGCCCTATAGTGCGGAAAATACCCTAGTCCTAGTTGACTAAAATAAAATTGGACATCCACAAAACCATAACTTTATACTACTACTACTACTATTACTGTTGTTCCTATTGCTAATACTACAGTTGCAACTATTACTACCACTGCTAATAGTACTACTGCTGCTATTATTACTACTGTTTCTGTTAATATTACTATTTCTACTAATGCCACACATCCATTACTACTGCTACTGCTGCTATTATTACTGCTACTTCTAGTATTGCAATTACTAGTACTACTGTCGCAACTACTACTAATAGTACTGATACTACTACTGCTACTGCTACTACTACTACTTTAGACTTAGTTGACTAAAATAAGATTGTACATCCACAAAACCATAACTTTGTACTACAACTACTACAACTACTATTACTACTGTTTGTACTACTGCAATTGCAACTACTACAACTAATAATAGCATAGCTGGTACTATTACTTCTGTTTCTGTTACCATTACTACTGCTACTACTGCTACTACTACTAAAATAGTATATCCACAAAACCATAAGTTTGTACTATTAATACTGCTTTTCATGCAGTTATTACTGCTAACACTAATACTGCTACTATTATTACCACTGCAAACTACTGATATTTTGGCTGTATAGAAAGTGAAAGGGGGTCTTGAGTGCAAGTATGGTTCAAGTCTGGTCACTGTCACAGCTCCTAACATGGACAGATACAGAGAGAGAGAGATAAAGAGACACAGAGATATATAGGGGGGAGAGAGAGAGCTCTATCCCACACTGTCTGTCTGTGTGTGGTTCGGCGGGAACAGCCTGTACCCTCCACACCATCAGGACACACACGAAGCAATGTAAAGGGGATTTAGGATCGGTTGGGGAGGGGATTCAAATCCTTTATATAGGGCACATGAGAGAGAGAGGGGAGAGAGAGGGGGGTGGGGGGTAAATGATGGCATGCTGCCGTAGTTATAGACATGATTAGGTCCTGGTTTGGCTTTTGGTTGAAGTCATGTGGAAGTATCTGAATAGCAAAGTGTATTTTGTGCTAGTACAGCTGTATACAATAGGCTCAGCAAATGACTGCACCTGTCACTAAAACTGCAGTTTATATTTAGATTACTTTGGTTCTCTCTGGGTACTTCTGCTTTTTAACACCATTCAAAGACATGCAGGCGAACTAGAGAATCTAAGGGTCTGTTTAAATGGCTACACTGCCCAAGGAAAACACAACAGTCATGCTGCCTCTGATTGCATTTATGCATCAACGCTGAGGTATAAAGAAAAAAATTGTAAACTGTAGTACTTGTGTTTGTCTAGCAAACAGCGCTGTGGACCCCGCAAATGCTCTACACCACACAGAGAGTAAACAGCAGAAGAAGTGATAGCTCCTGTCTGTAACTTTCCAACTACTTTAGGAACTTTTGGTTTTCTGGAGCCATTCTCATAAAGTCTTCAGTAAAAGTAAGTACTTATACAGATATTACTGACAGTTACTGGCTAAATATGAACGTGTGAGGTATAAAAGCTTCTTATTTTGCGTTTGCGGGTCAGCTGACATGTCCCTAGCAGTCAGCCAATCACAGTTCAGATTGGGGGCAGGTCCGTCATAATTTTCAGTGAGTCGCTGTTTTCACAGTTTACAGAGAATGGAGCTGCTCCTAGCAGCTCCTCCTGTGAGACCAAAACACCTCCTCCAGCTTGTTCAAAAGATTGCGGATTGAGAACACAGAAACCCCGTCTTTGTGTAAACGAAAGGACAAACCGCAATCAAAACTTTGCGGATTTGGCAAAATGCAGTGTTGTCTAAACAGCCCCTAAATGTCCCATAGTGAATGAATGTGAGAATGAATGGATGTCTGTCAGTGTGCCTCTGTGTCAGCCCTGAGACTAACAGACTACTACTGTCCAGGCTGTACCCCGCCTACAGCCCATAGCTGCTAGAATGAGATTGAGCCACCTGCAGCCCCTAACAGGATCAAGTGACAGAAGATGAGTCAGTGAATGAGCGAATGTTGTCTTAGTCTGTCCCTTGTTTTGTCTAAATTTAGGACTTAAATCTTGGTTTAGTCCTAGTTTAAACTCTGTTAAGGATCACAGAACTTAACCCGGCAACTATGGACCAACCAATTACAAAATGTAGTGGAGAAAAAGTAAGATTCTTGCTCTAAAATGTGGTGAGGTAAAAGTACCCCTTGTGAAATATATTTAAGTACAGTACAAAAACACTGAATATGTAGTTAAGTAAAGTAAGTAAATAGTTTTATTTCATTACATTCCAGCACTGAAAGATGCTAAGAATGCTAAACCATGGGACTGTGATGTAAGTCTTTTTAAACTCAATGGAGTTGTGAAGCTGCTGACATATGCAAAATGGAGCCAGAAGTGACAACCATATTTGGACAAAGGTCAGAGTTCAGGAAGTGTAAATACCACTGAGATCAACTTTCATCTTTTCTCTGTATCATGTAAATGTAGTGAAATATTTCATAAATGTATGTGGAAAACAAAGATGTGGTACTCTGTTGGAGCCAGCCCTCACTTCTATACAGGGGCCTCAGCAGTTGGTCCTTTGGTCCACTTTTCTTTACAGTGTATGGTAAAAACGTGTCTTAATGTTTTGGTCCATGTTTCCAGGAACAGGTGCTGTTTATGTGCAGTCGGTTTAATAACAGTGAAGATTTAACAAAAGCTGATGACTGTGAGGCATGTTTTTGAGTGTGTTTGTGTGGGTCTATGCCTCATTCACCTGCACCGGGCGAGCTCAGTACTATTAGTCAGTGTAGGGAAATTGGATTTGAAAGACTACATAATTCAATGCCTGTTCCAATATAATGTCATTGATCATCATTGCCTACAGAAATATTCAATCCTTCCAAAGATTTTTAAATTAAAGTTTTTTTTTTAAGAAGATCCTAGGACGTCTTGGAGTGTCCTTCTCAGTCTCCAGATTTAAATTCCATTGAAAATATTTTCTGGGATTTAAAGAAGGCAGCAGTAGCAGCACAGAGGCCATCAAACATCACTGAGCTAGAGGTTTTTGCAGGTAAAGAAAGGGCAGAGAGTCCAGTAAAGGGGCGAAAGAAGCATGTTAGCTGTTACAGAAAAATCTTGTTAGAAGTAATAAAAGCGAAAAGATGTTCCACAAAGTTCTGAAGCTAAGGGCTGAATAATCCTGCCCATGGGCCTGTGGTTATATGACTTTTCATTTGAACTTAAAAGTTAAGTCAAAATAACTCAGATATGGAACAATAAAGAGATGTTCTTTATTCTCATTATCTTTCTTTCACATCATTATAAAGTTTTTGGAGGTGAGCGGGCTGGACATTTTTGACTGATACTGCATTTACATTTATTCATTCTGTCATCAACCTAATGTTAGCATAACAATAAAAGTTTGATAGAATATAACTGATCACCTAAACTTTTTCAACAATATAATGTGAGCATTTTGCAACCCATTAGACTCTACTCTTCTTTGACCCTTACAGTTTTCCGACATTTTTTTTAGTAACGCAAATACAGTAAAATCCCCCATGACCGGGGCCATTACCCAGTGTTTGGGAACTACAGCTCTTAAGTAGTGTTCTCTTTAAAAGTCATGTGTGATATATGAGAGAATTTAACTGTCTGTGACTCTTTCTCTGAAACTAAACTCAACAGGTGTCTAGGAACTATACAGCAGCCACACAGCAGTATACAAGCATTATTGTCACTTTGAACTCCAAAAGCTAGACTTATGAATAAAAAGCAAGGCTGATGTTTTTAGTGGGTTGTGGAGTGAAGAAAGTTGAGGGATGGTGATTCTCAAACTTCAGAAGAAAGTACCATCTCAAGAAAATATCTGGCTTTCCATCTTTGAGCCTAAATCTGGATTCATCTTGACTAAACCAGAATGGAACTAAACCAGAGCAAAACCAGGGCTAATCTCTGAACAAACCAGGACAACACCAAGACTTAACCAGAACTATTCCAGATCTACACTAGAACTAATCCCAAATAAAGCAAAACTAAAATGGGAATGGCTTTAAATCAAGCTAAATAACCTAAACTGGAAAAGACATATGTCCAGAGTGTGTCTGAACTACATGTTGAGGATCTTTTGTGGAAAAAAAACAGCTTGATACAGTATGTGTTTCAGACCTCATTCAAAGCCTCCATTTTAATTTGAACTGAGGGACTGGATCTCAAAATGCATTGTGGGTATATATCATGATGCACATTTAACTCCACTTAGTTAAATATGAATGTAAATGCAGTGCTAATATTCATATCCATTTAACCCATGTCACGTTATGGTCACAATAGTGACCAAAAAAGTACTCTCTTTTAACGTTCTACATTTAGATTTACATTATATATTTACAATTAATTGACACAAGTACAATTAAGGGTTTTTTAAGACGTATAGTAAGTTATACATGTCACATGTTATACATGTGTAAAATGTCACATGACCAGATGTTTATTCACAAGTTACACCTGGAGAGGTGCTCCGCCTCTGCCTACATCTCAAACAAAAACTCATTAACATGAAGTGTTTCTTTGCATTTTACTCTTCCCCTGCATTTCCTTCAGTCTACAGACTCCAGCAGTGTAGAACAAATGCACACAGTGCAGCTGGAGACAGTGCGATGTCTACAAATTGCCACTGAAATTCAAAATACTCACTACATACACACTACATCTTCAATACAGAAAGTCACTGGATGAAGTCCAGAATATATATATTATATTGTGACATTTCAGACTAAAATTGGATAAAATAATTAAAATCTAAACATGTAAAATTAAATTGGGTTTAATTATGATGTCATGACTTTATGGGGCATTATATGAAGACAAGGCCAGTTTGTGCTAAAACTTGTGTGCTATTGTTATAAAAATAAGTATGACTTTTATTACCCATTATAATTTTACACCTTTTTTTCAGACACTTCCTATGCTCAAATATATTAAGAAATTGTTGACAGAATACTTGAAAAATGTCAATAACATAAGGCAGAGGTGTGGACTTGAAAGTCATGACTTGGACTCGAGTCGGACTCGAGTCACTAATGTGATGACTTTAGACTCGACTTGATGAAATGGACTAAGACTTGAGACTCGACTTGGATTTGAACATCAGTGACTTAGGACTTGACTCGGACTTGAGCCCTGTGACTTGAGAAGACTTGATGCTTCTCAAAGAAATAAAAGTATGATTTTTTTAAGTGTGCGAGAAACAATTAGCCTAATTAATCTCCTGGCGCAGTAATGGGCGCTTTCTCTCCCTGCGCATGTTACTAGTGCGTGTTTTCTGATGCACATTTCAAAGTATACTGAGCTGTAGCAGCAAATGACATTTTGACATAACCACAGAGGAGATTTTAAGCTTTGTGTCAGTCTTTGTTTCGTGTTGATAGACTCAGAAATCACAGAGATACGGAGCGTTAAAGTTTTACAACCATTAATGATCTCAAATACACGCGCGTCTAATTATAACGCTCTATCGTCGAGAAGTCGCGGACTTTTCACACAGCTCCTCCAATGTTTTACTCCAAACACAATCATAAAAGAGTTATTTAATCACCAGAACTTAGTTTTAATGTCAGAGGGACGCGGACGGAGCTGCTGCCTCTGTGACCCTCCCTCTCCTCACAGCTGAGAGCAGCTCACCCCAGACACAGACATGAGGCGTTCAGGTGCAGACATGAGGCGTTCAGGTGCAGACATGAGGCGTTCAGGTGCAGACATGAGGCGTTCAGGTGCAGAATACACTTAATTAAAACTATAACAAAATCAACAAATAAAAAAAATCTAAAAGTAATAAATAATCATTTGCATTAGAGGTCTAAAGGTGAATATGTGGAGTCTGAGAGAGACTTAGCCTCTGTGAATCACGTGACGCACACGCGGCTTTCTGTGATTACACAGAGGAGATCTTTACCTGTGCAGGTGAGCTCAGACAGTAAACAGTGAAAAATGAACACCAGCTGGAGCTTTCTGCAGTGTTGTCTCTGTGTTGGAGCTGGAGCTCATGGCTCTGACCTTACATCATGAACCTGCAGTACCCCTTTTGCCCACAGGTGTCGCTATTCTGTATAGTGAGCAGTATTCACTTTGTAAATCTTCAAATGTGAGAGAATGACTCTTATTTGAAGCCTGTGAACATCTGGCAAGGCCAGAAGAGTACAGTTTATTGGTACAGAGAATATACACTGCTCAAAAAATAAATTAAAGTGGAAAAACACACTACAGGCTGATCCAACTTTGATGTAATTTCCTTAAAACAAGTCAAAATGAAGCTCAGTAGTGTGTGTGGCCTCCTCGTGCCTGTATGACCTCCCTTGCTAATTGCCTATAATTTCCAGCTGTTGTCTGTTCCATTTACACAACAGCAGTGAAACTGATGTCAATCAGTGTTGCTTCCTAAGTGGACACAGTTTGATTTCACACAAGTGTGATTGACTTGGAGTTACATTGTGCTGTTTAAGTGTTCCCTTTATTTTTTGAGCAGTGTACAATGTACTGGTGAGGTATTTAGCTTTACTGTACATCACTGATACTAAAGAACTTGGCTTTACTTTTAAAGTATTCACAAACCTGTTTTCTGTGTAGGCCTCTTCTAGTCTTAGGGTGTTACAATAAATTGTAAATAACTAAATAATAAATTCAAATAAAAATAATAAATGTAAATAGTACAGCAAACAATTTACCATCTGTTTATCATATATTTGTTTTTCTAAGGTGGGACATGAGAGTAAATTCAACAATATAAAACATGACAAACATTAAGTTTGGAGTCCTAAGGGTTAAAAAGACTTGAAAGGACTTGAAACAGAAAGTGTAGGACTTGTGACTTGACTCAGACTTGTGAGGCATTGACTTGGGACTTGACTCGGACTTGAGGCCAAAGACTTGAGACTTACTTGTGACTTGCAAAACAGTGACTTGATCCCACCTCTGATCCCACGTGTCACTATTGTGGCTGAACATAAAATCCAGTTTTTCACACACTTTTTAATTTATTTTTTTTTCACAAATAATAATCAATTGTGTTACTGGGCACTAAAGGCATATAGTTTTTAAAGTTCAGAAAAAAAATTGGGCTTACATAAGTTAAATTTTTTTTAAGCTTTTTTGTATAAGCATCTATAAATTCTTCTAACAAACATTTTGGATCACTGCTAACAAGCTTGTTCTTCCACCTCTGGACTGGAATCTGAAGCCTCTAGCTTAGCTGGGAAAACATGGTCAGGTATTCAAATCTGTGTCTCATATATAAGATTATTCATGGTCTATCATCTCCTCCACTCCGCCAGTTTATTAACATCTGGACAGTTGACCATAGCAGAACCAGAGGAGCAGCGAGAGGGGACTGTATTATTCCCTTCAGAAAGAGTTCTTTTGGTCAAACAGCCTTTTCTCTGTCTGAATACCTACAATATATTTAAGATCCAATTAAAAAATGGCTAATTGACAATCAGAGCTGTCAGCATTAAGATCTGCTCTCGCTGCCCCCTGTTGGCATCTTGTCTGTGTGTTTTGTGCTTTCATCCTTTGTCTTGTGTTCTGTTTGTTTGTTGGTCTGTTGTATTTCTGTTGTAATATTTTAGCATAGTAATTTTATTGATTGTAAATTTTTTTTGTAGTTCTGTCATTTTACTCTTCTTGTTTTTTAGGGTGACTTTAACATCTGTCCAGGGACAGCAGGTGGAAAATAGCCTTTTGGCTAACTCTGGCATGTTTACATTAATGTTCATTAATATGCATTGTCCCTGAAATAATAATAATTTAAAAAAGCCTCTAGCTCAGTGATGTTTGATGGCCTTAACCTTCTTTAAATCCCAACAGAAATTTTCACTGGGATTTAAATCTGGTGAGAAGGCCACTCCAGGATGTCCCAGGATCTTTTTGTTTTTTTGAAAAATCTTTAATTGATTAGTCCTTTAAATCTGAGATTTGAGAGGTTAAATATGTTTGACTGCAGCTGTACATGGACAGTCGGAGTACGGAGATGCTTTGACAGCAGCTGACATCTGAACTGTTGTTTCCACAACAACAGAGCAGAGACAAACATATATTTCCTCTTGTTAATGATTTCTATAACAATAAGCTCCATGTGTTACAGTGTGTCCCTCTGTAGTCCTGGAGCTGTGTCCTACTTTAGACCAGACTCAGCTCCAGTCACAGGACTTCATCTGACTCACAACATTAAAGGGAAACTTCAGTGTTTGGTTAACCCTTTTACACCAATTTTAAAAAGTTATGTTGTTACTGTTAAGAGACAAAAGTGTCAATCATAGTTTTCTACTTTTTTGAGCATGAAATCAACTTCTGCCCTTATCATAAATACCAAATATTAAATTATTTTCAGAATTTAAACTTTTTATGCCAGTGTATGCAATAGCATCTATTTATTTATTTTTTTGTGTAAAAAAACACACAGAAACTAAAAGATTTTCAATATTCACAATACAAGTGGATTTTTAGGGGGCGGGGGAGGGGTGGGGGTTATTACAGTCTTGGGTCTGTCAAAAGATTACCAACAACATTCATTTTTCTGTGCTAGGATCTAAAAAACAGCTCCCCTTAAAGCCCATTCAAACTGGTCATAACTCTTTAATACCAAAAAATCCCAAATCCATTTAAGTAAATGTTGTTGGTGATCTCTGACATAACTCTCTCTGTAATAACCCCTTGTAAAAATCCACTTTGCATTGAGAATATTGAAAATATGTCATTTTGTGTGTGCATTTTTACTGACAAATTGAGAATACACACTGGCAAAAAAGGGTTAAAATCCTGAAAGTAATTTATTTTTGGTATTAATGATCAGGGCACAAGTCGATTAGAAAATGCAAAAAATTGCAACAAAAGGTTTAAAAAGCAGTCATCTCGACAAGTGTCATGATATTCTTATCTGGTTATAGTTTTAAATTATGAATAGATTTTATAGTTTTACAGGCCGCAGGTGACATAAGGTGGGCTTAAAAAAAACCTAACACCAACACACTAGTGTAAATGTGTTTATTGCAGGAATCCTGTCTTGCACATGAACACAAGGATAATAAAAAATTAACATTTACACAGTGACAGTATTAACAATGACTAACACTCCACTAAAATAGTTTACAGCGTGAGGGCTGTTGCCTGTTTTGCTGTGGCCCATTCTCTGTTTTACTGTAGAACATGTTTCAGTTGTGGAGAGACATGTCTGCTGTAAATGCATGTGGTGCACACGTGCACATACTGTATATTAACACAGATCAACCTGGACTCTAACATGCGTTGGGCAGCCCCTCCCACTGCACCAGTGTCCACCTCTCTCCCCTCTGTCCTGACAGCTCCTGTAACCTCTCTACAGACCAGTGTCTGGGTCTTTGTAAAGCTATGGACCAGTCACAGTAAAACCATGACTGAAGCGCTAATCAGATGAATTCTCTAACCGCTCTTGTTAGCAGCCATCAGACACTAGTTTTGACAAGTGCCAGTTGAGCCATTTCAGTGACAAAATTTGTCAATATAAGTCTAGTTTCTAATCTCCCGCCCCACAGAGGGACTAAACCACTTTCCGCCGTGGGGGACAACACAAGCGGTGGTCACTGCCCCGATCAGGCACAGTGCACATGTGAGATGAGCCACAGAGCAGTGCTGTAGAGTGAAGAGGGGCTCAGAGGAGGCGTTACGGCTCACAGGCCACACTAAATCAACTTTTTTGAGCCTCCTGTGATCAGGACATTTTGTCTTTGCAGGGCAAATTTTAAACTATAGGCCTATTACCTTATATTAAAAACATTCCTCAGAAGGACTCTTGCGCCGGAGAGGGCAAAGGGGGA
Source organism: Bostrychus sinensis (assembly GCA_020698575.1). Taxonomy (NCBI): domain Eukaryota; kingdom Metazoa; phylum Chordata; class Actinopteri; order Gobiiformes; family Eleotridae; genus Bostrychus; species Bostrychus sinensis. The sequence goes on from CM036241.1 coordinate 41,273,859, forward strand.
GGTGCTCGAGTACCACCTGTGCACGTCACTGGTCATCAACTGGCGTCTACACAGACCCACTCGAGGTGTGAAAAAATAGCAGGAGGCGTGAATCTGTAGTAAAACTGTGAGACCAGCAGATGGTGCTGTTCACCCTGCTGACAAAGTCACCACTGCAGAATATGCTTAATCTTTCACTACAACTTTAAAATGCTGTGGTCCTCTTGGGCAGAGGTGATCAAATCTGAAGCAAGAGTATTTATATCACTTATAATTAATTTAAACATGTATTGCTAACAGGGAATTATCAAAATATGAATGAAGCATAAATCTATAATATTTTGCTTTTGTTCACCCAGTTGTTCTGGGGCTGAAAAACAACTCACCTTTTTAAGTGCATTTTTGGAAAACAAAAACGCCTCTTGTATACATGCATGGCCTGTCTGCAAATGAAATCCCAAAATGCAACAAAACTCCAGAGTCGAGAGTTTAAAATCCAGCTTCTCTGTCCCCATTTAATCAGTCTTGGTCTTGGCTGTGGACTCTGACTGGTCTTGGTGTTGATCAGTATGGTGTTAATTATGTAAAAACACTTTAGTCCTACCAAGTGCTTGATGGTGTCAGGGTTTGGGGGAACAAGGGGAAAAAAGGACCCAAAATGCAGGACTGCAAATGATATAACTTTAATAAAAAGGGAAACTCAAAGTCCAAAAAATCCTTAAACACAAAAATCCCACAACTAAAAAAACTGAGGAATACAAAATATTCAAAAAGGTACCACACATGAAAAAACTTACATGGGCACTCATGGGATGGGATGGGATGGGAAAGGAGAAGACAAGACATGACTGACACCACACAATACGACAATGATCCAACGAAGAACAGGGGAGAACCCAGGGCTTATATACACACACACAGGGATGAGGCACAGGTGAAACACATTAAGGCGGGGCAGGCAATCACACAGGCGGGAAACACAGGAGGCAGGAAGCAAACCAGAAAAACACAAGGACAAACCAAGCTACAAAATAAAAAAACAAGAGAAACAAAACACAGAAAACAGGACACAGACATGGACCGTGACAGATGCTTTTGAACACACACTATCAGATCTGTCACATGTCTACCACGTTGTGAAAGACCTGTATGAGTTTAGCGCCAACAATATCCAGAAACAGGAACTGAGAGCAATACTTCCTGCCAAACTCTGAATAAACACTTCCTGTCAAAGGGAGAAGTCACTCATTCATATCTGTAGCCTCAAGAAATACCAATAAATATTCATATGATGCCAGAAGCAGGGTACACCTGGACAGTGGCAGTTAGTTGCAAACAACCATTCACTCACATTCATTTAGAGCATTTAGATTTACCAACACCTTTAATTAACCTGCCACTGCTGCAAAGTTTTATCTCTTTTATCTCTGTCTTTAACTCCTATTTCTCTTTTTTTTTTTTTTTTTTTTTTTTGTGGTATTTTAGATGAAATGTGGGTTGTGTTGTTGATACCTTTTGGCTAGGACTCCTTTGAAAAAGAGATCTGTGAATCTCAATGGGACTTTCCTGGTTAAAGAATAATTAAGAAAAATAAATAAATAAATAAATAAATAAACAAACAGATATTATATTATATTATGCATGCAGTATACATACACATATTTTGAGGGCATTTCTAGCCATTAATGGACAGATTCACTATGTTTACATGCAGAACACACTCTGACTATGCTCATTCATATCCATTTTTACTCCAATTTCTTTATAGAACTGATCAAACTCCTTTTTTCTTCTTCTAAATCTACATGCAGAGGAGAACTACTGGGAGCACCATCTGTAAGTTGTTCAGGTGGTCTGGAGACTTACCAGCAGCGCTAAAACAGTGCAGCGCTTAATGCTAAAACACTCACATGGTAATCATACTTTTACCAATAAATATAAACACTTTTACTTTAATCTTAACAAAGTAAATGCGTCTCACACAGCCCCATAAACATATCTAAGCTACAGCAGTCAGGCTTTCACTTTTAAGCACAATGGACCAAAACAAAAACCATAATACAGGGTATGTGTCTTCGCTGGTCTAAAAATGTGTGAGTGTGTCTCTAAACACTGGACTAATGTTGTTCTGTCTGTTTAGTACTGAGTGCAGTTGAACGCCTCTCCAGTTTAATCAGAGTATGCTGTATACATGCAGCAGTAGTCCATACCGCCTTATCCAGGTGCTCAACTCTGATTAAGTGAAATTCAAATAACTACCCCCAAATCACAATCACAAAGTATTTTTTGATCTCAGTGTCAAAGTAGGGTTCTGGCCTTGCAATCAGAAGTTCCTGGACTTGAGGTCAGTTGAGGACAGCGGTAGTAGGAGTAGTAGTAGTAGTAGTAGTAACAGCAATACCAGCAGTAATAGTAGTAGTAATAGTAGTAGTAGCAGCAGTTGTACTCATAGTAGACTTTACACTGCCCCAAAAAACCTTATATTTAAATAATTTAAGTTTACTTTGAATACTTTAAGTAATCTCTGTACAAAGTCACTGTTAGACTGTAAAAAGACCGTTTGTGGTTTTTCTGAAGTTGGACAATGGTCTGCTGTAGTTGATAATGGAACTCTGATCTAACTGTTGGTCTTTATCTCTGCTTTAAATTCTTGCCCTTTTCTGTCTGGATGGTCCAGTAGGTAAAAATAAAAAAATTGGTTGGTAGTAGTATGTTTTATTTTGTCAAGGAGCAGCACATCTCAATAAAGCTGGAACAAAGTCAACAAACAGCTGGGAAAGTAGACGTACTGTTCTTGGAAATCACTACATGGATCAGGAACACTTCCTGAAGTCACTGTTCTCTGAAGAGTTTGCACAAATCCATTTTACAGTTGTATTGTAGAAGAAGTAATATTCAGTTCATTTGAGCTCATTTCAACTTTACTCATCCCTGAGGAAAACCTGTAACGACTCTTCAAAAGAGTTTATTCAGGAATGAGTTCTTGGGGCTCTGTCCTGCAGCTCACTGCTCTCAGACATCCACTGGCTGCTCTCTGTCAGGCAAAAGTTGGACGCAGGGGATGGTCCATGGTATTCAGTGTAGAATCCGTCGTGTTGAGTATCCATTGCTCCACTTCTTCAACCAGAGTCTCTAAACTTAATCCAATAGGTGAACAAGCTTTGTCTATTATTTAGTCAAGGCAAATGAGACACAATCAAAAACACTCCTGTCTCTGGACCAAGCTTGCTTAAAATGGACTGAGGTTAAATCTTTTTTGGACGGCATGTGTCCTTTGGAGGAAAGAGACAGATTCCAAATTCAGTCTTTGTAAGACCTTGGATTTGAATCCTACTTTGTGGCTTTAGATCTAGTTTCCAGATTTGTTTGTCTTATTCCACTTTGCAACTAATCTAATCTTAATTCAGTCAGTCAATCATATTAAGAGTTTTGTGTTGATTTAGTAACTTCATACCAAAGTTTAATTCTCATTTAATCTGGATTTGCTGTGCATAGGATTAACCCTGAATGTGCACTCTCCAGAAGGCCATTGAACTCAACTGACTCAACGTTTCTACAGAACACCCTTAACCTTTTAACCATTTCCTGTAGTAGTAGTAGTAGTAGTAGTAGTAGTAGTAGTAGTAGTAGTAGTAGTAGTAGTAGTATTGCTTCACTGTGTACTCATGTAGTAATTTGTTACCCAGTGTTAGTGTGAGATAAGTCCAGAGCAGAGACACTGGCCCTGGTTCTTATCATTGAAACCTGATTTCCTGTGTCTGTGTATCTCTGGACATTGTCTTTTATCTCCTGACTTCAGATCCTTTCTGTAAGAGACCTGTTACCCAACGGTAGCCCAGTCATTGGTTTATATTACTCAGAATTAGGGCTGCAACTAACGATTATTTTGATAATTGATTAATCTGTAGATTATTGTTTTGATTAATTGATTCATCGAATAGTGAAGAGTAAGTAAAGTGGCTAAAACCTTGCAGTGTTTTATAGTTCCCGTTAAAAAATAAAATAAAAAAAAGTTGGAAATTCTATCAAAAATCACTTTTTTTTTTTATTTTTTTTTTTTACAAAATCTGAACCAGACAAAGCTACAACTACTGTATGTCACTTGAGATTGTTTGGATAGAGCATGTACACACACAAAGATATTTTAATCAAAAACACAAGATGTACATTGTTTTTAAATGTTTTTGTTGCTTTACAGCTCTGTCTTAATAATAAACCCTCGTCTCTCAGCACATGGTAAGTTTCAGAACCTATGAATACTCCAGTTAACAATTAAATGATTATTAAATTAGTGGACGATTATTTCAATAATTGATAATAATTGGTTAATCCAATTAGTTGTTGCAGCCCTACACAGTATTAAACTTCTTTTCCTTGTCCTTGAGGAAAATGAGAGGGGGATTTTTAAAAATGCTTTATGTTCCACTTTCTTCACTCATTACTGATATTTTATATATGGTATTTCATAGTATTTATTATATTATATTATATTATATTATATTATATTATATTATATTATATACACTCAGACAGAGGTAAAGATGCATGTGCAAGGACACTGGAATAGATGGAGAAAAGTGCCAGGTGTGTCATGTGATAATGGAGTTTCAGAGAATTAAAGGAGGAACAGACAGGTGCAGAGCCAGAGGTAGCAGAGCTGAAGATACTTCTGTTCTCTTTGTTCATCTCAAGGACTAATAGGAGCTCATGTCAGATGATTTGGAGACAAACTGTCCAGGTCTAGAGTGTTTGGACATGTACTGAAGAGAGAAAGTGAAGAAGGATATGTGTAGAAGGATACTGAGGTTAGAGCTTGGAGCCTAGAGAACGACTAAATATGAGCTCAGAGGGCTGCCTGCAGCTGCAAAGGCAAAATGTCATATTCATGTTCCACTGGTCACATCTGTCATACAGAATAATAGAAAAGTGAAATACTAACTGCGGTTCATATCTGCAGTGTATGCAGCGAGTGTGTAACAGAAGGAGTCCATGAAAAGGAAACACAGAGGCACCTCCCAGCCCTCAGGCAAAAGATGATCATATTTCTACTGCAGACACTGCCCATTCATTCATTCATATATTCTTTCAGTGGGTCAGAAAGGCAGTGGGGCATGAGGGATAACTTCACCTTTTACCTCATTTACCACACTGGTTTGTTGATATCAGGGATGTAACAACAATACACTGAATTCACAATTTGATTCATGATTTTAAGTTCACAATTTGATTTTCTTACGATTTTCAGAACAAAATGAACTGCAGCCATTTTATGACCAAAAGGGGCTGCGTTTTTATAGAACATCTGCATTTATATCCTTGTATCAGACTGAAATGGTCTTGACAGAGCTTGACATAAATTATTATTGTATAATTATATAATTGCATTTGGAAATTATAACAACTCTCACAAAACAATAAAGTAAACGTTGTATGCGTACAAGAGGAGGATCCAAAAGCAGGCTCAAACAGAGGAATGGTTAAGACAGTTTATTCACAACAGGGTTTGAAGTATGCTGAAGTGCAAGGAGGCAGGACCGGGAGGTGACAAAGTTGACTGGAAAGGATCAGGACAAAGTTAAGTAGACTCCCAGGATTCAACCTGGGTAACAGACAAACAGAGAAAAAGAGGGGAGGGGTAGACAGAGGAAAGACCAAAAACCAGGACTGGACTATGACAGAACTAATACTTTACATGTTCTTTTAAAGATAAATCAACATGTCAACACTCTCAGGCATGAGCTGAGATCTTTGCAATGTCACAATGTTGAAAAAAATAAATAAAGCAAAAACCTTTGCAAGAGGAGAAAGCAGTGGGTAGACCTTATCATTCTCCTTCCACCAACTGTGTGGATATCTTGTGACAATTTCTGCCTTTACCCCATTGATGTAGTTGTCCAGTGGTGCCTGTGAAAATTTCATCAAAGTCTCTTCTAAAAGATCTTCCAATGCTGTTTTCTTTGGAGGGGGCTGCTGTGGCTCTGCGGCGTCTTTCTGCTCAGGAAGCTACTCTGCTGCAGGTGTAGAGGCACTGGGGTCTTCTCCTCCATCACTTGTCTTCTCCACCAGAAAGCTGGTCTATAAGCAGCAGTGAAAGCGCAAAATTCATTTAAAAATGAGCATAAAGAATCACTTTATCACAAAAGCGTAAATAGCATGTATGTGCTTTCAATGAAGCAATGTAAATATTTATGCTATCATAAAAAACATTATAGTTAACACCCGCTTAAGCAGCTGCACAGCTTTTATCTTCAGCCTGAGGAACACATCCTGATGCTGGTTTTCTTCTAGATGAGGTAGGGAGCAAATCTGGGATCTAATGCAGTGCAGTCCAAGAGATTGCTCAGGATGCCCTTCTTTATAGCACTCACTGTGGCGGAATCTTCATTGTTAGCTATTACCTTGTTCTTCTCATTCATGTGCTTTAAGGGCACAATGAGAAATGGTGTTGGCCTTTGTTCAGCACTGAGCACAGTGGTGGCTGTCTTAAGAGATTTTAGAAGTTCCACAGTGTCCGCTGCATTATGAATGTCCAAATTGTTCAGTGTCAGTTTCTCAAGCATTTTGTCGAATATCTGCACTAAGAAGAGCAGCTGCCACCACCAGTTGCTGTTCCAGATGCGTTCAATCATAACCAGACTGCCGTTCTGTGTAGTAACAGCCATAATTAATTTGTGTTGGTTTATGTTCTGGGTCAGTAGTACTTTTTGTTTGGATGCTAACACAGCAGTTGCCAAAGGGCAACAATGTGCCTGATTTGACTTAATAGATGCACAACCCACAGTACACTCAAACCTACCTGAGTCGATAATTTTAATGTGGGCAAAACGCTTAATATGGGGACCCAGTCTGGCGTCTCTTATGGCAATGGCTATGTTCCTTGCTTTATCTGTAACAACAGTGATCACGTTTTGTCTTCCTTTTATATGTTTGCAATGTGCTTCAAAGAGAGGAGGCATTTGAAGTACAAAGCTACCCATCTCCCACTCGGCGGAGATCACAAGAACTGTGATTGTAATTTAACTTTACATGGCCCTGGATGTCCATCCATCAGTAATCACTGTACCATCAGTCTCTCCAAGTACATGAAAAACTTTTGCTTTGACTTGCCTGTAAAGCTTGGGCACCACCATCTGGCAGAAGTGAGGGCGTGACAGGTATTTTCGCTATAAGGTACTGAGCATTTGCCAAAATTCCTCTTCATTTTCTACAACAGAAAATGGCCTGAAGTCTTTTGCTGTAAAAACTGTGATGGGCCTCATAATAGCCTTAGCCCTTGCACTGGTCTGGGCAAGAGGACTATGTTTGTCAGTGTCGTTTGTCCCTTTGCTCATGCAATGGTGGTGGTGAGATTAGCTCACTATGGTGCTGGCTAATATGTTGTGACATATGGTGGTGGTGCTATTTGTGTGGGCTAACAGTCTCTTACAATGCTTACATGCCGTTTTAGTAGTCTGATGAGCCAGATTGTCCTACTTGCTTTTCACAAGCAGGACGTCTGGTTCTCCTCTCAGAGTGAAGCATTTCTGCGGTTCAATTTGGAACTGGCCTATCACAGACATTACGTCTTACAAAAACAGAGGAGCTAACCAAGGTATTGCTAGCTACTGAGCTAATTTAATAACTTCTCTGACTTGATTAACGGCATTTAGTGCTTTCCTTCATCACCTGTTGGTTCTGCTGAAGTCTGCGTTAATGTTCAGTCCTCTGTGATGTTTTTCATCGTCCTGTTTTCATTTTAAAAACAGTTAAGTCTCGTTGACATCCAATGTAACAAACGCATGAAAAAAAGTCTTTGTACAACTGGCTTCTGCTCATCTCCCCATTCAGAAATAAAAATAAGTACAGAACTGCTCATAATACGGCGTATTCTGGTGTTTGAAAAAAAAAAAAAAAAAAGTCAAGAATCCATGTTTGTTTGAGTCAGCGGGGCGCTGCTTATGTCCCGCCCCATTTCTCTGATTGGCTACTTGTTCTGCCTCAGAAACGAAATGTTAGCGAAGAGGTACCAGACTGACTTCTTTGTTTAGAATAGGAAAAGAGTTTGTCTGACAGGCCAGGGCACCAACCAAGACAGTCCTGTCCATAGTTTTCTCGCCTTTTTCATTTCTGAACACTGAGAAGCCAAAATGCTGTCACACTGTTGATTGAAGCTGGTTGGAGCATCTTCTGTTTCAAAGCTGTTATCACAATGTTTTTAGTTTGTTTGTTGATGCTATATTAAATCACAAATGACATACATAATGACGTCTTGCACAAGCATGTTAGATTACATACTTTTCATACAAACCTTATACTGTGTGTTCTCAGTTTTGGCATTTATAGGCTATTGCAATTCATTTTTTTTCTCCACAGGCTGAAACTTTCACTAATTTGAATCATTTTTTACCCGGTTCATAAAGATTCTTTACATCCCTAGTTGATGAAGTTTGAGACTGGACCACATGGGCCTCAGCCTTCACTCCCCACGAGCATCACCTGTTTCTGGTTCACCACTGTTCCTTCCTTAGACCACTTTTGATAGATCCTGACCACTGCAGACTGGGAACAGCCCACAAGAGCTGCAGTTTTGGAGACGCTCTGACCCAGTCGTCTGTAGCCATCATAATTCGGCCCTTACTCAAATTCTTATGCTTGTCCATTTTTTCTACTTCTAATACATCAACTTTGAGGACAAAATGTTCACTTGCTGCCTCATATATCCCACCCTCTAACTGGAGCCATGGTGAAGAGATTCCATTGACAAATAATAGGCCTTCAGAGGTGTTCACAGTGAATCCTCTGCCTCCATCTAACCCCATCCTCTGCGTCCTCTTCTCTCACACCAACTCACCTAATTTCTTCTTTCATTACAGCCATAAATCTTCTCCTATATATAGTATCATGATAATAATAATAATGAACACTCAAACAGCCTCTCCATTACCTACTTTTGGATCCAAACCCACCAGTTGAGAACCACTGCCGTATCATTCTAGCAAATAATAAATGGAGTCACATAATCATTATTGATTGTCAGCTTTAACAACGTCTTTTCCCTCTCAGTGTTAATTCCCAGTGCTAATTGGAATCGACTAACTCCTAACCCCTAACATTTCTTCTTCACTGGTTTTCTAATTAGGACCAGGGCATTAACCTTTGACCTCTGATTCTGGTTCATTGACTCTTGGACAAACGGCTGTTTGAGTGGCTGTTAGTGGAACAGGATCAGTGACACATCGGCAGAACAAAATTGCAGGTCATTAGCTTTATTTTTCATTATATGTAGGATACAGCCTCATTTGAGTAGGCCTATATTGTCAGTGACTAGGTAGAGAACATTAGTATGGAGGCCCAAAACTGCCAAATCAATCAATAATTTAATAACTAAATGCTCTCAGTGACAATTTGCATTTCAGTGACAGAAATCAATCAATCAATAAATGTGTAAATAAATAAAAAATAAAATAAAGCAAAAATAAATTAAGCACACCCTTCATACATTAGGTTGGTTGCATGACTTAATTTTACAGGCCCACTAGCCAAGAATTGAGAATGTGAAAAAAGTTTGTAGATTTGTGTTTAATTTTGTTTAGAAGTCCACTATTCTGCTAAATAGATTTTTTGAGCTTTGAACCATGTTATAATGTTGTTTCAACCTCAGAAACAGACCTGGAGTAGTATTAAGTTTCATTCACACATTTGAGTTCCTGTGTGCTCTCACGGCTCTACATAGACATAAGTTCTGCGCTTAAATTGTCGTTTATCTATCTGTTAGCATTGTGTTGCTAATAGCCGTGGTAATTAGCCATTTTAGCCACTGTCCAGGTTTCACCGTTACCAGCAGCGGGTGTCAGGCACCAGGTCAAAGTAGCAGCTCTCCAAAAGAAGATGTTTTTTCCATAATATTCCAAATTCCAAAAATTCTAATGCAAAGGTGTCCAAAACAATTTCAAAAAGCCTGAACAAAGTGTAATATATGACCTTTAATGTCAGATTTGCTTCTCTTTTTTCTGCTGTTTTGTGGTGTGAGCAGTCCCTGAACCGACACAGAACGTCTGTGCTCCAAAGACTGGTACTGAACGCTAAGACCAAAACAAATCTTATCAAGACTAAACTGGAACTAAACCAGGCTTAAACTAAGACTAAACTAAGACTAAACCAGGTGTAAACCCTGACTGCACCTCGGTCTAAAACAGGACTAAATCTAGGTCAAACAACCTTTTATAGATGCATCACTTTTGGAAGGGTCTATTAGCAATCCTACTACTTTATTTATAGCAGCATCCAATGCACTGGGAGTTAGGTAAGTGATATAAACCATAACTCTCAGAGTAAAGAGCTGTAGACTTCATTTATAGATGCTAATGAGGTGAAGTTATTAACAGCATCACATTATGAAACTCAGATCATGTTTCTTCAGGCTGACTCAGGTCAGAGACAGAGACAGAGCCAAAATGGCCGACACACAGTTCACCACAAGAAGATGAGATGAACTGTTGAGAGACAACACCTCCAACAACCGAGAGACTTGCCTGACTTTATCTGATTAAAGCAGTTCTCCAGCACAAAATACTAATACAGTATATCAAATAATCTTTAGAACTGACCTTCTAGCTCTGAAGAAGTACTCAAAATATGTATTCAAGTAAAAGTACTTCAAAATATTATATCAAGTAGAAAGACTCAGGTGAGTTCATGTAAAACAAAACAAAACAAAAAAAAAAAAAAAAAAAAAAAAACAAAACAAAAAAATAATTAAAAAAAAATTAAAGTGGAGCACAAATTACTCTTAACATTATTTTTCTTCAGTAAAGCAAATCTACTACTCCAAAGAACTAGGCCTACTACTATTGCTAATAATAATGATAATAAGTACAACTTCTACTACTGCAATGACTACTGCTACTACAACTGCTGCTACTACTTCTAGTACCACTACAATGTACTACTTCTACTACAACTACAACTACAAAGTACTACTACTGCTACTACAATGATTACTGGTGCTAACACTACAACTACAATGTACTTCTACTGCTGATAACACTATGGAGTATGACTTATTCTACTACAACAACTTCTGCTACTACTGCTGGTACCCCAGCAAAGTACTACTTCTGCTACTACAACGGCTACTGCTGCTACCACTACAACTACAAAGTAACACTACTGCTAATAACCCTGCCAAGTACTACTTTTACTACAACTAATACTGCTGCTGTTACTACTGCTATAAAAACTACAAAGTACTACTCTTGCTACTGGTAGCACTCCTATTAAGTGTACCTGCTTTTCCACTCAAGATATTTACAAAGTACTTTTACTCATTTAGAGATGTCAACGTTTTACTTCAGTAGGCTAAAAGCAGATTTTTTTCCTATATATTCTTAAAAAATGTACTTAAAGAAAATACCTGAGTAAAATTATTTAGTTAATCTAAAAAACTATAATGCAAATCCAGTAATAAATCCCATTTCTGCCTCCATCCTCTGTCCCAGTTCTTTTGATCCATCCTCTCCTCTGCTGAGTTTATATCCAGATCAGTGTGCCAGTCTGCCGTTGGCCTGTAGGTGGCACACTAATCCACTTCTGCCTCTGTGTTACTGTTACAAAATGTTCTGTTCTCTTCACTACCACAGTCGCACTTAGATTCATGTCTGAACACAGATTTCACTTGGTTTTAGCTCGATTTGTGGAGAAATACCACAAAAACAACAAAACATATCTGGCTTTATGGAGAATGTAGATAAGTGAGTTAGATTCAAGGCTATAGACCGGTGGTTCTCAAGCTGTGGTACCAGTCACTGCTGATGGTACACAGGCTACCTCTGCTCATGCTCAGGAGTCTTTTGCTGTTCAAATCTAACTTAGAGACAGTTGTATTCCTGTTTTAGTACTGCACTGTTTAGGAATTACATTTGAAATGTAGACCACTATTTAATTCTAGTTTAGACCTAAACCAACCTGGCTTAAACCTGGTTTAGTCCTGTTTAGTCCCTGTTTCATAAATCCTTAATTTTCTGTTATGGCAAAATCTTTTGTGTGTGCAATGTTATGTTCATCTGTCTAAAAGTGAATTGTAATAGTATTAAAATGTAAAGCCTAAATTACTACAGAGGCATTTGGAGTGAGTGTTTTTTTTTTTTTTTTTTTGTTGGAATATTTACTACTGAAAATGTACTTTTCAATATGCAGTTTTGAGATTTTAAGAGTTTAAATCCAAGGGCCAAACCATGTAAACCAGGACCAGCAGAACTGTCATATAAGAAATGATTAGGTTCATCTGTTCTCAAGTACTGCTAAAACCATACTAATCAAATCAAAATACAAAGTGAAGTACTTGACAAAATAATAATGAGCCAAAGTAAAGTAGTTTCTTGAAATTGCTGAGCAAAAATCCTGTTCTAACAATTGAATTATTTTTACTACTACTTTTACTATTAGTCTACAGCAAATAGGATTACTACTATAAGCCTACTATACTTCTACTACTACTACTACTATAGACAAAACAGCTTACAATAGTTTTCAATCCCTGCAGACATCCACCAAGTTTTCTGGTCAAATGTTCATAGCTTTTTGTAGCTTCTGCTCAATGCACATGCATTATAGACCAAATTAATTTTCTAACCAGTTTACCGCAAATTGAACGTCCTATGCTGCTTAATATGCCTTGAGCAACAAATGTAACAAAAAGATATAGCAAATACTGCAGGCTTTTGGAATCGGGACATGTGTTGAAATACTTTTCTGCATAGTAAGGTCAACTAGCCTATAGTCTTTGCAGCTTTTGCCTTGTGACTAATATAGACCAGACTCCATTCATTTTAACGGTGTTTTAAAACAACATTGCGCGCGTTCAGTTTTAACGTTACGCCCGCAAAGCAAAATCATGACACAGTACGTCTCCGTGATGTGGCAATCCGTGCGTGAACCGTACGTGAGCTCGCGAGCCTATACGTTGCGCTGTAGGAGGCGTGAACGCGCGTTTATGAAATATGTGTGACCTCGCTCCAGATTCACACGTGCGCCGGCCGGGTTCAGGATGTGCGCTGATTGGACAAGACGTCAGCGCGTGGGGGGGTGTTATGTAACTGGGGTGCACGAGACATAGCGCGAGGAGGGGGCACGGCTCCGTGGGAGTGGTCGTTCACTCATCATCAATAGGCTACTACTATAGGATATGTGAACCAGGAATAAACCAGGACTAAACTAGGAATAAACTGGAAATAAACTGGGAAAAAAACAGGACTAAACCAGGACTGAACCAGGGACTAAACCAGTAGTGAACCAGGACTAAACCAGGAATAAACTGGGACAAAAACAGCACTAAACCAGGAATAAACCAGGACTACATCAGGACTGAACCTTGGTCTAAATAAGAACTCAATCTAGGTCAAAACTAGAACTAATTCAAGGCTTTGACCATAGGACTATTAGGGTTTATCCAAGACTAAACTAAGACTAAACTAAGACTAAACCAGGCGTAAACCCTGACTGCACCTTGGTCTAAATCAGGACTAAATGTAGGTCAAAACCAGGACTATTCCAAGGTGTAACTGCATCTCTAGCTCTTGTGGAAACTGCTCCAGTTTTGCAGTGCTTTTTTGACAAAAGTGGATTAAACTCTGTAAACTTATGCCTCACACAGAAATATAACCCTCTGTGTTTGGAGAAGTAAACAGGAGCAATGTTAATGAATGGCTGCTTATGGGACTATTGAAAACACAGAGAGGAGAGGGTGACCCAGGAATAAACCAGAACTAAACTAAGTCAAAACTAAAACTAAATTACATCTGGGTCACAACCAAGACTATTTATAAACTTAGACCAGACTAAACCAAGGCAAAACCAGGATTAATTCAGGGCTAAACCAAGAGCCTATACCCATAGTAGTACATATTTTTACATATCAACGTTAATATAGACAAATAATTTCAATAAGCTCCAATCATTTTCACAGATACTGTTAACAGATTATTTCATTCAAAGGTCCCCTATTCTGCCAAATCAACTTTTTAAAGCTTTTAATCATGTTATAATGTTGTTGCTTTCTCAAAAACAGACCTAGACTAGTATTTTGTTTCATTCACACGTGTTTGAGTAATCCTGTATGTTGATACGCTCCCCTTCTCCAGAGCTGAAAACACTCGGTCTCACAGCTCTACATAGACACGTGAAACCAGGAAGTGTTCCTACTTGTTTCTAAAGCCCATACACCGTCAGCTCACTATCTGCTAGATTCATTTTGCTAATAGCCATTTTATGCTCTGTCCATTCCCCACCGTTGCCAGCAGGGGGCAACAGACACCTAATCCAAGCGTTCTCTGCAAAGTCAAAGTAACAGCTCCCCAAAACAAGCAGGTTTCCACAGATATATAATGTTTGCTGTTTTTTTTTTACCCAAAATATTAATGCAAAGGAGTCCAAAACTATTTCAAAAAGCCTGAAAAAAGCACCTTTAATAAGCATTTATGTATGCAGCACTCCCAAGGTCTTCCTGTTCTACAATGAGGTTTAAGAAATATCTGCTTTGGAGCACTTTACCAACGTTCCCATCAGTTATTCATTCATCCTCTCCTCTTTCACTTCCAGTCACTGCAGTTTATCCCAGCAACTATGAGTCTGAGGCGGGGTACAGCCTGGACAGTGACCAGTTAGTCACAGGGTTAACAATCAGAGACACACACACTGACAGACAACTATTCACTCTCACATCCATTCACTATGGGACATTTCGATTCATTCGTTCACCTGTACATGACTGTGTTTAGACAAAGGTGGTAGGGGAGGAGGGAACCCACAGTAACACGGGGAGGATGTGCAGACTCCACTCAGAGAGATTGAACCCACAACCTTCTCGCTGAGAAACAGGACTGTGCATCTTTGCCATTTCTTTTATGCTTTTTGCAGTTTTTGTTATTTCTACCAGACTGCCCTTATTTCTGTTAGTACATTACTTTATGACCCAAATCCAGTGGTAACATCTTGTACTCAATTAGCCCAGTATTTACAAACAGTACACACAAATACTTAACTCATGTGTGACATTATAATATTTATTATTACTATGTGCTGGTTTAGATAATAGAGCTCATTGTACAGTCATTAATAAAGCATTTATTCATTAGGATCACAAGACACACGTGGTGGACAATAAAGGACAACTTGTGCTGCTACTAAACTCAGTAAGAGAATATTTATGGGTGGTTGATGTGATGCCCACTTTTTCCGTAATCAGTTGAAAAGATTTGCTAAATGATGTTTTTCTTCCTTCAAAATTTTATCCTTTAAAGTTTTAGAAAAAAAGTTTTTTGTGTTTTAACATTAAACTGTAAAGTGTCCTACGGTGTGACTGGAACATTTCCAAAATGAGTTCAAGTTTTTAGCATAATGTCAAACACTGTATTTGTATTTGACTAAAACGACACTTTTAACTGCACCTGAATCCTACAATAAAAATTAAAATAATTTATTCTTGTAATCGAAATAGTGTCCTGCGGTGTGACATGAAAAATATTTTTTTTATAAACAGACAGCTGCAAGAAAACCTACAGGACCTATCTGTCATTTATAGACCAGACAGACCTCTGGAGGTGAGCTGAAAGTCAAGAGGAACTGTTATTTTTTTCTCATTTTCTCTAAAACTTTTAACGTGTGCCTGTTTGATATCATGCAGTGTGACAGCTTTATTTTTCACAAAATCGAGTTCTAAATGTTAAAAATCATTTTATTGGATGGGGACAGGGATATATTTATTACATTAGCAAAACAGATATGTGTAATAATTTATAAGAATTGAAATGGCCAAATTGTAGTGAATATGTGATTTTTTTCTGTCACATCGCAAGACAAGGTCAAATAATGTAGAAATAGCATTGTAAAAACATGTAGAAACAACAGTGTTACGCTTAAAATTTTTAATTGCTTAAGAAGAGCTTTTTTTACACTTTTTATAAAACTGATTTATATTTGAAATTATTATTTTATATTCTTTGTATTCAACTTCAAAGTTGTGTCACACTGCAGGACAAAAAAAAGGTGTTACACCTCCAAACATCAACAATGGTTTTAAGACTAACTTGCATTACTGACAGAGAGGTGGAAAAAATACTCCAAATCTGTATTTAAATACTCTCATTTCAAAACAATATTACTCAAGTAGAAATATAATGCATTAAAAGCTACTACACCTACAACAACTACTACTACTACTACTACTACTACTACTACTACTACATCTAATACTGATAGTATTACTTTTGCTGCTGCTACTGCTAGTTAAGAGTATTGAACCTTAGACTTTCTGATTGTGAGGTGAATGTACTTCCCACCTTGCCGCTAAAAATACTTTTACTCATTTAGAGATTCTGAAATGTAGTAAGTAAAAAAGTAATGACTCACAAAGTACTCTTAATCAGAATATTTACTGCGTCTTCAGCTTGTATTGCTCTATCCAATGATCCTTAACATGCTTCTGGTGCAACAACATTTGTTCATAACACAATTAAATGTGCAACAGTGGCTGAAAGAGATGCCAGAACTATTACTACTACTACTACTACTACTACTACTACTACTACTACTGCTACTCTTCCTACTAATACTACTACTTCTGCTTTTGGCATGCATTTCAATCAAATCATACTTGCAATAAAAGTAGTTCATAACACCAACATGCAACAGCGGTAGTTAGGGAGATGCCCTAACTACTACTACTACTACTACTACTACTACTGCTATTACTACTGCTACTGTACTGCTATGAGCAACAGCGGCTCAGGGTGTAGTTAAAACTACCTTTATACAACTACTTCTATTACCGCTACTATTTTCAGCAAGTATTTCTCAATCTAAAGACCCTTAGCACACTTCTGGTGCAATAAAACTAGCTCCAAACACAAAAATGCAAAAGCAGCATGGTGGTGGCAAAACAGTGTAAGGTCTTACTACAACTAATACTATAGTACTACTACTGCTACTAGCTAGTGCTTCTACTACTGCTGAGACTACTGCTACTATTATATACCCTTCACATACTTCTAGCACAATAAAACACAAAAGACACTAAGGAAGTTGCCAAAAGAACTACTACTACTACTATTACTACTGCAACTACCATTGCTGCATTATTTTAGCTTGCATTTCTAAAACCAAGAACTCTTTTGCATACCTCTCTTGCAATAAAACCATTTTATGACACAAGTAAATGTACAGCAAAACTAAGAGAAATTCCAAATCTACTACTACTGCTATCACTATTACTACTACTGTTCAACTACCACTATTACTGCTGTTGTTACGTCTACTACTGCGGCCATTTTCAGCTTGTGTTTCTCAATAAAAGGGCCCTTAGCACACTTCTGAAGCACTAAAACACCAAACACAAATGTGCAAGAGCAGTTACTACTACTACTCCTCAGGCCTGCCGTCAGGGAGGACAAAGGGGTCTGCTGTCCTGGGCCTCAGTGTCAGAGGGGCCCAGAAATGGTCCCTATTCTTACATTTTCTATTATAATGGGCCCATGAGAAGGCTTCTTGCCTCAGCCCCCAGCAAACCTGTCAGCAGGCTACTACTACTACTACAACTTCTGCTGCTACTACTACATCTACCGCTATAACCACCGTTACTATTACTACATCTACAGTTACTACTACTACTAACATAGACTGCTACTACCACAACTACCGCTACAAGAACTACTAATACTACAGTTACTGCTGCAGGTAGTACATCTACTGTTACTACTACTAGTGCAACTATTGCTACTACTACAACTGCTACTAATACTGCTAATATTACTGTTACTATGAATACTACATCTTGTATTTCTCGATTCAAGGGCCCTTTGCAAAAAAAAAAAAAAAAAAAAAAAAAAAAAAGTTAAATGAGCAACAGACACAAAGGAAGATACCAAAACTTCTGTTACTGATACTACTGCCAATATTATTACTACTAACATACTTAGATATGCATCCACAGCTACTACTACAAACTACTTGTATCACTATTGCTACTGGTACTATTACTGCTACTACTACTGCTAATACAACAACAACAACTACTACTACTACTGTTGCTTTTCAACTTCCATTTCTCAATCAAGTAACCTTTTGCATACTTGTGGTGCAATAAATTGGACATACTAAAATTGGACTACTACTGCATCAATACTTCTATTACAGCTGCTGCTACTGTTACTCCTCTTCCTCCTACAATAACTACTACTACTACTGCTAGTATTACTCCTACAACAATTCTACTATCACCTTTCACCTTGCATTTCTGATTACAGCGCCCTTTAGCACACAATAAAATGTTCTTATAACTACTACTACTACTACTACTACTACTACTATGGCTACTTTTAATTTTTGCTGTTCCCTTAAGGGGATGCAACAGCTACTATTACTGCTCTCCCTCCTCCGTCTACTACTACTACCACAGCTCACAGGCATGCCAAAACACAGTGAGTAAAGTTCAGCAAGTACGCAGAGCTGTATCTTTAAAAGGCCACTCGGTGCAGAGCTCTTTCATAGTAGTGGCGTTGCTGGCAGTACGTAGTACGTAGTAATCGGAGCGGCGGGAGGAGGAGACATGCCGGTGGATGGTGAAACACAACTGCAACTCTTGGAATTTGAGCTTGACGTGGCTTCACAAGCATTGGTCCTGTCTGTCTGTCTGTGGGCTGGACCGGAGTGGGGTAAAACACAGGAACATGTGGAGAGAAGTGACTGGTGACCTGAAAGAGCAAAGAGTCATAGTAATATTAACACAATTGTGTAGTGAATGTAGTAAAACGTACTAAAGGTAAGGTTTGAAGAAAAAGTGGGACTACATATGTAAATTTTCTTGTGGAGCTTAATTTGGCACATTTAGATGAAGGACTAATGAACATATTAGGCTCTGCAGGAAAAAATCAGATACTGATCTGATCTTTTGCAGCTGAACGGACAAGTCACACTTTATCTGTCTTTTATGAAACTGAAATGTAACAGACAACGCAATTCTGAGCTGGAAGAGGACAGATCAAATAATAACAAGCTCAGCAGACAGAGCTGATGGAGCTGCTCTGTGAAATAAAGTGAGGTTTTAAATCTAATGTCTTTAAGGTCACGATCATGTTGATGCTAAACTTGAGGGGTCGTATTGTAACTGTGTTGAGGAGAAATGAGAAGACAATTAATATAAGAAATATTAAGAAATTAGGATTGAGGAGTGTCACTGACAGATATATTCAAACATCTTCAACAATATCCTGAACTTATGGATAAACTCTGTGTCAGTGAAGCCTCTCACAGTCCACCACTCCAGGATTTGTCAGGTCTTTTTCTGTGCTTGAGGTCCACTTCAGGGCTGGAACTGGAAACAGTTCGCACATGAGACTGATGGAAGTTACGTTTAAATTGAAATGTGAACAGACATGCAAATAAATAAATAAAAAAAATTTAAAAATCGGAATACAGCAAAATATGCAAATTGAGCATTAAGACCTGCACAGTGTACGCAGCTATAGTTATTGTGCCCTGTCCCATATAAATAAACATAAACATAAGGTATAAGGATATGAATTTTAAACACATTATAGGATGTGACTTCTCTGATGCTCACTGGAATACAGTTCCACTCGTGTGGAACAATGCAGTCTCCTCTGGCTGCAGCTCTAGTGACACAGAACAATGATGTTCTAATGTTAACAAACTGCCTGAGAGGAGGAGACAAGCCAGGAATCATTTTAAACATTAAACATAAATCTGAATATTTGATCAAATTGCCCCAGCTTAAAAGTTTGTACTTTTTAAATATTGAGCAGTGGTGATAGTGAATTCATTTCTTATCAAGTATTTTTATTGTTCCTAAATGGTTTCAGTGTAGTGATGTTTGCTTGTGACCATGCAGTTAGGCAGTATGTGATATGTGACAGAGACAGTATTTGAATACATTTGTTACATAAAAGTTTATTAACTTGTTTAAAAATGGAAGTTGTTCAAATTATTTAAAATTTTCTATGTAATAAACTATTTAATTTGTTTATTTTGAACAAGAACAGTTAAATAACAAAATGGCAGTAGGAGTTTATGCTTAAAAAAATATATATATTATTTTAATTTTATTATTTCAATTATTATTTATTCATATTATTTTATTTTTTATCTTAAATTTGAGTTAAAAAACAAGCATTTGCAATGTATAAAATACTGTATCTTAGTTTGAACTCATAAACACTGCTGTTTTATGTGTCAACACCTATGAGCGAGGGGGCACAGTATAGTATAACAAAAAGCCCAGGGTTAGGGCTTACACAAGAAAAAAAAAGGTTGGGAACCACAGGTACAGGTTATAGTACAGTATATAATATGAGATAAGGGATGTAACTTTGAACTAGATACTTATACAAGTTATTTATTTCAGTAGTGTTAGAAGTAGTAGTAGATTTTACAGTGGCTGCAAATACGTCACATGCACGTTTACATAGCAGTCTGTAATATGATATGGGATCAAACAGAGCAGTCAGTCAAATTGCTTACTGTGTGGAACAGAGGTTGGGTAACTTGAATTTGACCAAAAAACCACCTACATTTACCATTACAAGTACTACTTTCACTAACAGTACTTTTTACATTTTGCCAGTTCATCATCCAATCAGAGCTCTATGTTTCTCGGAACATACATCACTGGGGGGCCCCAAGGTCAAGATAAAAAAAGTGCTGTTTTTGGTCCCAAGCTCTGGAATTCGCTTCCACCTGAGTTGCGGTCCATAACTGAGCTAACGGTCTTCAGATCACAGCTAAAAACTCACTTATTCAGACTGGGATCTGACACGTCATTATTGCTTTGATGTCATGCAGATGTGATGCTGTACATTTTCTGTTTGTGTGTCTCTCTGGATTTTAATGCTGTAATGTTCTTGTTATTTGTTTTACTTGTCTTGTTTGTAAATTGCCTTCTGTGAGGCAGTATTAGGCTGTTGTAAGGTGGATTGATTGATTGATATTGATTGATAGTATTTCTAACTACGGCAGTTGCAGCCTCCTTCATTTTACGACACATTTTTGTAAAAGAAAATGTCACTTTAAAGCAGAACTCGGTAACTTTTTTACCTTAACTAAACCATTTCAGAATCTGTGTGATGGTTAAATGAGTTGTTGTGGGGTAAATAAAGCGTCCTTTATCTCCCCCTGATGTCCCTGGACCATAAATGACACTTGCAACAGTGAGCGCTGTCGACCCGGTGTCACATAAGTCTCGGGTCTCGCGAGAAAGCGGCACATCATGGTTAGCAAAAGAATAAGCCTGCGATGGCTTTATTTCTTAATTTCTCGTTATGAAAGAACGGCCAAATGGCAGAAACAACTTTGTATGGATATGAGGAGGAGAAAACGAAAGTAAAGCCGAGCTTTACAGTAGGAGTCAACTGGGCTTGTGAGTATTTTACGAAAGAGCTTTACTCCGAAAGGTAGGGGGCGCTCTATAGAGGAAAATGAGGTAAAACAGTGAAGAAATGAGCAGAGTCATTGGTGGCAAGGTGGGTCATCTCACTCACTACAAGTAAAGTTCGCTGCTAGTGAAAAGTCTTAATCTTATTTTGCCAAGCACCACAGCACACAGCATTGCCACAAAAATACTTCTTCTGGCTTAACATACTGGAAAAAAAGAGACTTAACTCTTACTATAACTTAGTTGTAGTAGAGCAGTAGAAACCTAAAATGTAATGTTAGGGCTATACACATTATCATATATTATTACAGTACTCCTCTCCTAATAATACTTAATAGCATTTTATTGTAACTAAACTGAAAATGTCAATTTCAGTGCCAACTGTTATATTCCAGTAGCCAATGTGGAATATTTGAGTAGTTAATCTTAGACCACAAGTACTAACACTGAGAAGTTATGACCCAGTTAAACCAGGCTCTCATTAATAAACCCCAGGTCTATCCAATTCATTCTATTAGATTGGATTCTATTTAAATTAACATCTCTCTCTCTTTTTTTTTTTTTTTTTTTTTTTTGGAGGGGGGGGTGTTGATATTTTTTGTATTCAATTCTTGAACCCCTCTGTCATAGGTAGCCATTTTTTATTTGTCTACTACTATAATAACATAGGTTTTAAACTTTATGTGCATTTTTCTCTCCCTAGACACTTTAACTGCAACGTCTAACCTCCCACTGTAGCCTTAAGAACACCATTTAAAAATAAAAATACCAATCTGGCTTACTGTACCCACTGCATTTTTCCATAATGACCTCCAAACTGCCTCATCTTCTGTATTGTGACTCATAAATACATCACATTCACCACTACAGCCACACTCACCGCTCCGTGCTGCACACTTCAGCCTTTTTTGCAAATTTTCTACGATTTTAGACTCTTTTTTAGGTCTTAAAGAAGCGCTGGGGGGCGGCGGTGAGACAGAGCCGTGCAGACAGACAGACGAGCAGTCAGTAAGACACCCGGCTTCTTCTCACAATCCACGTGTGTTTCTGTCCCGAATTTTACCGCCACCATTTTCCTGGAATCCCACCCCTGCGTCCGTATCACTCCGCGGGGAAGACGAGCTAGACCCCGACTTTGAAGCGAAAATTCAATTAAACTTACCCAGCACTCGCTTTCCCGCTTGGACTCCAATCTCATTTTACATCACGACGAAGATAAAGGCAGAATATTTGGTTGTCATTGTTAATTCCGTTGTGTTATTAAAGTTTTGGCGCGATTTTGCCGCCGCGGAGGGACACCGGAGCTGCGGGGGTATATAAGGAAAGAAGCGGAGCCGGCCACACCTCTACTCTGTCTAAGAAAGTGGCAGTAGCGGGGGACGGAGAGGGACAAAACCGGCTCAGCTGCACAAACCATGCCGCCACGCTTCAACTTTTACTTAAGACGCAAGAAATCAACAGCGAAGAGTATTTTCTAACCCCACGCTGTGTCTGTGAGCCTAAACGGATATTCGGACGTGTTTTTTGACGTTTGTTTCCGACGTGTTCTTCTTCTCCGCAGCCGGTTTTATCAGTAAGTGCGTAGTAATGCATTCTATCATTCATACTCCTAGTTCCTATTACTTGCCATACTAAACCTCCTCCATAATACCAAATCCGTATGGCTATTTGACATGTTTTTTTTAGTTTTAATTACTTAAAACATGCTTAAAAGGGTGGTGCATGCGTCTTTCACGTGGGTTACAGTACCCACGCTTGTTTTAAATGACCCCTCATAGCGCCACGCTGCAACCTTTGAGTTATTGCAAGGACTTTAAGCTTATTGCAGCAGCCGTTTCATGCCTTTTTAATTGTTTTGGCTTCATAAACTCATCCATATTGCTGTTGCTGTACATTTTATATGCAGTTTTAACATTTTTAATATAATTTGTTGCAAAGATGTTGCTTTTAACTGTTAAAAAAAAAAATCTGCGTGGCAGCTTTGGATATACGTAAAATGGCACTTTTGTAAGGCATTTTGCTATTTTTCGTCGTTTGTTGTATGGTTTTTGGCTTTGTATTGGGGAAAGAGAGTGACTTAAGTCTAGGCTGCCCCACCACACACTGCTGCTTTGTTCTCACATACCATAGGAGTCCATAGGCGTCCCAATGAGTTACAGCGTGAGCTCTACTTTCTCCAGTGTTGCCTTAAATTTAAGCGTCCCCTGTGCGTAAAACTGTTCTTGTCCTGTCTTGAAAGTGTAAATAAGCTTGGGTAAACTGTGGATTCTAATTGCCATTGTGCTGATTGGAGTGTTTCCTGGTTGAAAAGTTGTGAATGTGGCGTCCTGCGGAGAGGGCTGTTGGCCATGTGTTTGAACAGTGGTAGGATTTTTTTTTTTTTTTTTAAAGGCAGGAAAGGTTGCTCTACTGCACCCCTCCTGTGGCGCAGAGCTGCATTTCTCAGAGTATTAAAGGACAATACGTTTGAGTACGAATTTGACCGAATATAGCGTTTTTTTGCATGTATTTTAGCCCTAATTACTCCACAATTACAATGCAACGCCCCGCACTAGTGCATTATAATATTATGAATGGCTTTCAGTGGACATTGAGCAACTGTTGGCACACCCTTTTGCATAAGTTCATTCATTGGCTTATAGTTGAACGCTTTACACTATTCTAGTTAAGTTTTAAGCTCGTTTTTTGCACCCAAGGAAACTCGCATTTAGATATTGCATATAAAATCATAAACAAATTAATATTCCTATTACTAGTCTTATTTTTACTGACTTCTGACATTTGAATGCACTATGTGTTTGGTTGCATTCACTTGCATTTCCGGTCATTACTACTTATAGCATTGGTGCTAAACTAAAGAGGTGTTTAAAAATGTACTTTTTAGCCACATTTACCATATGCATTTTTCATTATTTCAAATACAATTTTAGATAAATCTGACTTTGCAATGCATGTTTTATGAATACAGTAGCTTTTAAATGCATCTCTTAACATTGCCACTGATGCATGTCCAATGTATATTCATAGATTTCCTGCTCTGTTTCTTTTTAATCATGTTTGCAGTTTAAAATTTGACCTGCTGCATGTCTCTTGTACTCCTTCAAAAGCCTTTTGTGAACACCCAAATTGAGAACTTTCCATTAATGCGGTGCAGTTTTTGCTTATGCCAGATGTTAAAAGTCTAGATTTATGGCTGCCCTGGTATTTTCCGCTGCTCTTTTTAAATTCTGGGGGAGGTATTTGGACTTCGGGGAGCACCACTTCACTTTCTCAGAAGCCGGTGTTGGGTTTCTGCCCAGCTGTTCCGATGTCGTCATGGCCATTTCAAAAAGGGGGTGGGGGGCGCTCCACTCCCTCCTTTCTGTGTCTTAGGGGTGAGCTGAGGACTTCCTCCGGTGGGTAAAGTGGGCAGGGCGTTGCGTAAATGACTAATCTTCCGTAGGCGTTGCTTAGTGATGTAAACAGAGATAAAAGCAGGACACGAGGATGTGCTAGATTCAGTCTTGAGGTAACTTTCGCTACTACTACTACTACTACTACTACTACTACTACTACCGCTACTACCGCTGCTATTGACTGGATATTTTTGCACTTAACCACTACAACCTCAAGGATTGTTACTACCTCAACTTTTGGTGGGATTTACAGTTTTATTAACACTACCTCAGACTCGGATATATACAATTCTTTGGCTCTTACTACCTCATATTTAACAGGTAATTGTCAATTTGAACATGTTTGGCTTTTATGGATTAAAACGGCTGCTAGGTTTACATTTTTTGGTTGGTTTATGTTTTTACATTTTTCAAAAAATAAATTGAAATAGTTACTTGGGATACAAGTGGCTTTTCTAGATTTAATGTGATTACAGGGTCAGGCACATTTTGTCTTTGAAACAAACTGATTAACATATGACCTATAGAGGTACATGTAGAATTGCCATTTTTTACTCATGTTGGTTTAAGACGGAGAACCTTTTATTTACTTAATCTAGTTTTGGTGACTGGCAGATTACCATTTAATTGACTTGGCTAAACTTTGTCTTGCTCTAACAAATTGTCTGGTATCAGTTGTCCACTCGATTGTCTTCTTGTAGCTGGGGGTTTAAGTTGTGTTGGCAAAACACTGTTCCTAGGATTTTTACTGTGATCCATTACATTTTGTTGCCTTGATGATATACTGGGTGTATTTGAAGTCTTTGGAGATCTCAAATGTTTATTGATCCATTTAGGTACTGTATTGCTGTTTTGCTACATTAAAGATTATAGGCATTGCTTTGGCTTTTCAGTGTAGTTTGTCAAATGTCTATTCATGTTTATTGGTGTTTTCTAGTATTAGAGCAGTTATGTACACAGTTCACTCCACATGGCTAGACATCTGTAGCAGCATGGGATCCCCCCCTCTACCTTTTTTTTTTTTCCCCTCACGTGAGCAATTCTGGGGCAGCAGCAGTGAAATTTTACTGCTGCTGCCGCCAATAAATGAATGAAAATCAGTTTACAATTTGATCACGTGTAACAACATTGTGTTGTAATGGAACAATGCAGTTTTATTAGAAAACTCTTGCTGTATATTGAAGGTTGATGGCTTATAGATGGCTTGAATTAATTGATTTATTACTTTGACTTTAGCTTTTCTTCATTTTTTTATTTGCACCCAAAACTGCAAAAGTTGAAATTTTTGCTGAACATGATTAAATCCTTGTCCCGCATAGATTTTCTAAATTTTGATTGTTTTGAAGACTTTGAGCTACATCTCAGTAGCTCCAATATGGTAACACATGGAAGCATAACAAAAAATAAGACAAATAAAAACTTAAATGCACAAAATAAAAAATAATTTTTTTTTTTACCTAAAAGCTTTTGTCCAGAAATATTCAAAATTAAAGGCATCAACAGAGAAAACATGAAACTCTATCTGGACAAAACCAAGCCATTTCCTACACCTCTTTAAACACCACTCCATCCAATAGTGACTTGGGGACACACATCTAACCGCACTCTCCTCCTTTCTCTCCCCAGACCACAATTTTCACCATGTTGCAGAGCTTCAGTCAGTCCCAGGACTGGCTTTACTCTGAGCCGCTTTTTGACGACGACTTCTACCAGAGTTTAGTGAAGAACTTCGAGTCTCTCCCCACTCCTCCGCAGTCCCCTCCCATGAAGACCTCTGAATCCGACCCTAAGCCCCTGTCAAAGGAAGACCAGCTCAGCTACGTCTCTAACATCCTGCTGGAGGACTGTGACATGCAAGCCCTCAACTGGAGCTGCGACTTGTTTGAGGACAAAGAGTCAAACCACGGCAGCAGTGGTGGCAGTGTCCCGTTGGAGGATAGCCCTGAGGATTTTTTTTGGAAGGAACTGGGGAAAGGGTTTGATGAGAAGTTGGTGTCTTCCATGTTATCGTCCAGCCCTCTTTTATCGGACATTGACACGAGTATATTTGAAGAAATCGCGGGGTCGACCTTGGACTGCCAGGCTATGATGGAGATCACACCAGAAGCCACACCGGAGGCAAGCGAAGCGACGTCAGATTATGGTTCAGGAGAGCTGTCTGCGTACTCATCCTCAGACTCTGGTAGGTTTATAGACTGCTCTTGTGTTGCTATGCTCCATACACTATATTTCATCAAGATCTGCGTAATGTCAGTGCAAGGGTAGAGAACATTAGCAAGTGCATCAATATGTAGTGATTTTAATTCATTGAAGTTATTAGGGGCATACATGCAAAAAGCATTAGAAAACCTACTTGGGTGTAACAAAGTTAAAATCCAGGAAGTGGTCAACATAACAAAGCTAATGTCAATAATGGTTTTATTTAAGAAACTTGAAACAAAGAAGCAGCCATCAACATAAGGGCCAGTGTAAGGGATGTGTTTCCATTCATTTGATATATTTTTGTGAATGTCTTGTAAAAAAGACTGGTTCTTTTAACCACTGTTTTAAAATAGCCATAGAAAAGTTTAAAATCCTACATTCTAGCCTCTTATCTTGGCTTATCATTCACTACTTCTTTGTTCTGGCCAATAAAAGATGCCCTATTACCTTACAATGCTAAGGTTTCTTAAAAAGCTCTCTAGGGCTGAGAGTCAAGCTGAAGTCGTCCTATTAAATACTTGAGACAACAGTAATTGTTTAGTTGTTACAGTGTTATGGGAAACATGATCCTGCCTCTGGCCTGAGCACATGATGACTCATCAGGATCAAATGAATGAGTCAGACTTGGAGCTCAATTATAGACTGATCCTGGCTTCACCTGCCGCTGTCAGTAAAAGCCCACGCAGCCCCTAAACCCCGCCCACTCAATCTTTTAAACCTCGGATAAGGCCAGTGTAAAATCTGAACATTAACCAAAGATTATCAGCAAAATACAGTGAGGAGTGTTCACAAAGATAAGATTCACAAGAGTAAAGTTGACAGGAGTGTGTTAAAGGAATTGAGTTGCCTCATTAACTTTAATTGCGTGTTTCTTCTATTCAATGCTTTGTAGTTTAAGAACCAATAAACTTTTTGTTTGTTTGGCTCATTGTTAAGAAATTGAGCCAAGTAGATTCAAGTGGTAATGTCCAAATAAAATGTTCAAGTCATAGTTGCCATATTGTGTAGGCACTAATTTTCAAATTTTGAAGATTTGGAAAAAATAAAAATGTGTATTTTCTCCTCTTTATGGGTTTGATATTTACAGTTTTTAATTTATTTTTTAACAATTGTGACGTAAACTACCATAGTGAAATTATTGCAAGCTTTGTTCAAAATACCATCAAATTTCACTCAATTCTCAAATAATTTGCCTTTAGTGGATTTTGGCTGCCAAATTTCCATCTAAGGTGATAGATTCAATTATTGTTTGTCATGCTTTTTTCAGATGCATTGTTGTGGATTTGCCATAATTGTTTAACCTTATTAACTTTAACTATTTTTTTCCTCTTCCACAGAGGAGGAGATCGATGTGGTGACAGTGGTTCGCTGTCCCTCAAGCCCCTCCCCATTGCCCTCATTGGCCGACGCTCGCCAGAAACAGCGGGAAGAGGAGGAGCAGCATCGGCTAGCTTTGCAACGCCACAACATCGAGATCCAGCTCCAGCACAACTACGCCGCCCCCTGTCCAGCGTCACCTCCACCCACGTTCAACAACAAACGGTCCCGGGATGGCTCTACGCGCTACCATTCGAACAGGAGCTCGCCAACGTCCTCTATTTCTTCAAGATTTAGCTCAAGAAATTCAACAGAAACAGAGGACGAGGAGGAACGGCGGCGGACACACAACGTTATGGAAAGGCAGCGACGAAACGAGCTGAAAAACTGCTTTATGCGTCTACGAGATAACGTGCCAGAGCTATCCCGCAACGAGAAGGCGTCCAAGGTGGTGATCCTCAAAAAGGCCCGGGACTGTATTTTTAGCTTGGAGGATGATGCACACAGGCTTCAAAAGAAAAGGGACCAGCTCAGAGCGAGACAAGAGGAGCTAAAGGCTAGGCTCGCTCACCTACGAAGCTAATTAGCGGTTAGCTATTAGCATTGGGGTGGGATGGCAAAAAGACTTTGTACAGTAAGACTCTGGGGAAGAGAGAGAAAGAGGTGGGATTTGAGTAAAAACAGCCCAATCACAAATGAAGTTTTGTTATGACTTTACAAACCAATGATGCATGGAATAAAAGAGCTAAACTATAATGTAAAAATACTGTAAAGTAATGGTGACATGCTAATGATCATTAAATTGCACTGTAGCGAATTATGGGACTTTTCTAACGGTTAAGACTTAAGTTCAAAAGAAACTGCAAGTCAGTTTTATATCAAATTGCATATTTGAATGTTATTAGTGGTGGGACTCAATAAAAAAAATCTAATTACAGGCTTTGTAATTAATTAATCAATCGCGATTAATCGCATTTTTATCAAATAGCTATATATGTCAGAAATAAAATAAAGGAGCTTATTTGTATCTTCTGGCGTATTTTAACTTGATTTCAAACTAACACCGCAGTCAAACAGGGCAGTAATGAGCATTTGTGCATCGATCTCCACTTCCCGTGCACGTAGTAACACGTGGCGTGCCTCTCTCGTCTGTCCTCCTGTGCTCAGTGTGTGACCTCCGCATGGACCTGTCCTCTCTCCTTCACATCTGAACCAAACAGACTGCTGTCTCCTGTCTGCATCACTCAGCTGTGAGAACGACCAGAGACGAAACGGCGCGTTTGAAAGTGAAAGAAAAGTGGCGCTGGTTGCGCGGAGGCGGCCGACCTGTGCCCCGCAGTTACCTATCGTGCAGTCTGTAGGCACATTATCCATCTGTTCACAGCTGAAATCCACTCACATTTGGTGTTTTGGCAGTGTGGATGTCCCGCTCTAGTTACTGTGCAGCAGAAACTAGGTCACTGAGAAAAGTTCCTGTTGTCATAGACAAGTGCGATTAGTTGCGTTAATTCTCTGTAATTAATCGTGATTAACGTGTTAAAGTCCCAGCCCTAATTATTATGCTAATAAATTTTGTAATAAAATAAAACTAACTACTTTTTCTAAATCTAATCACAGCTGTTTGTTTTATAGGCAAATTCAGTCATTAAATAAAAACACATTGGCAATTGAAAGGCTACAAGATGACAGTTATGCCACAACCTGTAGAGTTTATTTCTTTTTGTCTGTATCAATAATTTGACCTGGTTAAGATGTGAACCAGGCTTGTCAAACCTCAAATGCTACAAAATCTAGTTGAATCAGTAAACTGTAAGGATGTGTTTTTTGTTTATTACAATTTTCAATTGTAAAAAAAAAAACCTTTTACCTCAGTTATTTCTTGTATCTTGGTTTTGTGAACTTGTAAATCTTAATTTCTTGGTGACTGGGCTGTTTTGAGAGAGACGGCGTAAAAGAAATACGCACAAAATAGACATTTCAAGGACTTGTATTGTATTTTTTTTTTTTAAACGATGGAGACACTCATTGCCTCAAATCATTCTCATGCCTTGACTGCTGACTGTTGTAGGATGCATATTGTTAAAATTATTACAAGGACAGAAAACGTTGGAACGCACATGGAGTTTTTTTGTATGTGAGATGTCTTACAGTGCAACATTTAGGGTTTTTGTATATCTATAAATATTAAATGGTTTGTATACATTGGATTATTTGCAAATTAATGATTCAAAAATAATTAAGTAAAAATAAATGCTATTGGTAGGTTATGCCTACTTAATTTTTCAATGAATTTTTGACTTTTGCCTATTGATTTTAGAGCCTAACTGCTCCCAGTTTCAGACTTTGCATGCCATACTGCCAGCTTAGTATTTAGGTTAAAAGGTTACTTGAGTTACATTAAATTTAATTTACAATTAACTCTGCCCATGTTTAGCTTGGCTGATCCAACAAGAACTACATTTTGACTTTCTTTTAAAAAAAAAAAAAAAAAAAAGTTTGGGAAATGTACCAACCAATTTCTACAATGTAAAGAGACCTTTCCATAGAACTAGTTTAAAGTCATATTCTAGTTGTACTAGATGCACAAACTAATTTTCTCTCCAGCTCATCCCAAACCAGATGGGATGGTTGCTTTACAAGTGTGAAACAATATGCAGGCCCACAGTTAAGTAATGTACTGGTGCGACTATACCATTCAAATTTGTTAAGTAGCAGTGCTATACTGTAGTTTGAACGACTGCGAATATTAGGATTGGTCAGCCCCAATACACAATTGCTTTCAACAAAATGGTGGAAATATGGAGACAATGGCATTTATTAATTGGATGCACATGTTTGTATTCAACTCAGAGCATGACGGCATAAGAGGTATCATTTGTAAAAAAAAAAAAAGTTAAGAATCCACTATTGCCCCCATGTTTTTAAATCAACTGTTTTAGAAATGAGCCCAGATCAGAGTAGTAGAGTACAAAGTGCTGTATACATTACACCTATGTAAGTCGGAAATTTAACAAAAAAATTCAGATGGCCACCAATGCTTTGACAATAGGCCAAGCTGAATATTGTTAGGCTAAACTAAAATGTACAATACAAGTTGCACAAAAGCAATTTTAAACAAAATCACCAATGCACCAATTGTTAATTTTCCCATATTATATAAAGTTGACAAGGGCAAAAACATCCAAAATGGCTGCCATACTTTTAATCACTGTTTTTTTACATAAAAGAGTTGGCATTAGCTTAGCGCTAAATGCTTGAGTCAAACGAGTTGGCAGGCTGTTTTATCTGCAAATAGGGATGTAAGCTTTTCAAAGTCAAATGTATATAATAAAATCCCAAATGTTGCACTTGAAGTTGGAGAATATATGTTGGTGACTGTACGGAGTTGTTAAAAACTTGAATGATAATAAATTTAGAGCCATAGTTAACAGTTATCCCTCCAATAAGGGTCAAACTATGCTAGCTTTTTCCAGGTATATTAGCATTTTATTCAGGTTTTTACCACTCTTAGATCCACATCAGGTGATGCTAACCACTGTAGCGACCGGTTACAAACTGTTCTTGAGCTCCAGTTCAATCGACTTGAGTTTTTTTAGCCATAAAAACAAACTATTTCAGGTTTAGGGTCGAAAGAACTGAGACTAGCAAGCTTTTCATATCCAAAGCCTTCCTAAGCTAATTGTGTCATGCTAGTCTGTTTCTATGTTCTATAACTTTGTGTAAAAATACCAGAATTACCACTTAAATATCTTATATTAACATTTTGGACAAAGATTCAGTCCATTAAAAAGCATAAATGTGAGGCAATGGTGCTTACTGTATTTTCAATAGTCATCAATGTATTTTGTAAATGTCAAATCCCCAATATAGTCTTGAACTGAAAATGTTTTTTTGCTTTGTATACAATGTATATTATACAATTAGATAAAAGGTTGTTCTCAATGTTTCCCATAAAAAAGTTAGGTTAAAAACCTAAATTTAGACAAATTAAGATAATTAGTTTTAGAAAAGTCTTCAGAAGTCCAGACTAAAGATGTCATTGCTTTGGAGAATGTGGTTAATTGCCAGTATTCATTATGATATTTATAGTGATACCAAATCTAAGTTTATTTACTATATATTTTGTAAAAGGGGCTTTGAAAATCTAAATCCTGACTTTTGGTGATTTGCATGGACATCTGCATATCTAATTTGAATTGCTGAAAATGTTGAAAAAATGTATCTTTGACAGTTGGGTGACGGTGTGCAAAAAGTTTAGCTCTATAAAGTCAAGAATATGTCACTAAAATATCAGAAAAATACATATTAAAACACTAACAAAACTGAAACAAAACTAAAAATGGACTAAAATTAATTTGAACCACATTCCCCTGTTTATTGATTTAACAGTAATTTACTGTTGCAACAAAATGGTCAAAACTATTCTTTACTTTAGACTGGATCTGAAGTTATGGATTTTGAATTTTATTAAATATAAATATTGACAATGGGGTGAATTGTTTAAACGTTGCTGTTTTTTGACAAAATGGTTGAATTTTGCTTCGTTTTGTGTCTTAAATTGTTAATTGTTGCAGTTTTTCCTTGTATCGCTGTGAGAAACTTGAACAGAAAATTTGCGAAAAAGATACAGCCTATTAACTGTGGTTAATATTAATATCAGATGGGAAAAATAACTTACTGTGGTCAATAGAGAGATTAATTTTTTTGGAGTAATGGTGTATTGTATGTATGTATTGTACAGTTGTTTATAACAAAAATCATTTGTCTCCAAATTGGTAATTTGTGGACAGCCAGTGAGGGTGCCCCTCCCAATTATTTTATTGTGTACAATTTTTTTTTTCAAAATGATGTTACAACCACCTTTAGACTAAGCTGGACATTGAAACTCTTGTATATTGAACATCCCTGGGACCCACTTTGAGCCCTTACCCACCATTTACGAATCACTGGTTTACACATTACATCTTAAGGTTTCAACTCCTACATTTAAACTGCTTTGGCTTAGGCTGGCCTCTTAACTAAAACATTTCTGGCACTTGGAATTAATCTTCATTGACCACTACTGATAATTTTCCCTTTCAAATTTATGTTATCCACAGTAAATAGCCAGACTTCTCTATATCAAGCTACAGTATGTTTAAAACCTGTTCTGCCTTGAAGCTGTTCATTGTTTCTTCTTTGCTTCAAAACCTCATAAATTACGGTATATTTTTTATAGAAGCGTATTTTCTTTTAATTTGACATATTACGCTTGTTAAATTTATTGTAATATCAAAATAATGGTCTTTGTTGTGTTTTAAAATATTTTTTGGCATTTGAACCTACCTCTATCGGCGTCAGTCTGGCACAGTTTTATTTGTTGTAAAGATTATTTTCATGTAAATATATTTTCATTATTGTAACATAAATTATTTTTGTCAGATTTGTGGTTTTTTTTTTTTTTTTTTTTTTTTTTTTTTTTTTCTTCATTGAACTTTTGAGTTTATAATGTTTTGCCGAGCAGCACTTTCTAAATGTAATAAAATTTAATGCAAGCTGCAAAATATAAGTGTGGTGTTTATTGCAATTGATATAATTGAAAAAATACTTTAAATCTGAATTTTTAAAATTTCCTTGAGTAAAATTTTTCTTATGAAATTTAATATCAAGTAAGAAGTTTACTTGAATAGAAAATACTTACTGCTAAGTAAGTTATTGCTGCTTTGATAGTACTACTAGCAATAATACTACTGCTACAACTAGTACTACTACTATTACTGCTATGACTATTTCTACTACTACTCTAACATGTTGCCACTAAGGTAAAAAAAAATCTACCTAATCAGAGAATCAGATAAATTATACTTAATATGTTCTTTTAAAATGTAGTATTTAGTAGTTATAGTACTGCTACTATTACTACCAACAAAAGTGCTAAATTAGCTTTTATTTGAAACTCTTCCAATATGTGACCAATAAAGATTTCCTGAAGTACAGGTTCTAGGTTAAACCCACTGTAAGGGAAACTGCAGTATAATGTAGTATTTGAAAGCTGTGGGACTGACACACCTGGATCAGATAAGGAGTTGAAGCACATGTTCCTGACACATGGAGGTATTGCACAACAACCCTCTTTCTGTCTTCCAACTGTCAGTATGTTCACAGTATGTTACTGTATATTACACACAAGGCACCAAAAACTTCAGCCAGTTTATGCCGGTCCCAAGCCTGCAGTACCAGTGTAAATGATTCGCTGCTGGGACCTCTGAAAAGAAAAGAGAGAAGCTGACATTGCACACTGTATAAGTTAATGAGTTATGGTATTGGAAGATAATATTGCCTCCCAGTGATTCACATACTGATTTGGCATATGCTTTATGTCAGATGCTCAGGGGCAGTTCTAAGGGGTGGTCAGGGATGGCAAGTGTCCCTGTGACTGTAATAATTTTAAAAGTAATTTTAAACTGTTTTTCTTTTAAACATTTCCTAATCAGTTTTACATCAAAATGTCAAATGTACCCCGGCAACAAAGCTAGCCCAGTGTGGCCCCCCTGTTAAAAGTGGTCTAGAGCCACCACTGCAGCTGCCCTTCCTGGCACAACCTTCTCTATCTATCAGGGCTTGGGACTGGAACAAACAGTAGACAGGCTTTTACCCCAAAGTGGCTGGACTGTTGATTAAAAAGTATTCTCACAAAATCTCACAAAAATGATTAGTCTCGGTTTAGCTTAAGTTTAACTTTAAGGATTAATCTGTCAGGAGCAGTGTGCAACTGCTGAGGAGTACCTAGCTGGGCCGTCCTCCAGACCTGAGTCCGGATCCTGCTCAGGAGTACCTAGTTGAACCTTTCTCCAGATCTGAGTCAGGATCCCGGTCAGGAGTACCTAGTTGAACCTTTCTCCAGATCTGAGTCAGGATCCCGGTCAGGAGTACCTAGCTGGACCCTGCTAGGTCTGAGTAAGGATTCTGGTCAGAAATACCTAGCTGATCTCTTCTAAAGATCTGAATCAGGATCCTGGTCAGGAGTACCTAGCTGGTCCCTTCTCCAGATTTGAGGCAGGACCCTGGTCAGGAGTACCTAGCTGGTCCCTTCTCCAGATTTGAGGCAGGACCCTGGTCAGGAGTACCTAACTAGACCCTTCTCCAGATCTGAGTGAGGATCCTGATCAAGAGTACTTAGCTGGATCCTTCTACAGACCTGAGTCAGGATCCTGGTAAGGGGTACCTAGCTGGACCCTCTTCCATTTTATGTCTAGTTTAGTCCAGACGTATTCTTGACCTTTTAATATGTTCAGTTTAGCTTTTATTCTGGTTTAGTGCTGTTTTTAGTCTTATTTTATCTCAGACTTGTCTTTAAAGCTGCAGTATTTAGGTTAAGGCCAGTGTTGACCTGGTACTAAACAAACTGACTTAGGGAGGGGCTCCTGTCTGGGCAGAAAAATGTGTTCAGAGGAAAACGGGCGAGGTTCAGATGAATTTGAGTTTGTTTTGAATTTCTTATCAAGCTTTATAAATGTTTGACCTCAGTATCAGTAACAGCCTTGTAAAAATACCAGTCATTAATAAACGCTGATAGGAAGGCCCTAAAAGGTAATTCAAAATAAGCTGTACAAATGATGGTTATTGGTAGACTTCCAGTGGTTTAAAGTACTCCAAGTACCTCATAAATACATCAATTACTGCAACATTAAAATTAAACATCAAATGTTTCTACTTATATCAATACTTTAGACCAATCATAAGTGTTTATCGAAGAAGAGACAGGCTTTATGCAATGTTCTGTTTGTTTGGTTATCTGTTTTTCAAATTGCATTGGTTTAGAGAACATAAATTCTGTGTATGATGATGCTGCCTTGAATTCTGATTGGTTGTTAGTCTGTTCAGTTACATTCAGAGGTAGTTTAATCTGTGTTTACTTGTTCATGTTCTGCTTTTGGAAATAAAACTGGAATTTATGGTGACAGTAGAGTTCTCTATAAACCAAGGGATAAATCAGAGATTAGCAGAAAAATGTATTACTAAACATGGACATTAGAGAACTAAACCAAGTGTCAGCCAGGTCTACAGGTTACAGAAAAAACTAGTTGTAGTAGCAGGAGTAGCAGTAGTAGGGGTAGTAGTGTTAGTAATAGTAGTGGTAGTAGTAGTAGTTCATATTTCACAGTGATATAGTGTATACAAACACCATACAGTATGGTGTTTGTTGATATCAAACTCAGACCTTTGTACTTCAGAGTATTGCAGTAGCAGCCTGTAATCGAACTTTGTTTATTTATGAGGTACAATTACATTATCTCAGTGTGGCGTGACCCAGTTTGAGTGTGTACAGAGTTAAGTACAGAGGACAAAAGTACACAAGCGTGGGAGTAAGGAGCATATGTGTTTTTTAACCTCTAGTAGAAGTAGTCGTAGTGGTAATAGTAGTAGTAGCAGTAGAAGTAGTACTAGTAGCATCAGTAGTAGTGGCGGTAGAAGTACTAGAGCCTAGTTCACTGTTCCTTCACATTTTTACTTAATGCTGACAAAAAATAAAAATAAACATCTAATTTTTTTGTGGCACTGACATGTTTAAATTAGGGCCGGGAATCGATTTTAAAAATTAACAAATTAATCGCGATTAATAACTGGTAGTTATTAATCGCGATTAATTGCGATTTTTTTTTAATCGTATTAAGAATTCACGTACAAACACAAAATTGTAAATTTAGAACATTTATTTTGAATTAACCTTCACATACTTTACTGTAAACTTGTGCAATGCTAACAAAACTTGCAAAGAAAATAAATAAATGGTCTCTTTGAGACCTGTAACTCAGACAAAGTTTGCCTAAATAAGGTACAACCAACAAATACACAAAACCTACCTAAAAAAGCATGTGTAATCTCTTTTAGAACTTTAACAAAAATAAGTTTAATTCTTCAATTAATAACAATTGTTGTGGTTCACAACAGTGTAAATACTATGAACTGTGTTACTCCAGTGGTAATTGAACTCATCCTTGCATAGACTGCACATAACTTTTGTTTTGTCTATATTGCTGTCTGGTGATGATTTGAAGCAGAATTGTCCATTTAGTAATGTGTCTTTTTGGTCCCTCATGTTGCTTTAGCTCGTTCACTTGTTGCATTAGGCTCGTTCCAGATGAACTGCTCCTCGCCTGGATTGTGAACGAGAGTGCACGGCTGCAATGAGAGGAGGGGAAATACACCTGTACTGAAGTCGGACAGTTTGTGGCTCAGATCATGCACCATCACGCCCCAAATCCACTTCTCGCGTGTGTTGCTTTATCCAGGTCAAAACTGTAACTTTAGTCTGTATTTATAAAAAAAAAAAGAGGCAGGGGAAGAAGGAGAGGAGGGCAGTGAAGTGTCATGTGTTACGTTTCTGATCAGCACTAACCTCAGATCCAATCACCTGTCCATTCACAGGTGGTCTCGTTTGGATCTCACGGTGACCGTCGCACTTGTGGCATCAGAGCAAGTCAGGAACAAGTCGGACACAAATCTAACCGGCGTGCACTGCGCACAGACCGACACTGATCCAAACTGCGCAGGTCTGGCTCATCTTGAACGCGCCTGATGGATGGGAACAGAAATGTGTCGTCTCGCGCGGTGCATTTCTGCCATGCTGGAAGACCCGTGGCGTGTTGCTGCCTCTGTCACTGTCGTTGTAATATTTTTGTTGTGATCAAATGAATTGATGTGTCAACTGAAATTAAAGCGATTAAATCAATAAATTAACGCACTGCGTTAACGCGATAATTTCCCCAGCCCTAGTTTAAATATTTTAAAAGAAAGTATTAGTCACCTTTAGGAAAGTACAGTGCACCTTTATAGCTAAAAGTATGATATATGGACGGAAAGACTTCCTCAGTGTGATTCATAACTTTAGGGCCCATTCTGAAAACCTGCACTGGGGCCGCTCCTTACCACCTTATGGCACTTTTTAACACAACTTTTGTTGCGCTTGTGTGACGTCAGTGTTTACGTAACAGACGTGGGTCTCCTGGACCCAGAGTCATGGAAACACCAACAGGTTTTGGGGCTACCTGTTCTAAGGTGTCCCATACTGACACATCCCATACCGTTCTGCCGAGTGGAAAAGTGCCTTATGTGGACACTAGATCAATATTTTCTCTGTATAGTCACAGTTTGAATTGGCAACATACTGACATAATTCTACATTTTTTATTTTGTTTATGTGCCCACCATACAAGCTGTAATTAGAAATTGTGTCTATAAATTTATCATGCAATTTGAGGACTCTAAAAATTTAATTATAATGATTTTAATAATGCTTAAAGCGAGTGGTACAACTCTGGACTTTGGAGGCACTGGAGAAAGTGCTTGTATGGACTATATACTATATTTTTAATTTTCTGTATTGTCTGTCATAATTTTTTATCCTATACTTTTTTATATGGACCAATTGTGTGTCTGAAATAAAGATTGATTGATTTTAGGGTTATATTGTTACACACCTTCAGCTGTTTTCCTCCACAGCTCAAACACAAGCCTCTTGAGGAGTTACTAAACCAAACTTACACTTGTACAGCAGTAGTTCAGTGGAAAAAAGGTTTTTAGTGACAAACGGCAGATGTGGCTCAAAAGAGAAACGAGAGTATTGTTCATAAAGAAACTCCCGCCTCCTCACTGTAGGATGTCCCATTGTTTGAAGTGTTATGGGTCACTAACAGCTCAGTGTGGTTGGAGAGAGACCTTTGGAGTCACATACTGTAGAACTGATACAGGTGCTTATGAAGTACTCTGGGCGTTCTCAAACTGTGGTGCAGGTAACTGGTGGGGTCTTTTGCAGTTCAAGTTCTGATTTATGTAGGTTAATTCAGAGACAGATCTGGTTTAGACGTGGTTTACTTCTAGTTTAGGCTTGATTTAGTCCTGCTTAGGCCTAATTTAGTCCTGGTTTAGTTTAGTCTTGTTTTAGATAGGGATTAGTCCTGATTTTGTTTTAGTTTTGACCTGGTTTAGACTGGGTTTAGTCCTGACTTAGTTCCTTTTGGCCTGTTGGGTTAATGCCAGCTTTGTTTCTCAGTTTAGACCTGGTTTAGTCCTGGTGGTTTTGACCTAGTTTGGACCTAGTTCAGTAGAGTTAGAGTAATAGATAGATGAGGCTGGATGGAGTAAAATTGTATTTTCTGTGGTACTTGGTCTCAAAGAACCACCTTTGTGGAAAAGTAAATAAATAACTAATGCTAATCGTTGTCTTAATGCTGACATTCTCACACTTTACCATTGCACATAGATAACGTTTGTATTTTTAAAGATATTGTTGGTCTTTTTTGGTTGGCTTTTATTG
Source organism: Bostrychus sinensis (assembly GCA_020698575.1). NCBI lineage: Eukaryota > Metazoa > Chordata > Actinopteri > Gobiiformes > Eleotridae > Bostrychus > Bostrychus sinensis. Next base: position 41,313,466 of record CM036241.1, read on the forward strand.
TTTGTTCATTTCATTGTTCAAGTGATACAAAATAACCTTCATCCTTCATGGACCTTCATCTGGCAGAGTGGATTCTGCACTATCTCACAAACCGGCCACAGTTTGTGAGAGCCCGGGACTGTGTGTCTGACCTGCTGACCTGCAGTGTGGGGGCCCCCCAGGGGACTGTCCTGGCCCCCTTCCTTTTCACCCTCTACACTGCAGACTTCAGACACAACACGGACAGCTGTGTTCTGCAGAAGTTCTCAGATGACTCTGTCGGCCTGATCACTGAGGACGACGACGTGGAGCACAGAGGACTGATGCAGAAGTTTGTGGACTGGTGTCAGCAAAACCACCTCCTGATCAACGCAGGGAAAACCAAGGAGATGGTGGTGGATTTTCGCAGATGCCGGTCTGCCGTCCCCTCACCGGTGAACATCCAGGGAACAGACATTGAGAGAGTGGACTCTTATAAGAACCTGGGTGTTCACCTGAACAATAAACTGGACTGGACTCACAACACAGACGCACTGTACAGGAAGGGTCAGAGCAGGCTCTACCTCCTGAGGAGACTGCGGTCTTTTGGACTGAAGGGGACACTCCTGAGGACCTTCCATGACTCTGTGGTGGCATCATCCTGTACGGTGTGGTCTGCTGGAGCAGCAGCAACACAGAGAGAGAGAGGAAGAAGCTGGACAAAGTCATCAGGAAGTCCAGCTCTGTCCTGGGCTGTCCTCTGGACTCAGTGCGGGAGGTGGGCGACAGAAGGGTCCTGACAAAACTGACATCCATGCTGGACCTGGAGTCACACCCCCTGCAGGACGTCTTGTCTGCACTGGAGAGTAGCTTCAGTGACAGACTGCTCCACCCTCGCTGTGTGAGAGAGACCGCAGGTCTTTCCTTCCTGCTGCTGTCAGACTCTACAATGAACACTCCTGACTGTAATTCATACACCTGTGCAATATTTATATTATTATGTGCCATAATTATTTTATTTTACTTGAAGCACCTATTCACAATGCACACTCTTTACTTATGGTACTTGAATATCCATACTCTGTCAGACTATATACTGTACATATTTATTATAGTGTATTTAATTGCTTTTATTCTAATTTAGTTTATTTAGCTCTACTTGTAGTTTAGTTTTTTTATTTAATTATCTTTGGCCAGACTGGTCTCTGATACACTTTGTGCTCTTGTGTGATACCACTGTGTGCTACTGCTAACTGTAGTTATGCTGTTGCAACAATGCAATTTCCCCACTGAGGGACTAATAAAGGTTTTCTTATTCTTATTCTTATTCTTATTCTTATTCTTATTCTTATTCTTATTCTTTCTTATTCTTATTCTTATTCTTATTCTTATTCTTATAAGTACTAGGCAACATATCTCTCTAATACAGGGGTTCCCAAACTTCTCTGACTGTAACTCACAAAATAATAAATGATAAATAAATATGTAATGTATAAATAAATAAATAAATAATAATAATAATAATAAATAAATATCAATCAATAATAGTTGATTTTTGTTGTAATTGTTTTTTCATAATTTCTGGAAATCATCTTGGGACCCTCTCCTCGGTATCTCGCGAGGCGTCCTGGCCCCCATCTTGCCTACTTTCTTTTCTTTTTGAAAGCAGGAGTGTCTTGGTTCTGCTGAAGTCCTCTTGTTGTTCAGTGAGGTTTTTTTTTTTTTTTTTTTGCTCTGTCTTGTTTCCATTTTAACAACAGTAAAGTCCAATGGAACAACTTACTGCTGTCCCCGCTCAAAAGTAAGTACAGAGTTGCTAATAGCACAGAGTATCCTGGTGTTTTATGGCAAAACTGGCAACATTTTGTCATAAGCGCCATATATGTTTTGGTCAGACCTTCATTTCTTTGTTATTTCAAAAAGATTAATTTGGTCTTCTACAAAAGTTTATTATAGATTTCCTTTAAAACATACCAGTAATGTGTTTTTGTACACATGTGGCAACTCATGGACTGCGATAATGCAAAAACAATTCGAATGAAAGACAATAAACACCAACGTTGGATTAAGGAGGCAACTGATATCTGGAAAGGTGCCCACAGGACAGTAAAGAGATGAGGGGGTCTGCTAGCTTTCACTGCCCTGGGATTCTGTCGCTGGTACTGTTCCCCTATAGCACTACAGAAAAGAGAGCAGCACTAAAACCTAAATAAACCAGTCATTAAGACACATCACTGTAACATCACGTGGCTCTTCTGAGGAAGGATGCAGGAAGTGTCCGAAACATGTAAAGGTATAAAAACAGTTTAAAAGGAATTCAAAGATTCCAGTGGAGAGGTATAAGAAGCTCCTTAGCAGTGACCCAAAACATAATTTAGAAGCACTGGTGGACAGTAACTAGATACTTTTATTCAAGTAACTGATTCAAGTATATTTTGTGTATATTTTGTTTGTAGAACATACTTTATCTTGAGTAAATTTTGGTTTATTTTATTTTTACTTTTACTTGAGTAAAACTTTAAATTGACAAGTTGAAAGTAGTTTTTGTCCTCCGTGGTGTAGTGGGTAGTGATCAGAAGGGTCTAGGTTTGAAACTTGGAGGAAAAAGAAGAAGAATTTTTGTTGGGTACTTTTACTATTTGAGTAATATTATTTTTGAAGTAAGAGTTGGGTTACTTGAGTATGGCTTTTGAGTACTTCATCCACCATTGGTTAGAAGTGATCAAAGTGAAAGGATGCACCAAAAAGTACTCAAGCTAAAGGCTGAATCATACTGTGCATGTTAAAAGAGACACATTTTTCATTTGAACTGAGGTTGGGTCAACTTCAAAATGTTTGACTCAAACTCTGAGTATTTTTTTGATCTTTTCTCTTCAGGGACTCTCCCTGAGCTCTAACTCTCTGCCTGTAATATCTGATGCTGACAGTAGAGCTGGTGTAGGCAGTTCTCTATCTAATCAGGACTCTTCACTCAGATAGACTTGCAGTAAAACTCCCACACTTTCACACAAGTTTTCTGTCATCAGTGGGAGGACATTTAACGTTTATTTGTATTTGTATTTCCCAAAACAAAGGTCTACACCAGCACTAAACATGAAGTACATTTAGCTAAAATCATAGCAGGACTAAACAAGCTGTAGTAAAATTATACGTGTGTTATCTAGGCTTTATTATCAAGGATGCTCTCATTGGTTGCTGGCCTACACTACTTGTCAGCACTGAAATCAGAATGGCTACTGATAATACAGAGAAAGTGGCCTGAGCCGCATGTTCTTCCACAGAGAAACAGCACAGAGAGACAGAAAAATGTCTAGTGTTAAACTGCCCAGGTCAGGATGTAATGCATTTATTTGTAAAATTCCAGAAGAAGAATACAGTTTACAGCAGTGGTTCTCAAACAAGGGTATGGGTACCTCCGGCGGTACGTAGGCTTCTTCTGGTGGTACTCAGGAGTCTTTTGTAGTTCAAGTCCTGATTTAGGTTCATTTAGAGTTTGGTCCAATAGACTAACTGCTTTGTCCTGGTTTAGATCTGGTTTAATCCTGAATTACTCCTGGATTTGGTTCTGATTCAGTCATGGTTTAGTCCTAGCATTGTCCAGGGTTAAACCTGATTTAGTCCCAGCTTAGAGCTGGTTTAGCTCTGGTTTAGACCTGGTTTAGTTATAATTTAGACTTGGTTTAGACCTAGTTCAAACCTAGTTTAGTCCTAGTTTAAACCTAGTTTAGACCTGGTTTAGTCATGGTTTAGTTCTGGTTTAGACCTGGTTTTGTACTGCGTTAGTCCTGGATTTGGTCCTGATTCAGTCCTGTTTAAGATCTGGCTTAGTTGTAGTTGAGACCTGATTTATTCCTAATTTAGATTGGTTCAGACCTGGTTTAGACCTGGTTTAATCTTAGTTTAGACCTGGTTTACTCCTGGTTCAGACCTGGTTTAATCGTGGTTTAATCCTGGATAAAACTTAGCTTTGTCCTTTATTTGTTCTCATTAAGTTTTGGTTTAGACTTGGTTTAGTTCTGGTTTAGTCCTGGTTTAGTCCTGTTTGGTCTAGGTTTAGACTCATGTTAGGCATAACTGTTACATTGAAAGCCTAATACTTCCTGTGGTGGCACTGGTCAAAGTCTGAGAACCAGTGGTCTGCTGTGCGAGTGATAGTGAAAGAGTTTGTGGTGGGTTCTTTTGTGCTCTCTCATGCTCACATCCCAGAGGAAACACGCACTCGTTTTCTGTTCTTCAGGGGATTTTTGCTCAGTTTGTTCCACTCACTTCTGCAATTCAATGGGACATCCCCCACTTTACATGAACAAGAGACAGCTCACACTCAGAGCTGCAGTAAACCAAGTACTATCAGAATGAGTGTCTGTTAAAAAAGATGATGTGGCAGTAAAATTACTGACTATATAAAGGCGGTTAATAAATAGACTAAATCCAGGTGTGTAGTGATGTGAGGTAACTGGAAGTACCACTTTGGCCCACTTTGGACAAGGAGGAGCTACACACTGTTGCATGTTGACTGGTTATTACTGTGGGTTCTCTCCTCTTCCTCCCACCGTCCAAAAACATGCACATGTAGGTGAACTGGAGAATCTAAATGTCCCATAGTGCGAGAATGTGAGAGTGAATGTTTGTCTGTCCGTGAGTGTCTCTGTGTCAGCCCTGCAACTAACTGGCCCCTGTTAAGGGTGTAAACCGTTCTAATTTTACAACTCCTCCCTGATGGGGTTAAGTCCCAGGCCGACCAACACGCCATCACACGAACTCTCTGTGTGGACTCTGCCTGTCCTCTCCGCGTTGCCATGGGTTCTCTCCAGGTTCTCCGGCTTCTTCTTGTCGTCCAAAGACATGCATGTGTTAGGTGAATTGGTGACTCTAAATTGCCCCTAGTGAATGGTTGTCTGTCTGTGTTCGTCTCTGTGTCAGCCCTGTGACAAGCTGGCCCCTGTCCAAAGTGTACCCTGCTTAAGGCCCATAGGTACTGGGATAGGCTCCAGGCACCCGTGACCCCTAACGGGAAGAAGCGGAAGTGAATGAATGAATATATATTTTACTAAATGAAATGGAACAACATTAGAAAAATGCATTCCTTGCTTAGTAAATGTGTCTGTATACAGTATCTGCTATGGCAGTCAAGCTTTTCACTTTTAAACACAATAGACCAAACAATGATATACAAGTAGCGGAGGAACCTATATGTGTCTTCACCGGTGTAAAAATGTGAGTATAGATTCACAATTTATTATAAATCTCTTGATTAACAAAAAAGTATAAGGGACTTTATTTCTAACAACTATTCATTGTGGTTCCCATATCTGTGATGCTACACTTAGCTTCCCTTAGCTTGTAGCCTTATGCAGATGAAAACAAAATGCAATTGAATGTGTTTACAGAAGAGTTTGTTTACAGAACCCCATTATCAGCAGAATTTAGCCAAGCGCCGCCTGCTGTTATGGACAGTTACTAGGTCTCACAAATGCAGACCCTACAAGCTGCCCTGTCGTTGATTTAGGTTGCCCCAGTGTGCCTGTTGCCACTTTTTTCTGTGACCAGGGAAGATGTTACGTGACAGAGCAGTCTTCTGATGGTGGTCGGGGGTGGGGTTGGTTTGTCCCAGACTTTATAGGTGACAGATTTCAGTTTAACACCAGACGTGAGAAAAATGGGGGATTGGTTTCATAACATATCTTAGTACTTTGGAAAATGTCAGAGGCTCTGCAGGAAAAAATGAGTAGAAGAAGCTCTAGAGCAGAGTTCCTCATTAATCCTCATGAACTTAGCTGAAGACACTTGTGATGAAACACCAGTTGACCTCGAAATGTGAGGTCTGAAGGCGCCCCACTGTCTGCTCCATCTATTCCACTTTTTGCTTTGTCCCTGAATAGGACTTAGGGCTGTTCTCTTTGACCATTGACCCCACCTCCTTGCCCCTCCCCCTCAGCCTCACCCCTGTGTCACCCCCTGGGGCCAAAGACAGTAGAGTGGATCCGGATTAACCTCATTCACATCGACCATTCAAAACCAATCAGGATTCAGATTCTGGTCTTTGAGGAACAGGAAGAAACTCAAACTAAAACTCTTACAGTCAGAGCTTTAGGGAGATAGGAGTCTTTTCAAAAGCTTAAAGAAAGAATGTGATTTGCCTGATAATGAATACTAAGTGACTAAGGTCAGACTAGAACAGTACTTGGAGCGTGAAGACCTCTGCCAAGTTACTAAGGCGCTTTTCCACTCGGCAGAACGATACAGGATGTGTCAGTACGGGACGACTTAGAACAGGTAGCCCCAAAACCTGTTGGTGTTTCCATGACTCTGGGTCCAGGAGACCCACGTCTGATACGTAAACACTGACATCACACAAGCGCAACAAAAGTTGTGTTAATAAATGAAGGCACTGGCAACATTTAATAAAAAGACAATTGTAAATCCTGGTGTGTGTCTTTGTGAGGTTGGTGTGATCTGTGTGACGCTGGTGTGTGTCTGTGTGAGGCTGGTGTGTGTGTCTCTGTGTGAGGCTGGTGTGTGTCTGTGTGAGGCCGGTGTGTGTCTGTGTAAGGCTGGTGTGTGTCTGTGTGAGGCCGGTGTGTGTCTGTGTAAGGCCGGTGTGTGTCTGTGTGAGGCCGGTGTGTGTCTGTGTGAGGCCGGTGTGTGTCTGTGTGAGGCTGGTTTGCGTCTGTGTGAGGCTGGTTTGTGTCTGTGTGAGCTGGTGCTGGTGTGTGTCTGTGTGAGGCTGGTGTGTGTCTGTGTAAGGCTGGTGTGTGTCTGTGTAAGGCTGGTGTGTGTCTGTGTGAGGCCGGTGTGTGTCTGTGTGAGGCTGGTGTGTGTGTGTGTAAGGCTGGTGTGTATCTGTGTGAGGCTGGTGTGTGTCTGTGTAAGGCTGGTGTGTGTCTGTGTGAGGCTGGTTTGCGTCTGTGTGAGGCTGGTTTGTGTCTGTGTGAGCTGGTGCTGGTGTGTGTCTGTGTGAGGCTGGTGTGTGTCTGTGTAAGGCTGGTGTGTGTCTGTGTAAGGCTGGTGTGTGTCTGTGTGAGGCCGGTGTGTGTCTGTGTGAGGCTGGTGTGTGTGTGTGTAAGGCTGGTGTGTGTCTGTGTGAGGTTGGTGTGTGTCTGTGTGAGGCCGGTGTGTGTCTGTGTGAGGCTGGTGTGTGTGTGTGTGAGGCCGGTGTGTGTCTGTGTGAGGCCGGTGTGTGAGGCTGGTGTGTGTCTGTGTGAGGCCGGTGTGTGTCTGTGTGAGCTGGTGTGTGTCTGTGTGAGGCTGGTGTGTGTCTGTGTGAGGCCGGTGTGTGTCTGTGTGAGGCTGGTGTGTGTCTGTGTGAGGCTGGTGTGTGTCTGTGTGAGGCCGGTGTGTGTCTGTGTGAGCTGGTGTGTGTCTGTGTGAGGCTGGTGTGTGTCTGTGTGAGGCTGGTGTGTGTCTGTGTGAGGCCGGTGTGTGTCTGTGTGAGCTGGTGTGTGTCTGTGTGAGGCTGGTGTGTGTCTGTGTGAGGCCGGTGTGTGTCTGTGTGAGCTGGTGTGCATCTGTGTGAGCTTACTTGTATGGGACCTTGGTAATCAAGCCTAGATCTGTGGTTCTCAAACCACTGATCTAGGCACTGATTTTTTTTTTTTTTTTTTTTTTACTTAGTTAACTAGTTTTTACTGTTAAAACTCATTTGTCAATTTTCACATTTCTCTTTGTGTTTACGTGTAAATCTGTCTTCTGACTGTGGTTTAAATGATCCTGTCTCTAACGAGCTTGAGTTAATAATAGACTCTCAGTAGAATCCTCATTCTCGTGTCTTAAACGTCTGTGCAGGTTCTCTGTCATCCAGGAATAATCTGTAAAAAAGTTAAATAAGAAGGTCAACTGGGTGAGGTTTGTTTTCAGAAGAACATTTCGCCCTTACTCTGAAGTGCTTAATTATTTCTGAGGAAAACTGCTGCTAGAGTGATAATGTACATGCAATAGCTTCCTCCAAGAGGGAGTGGTTAAGCTCAGGAGGTGCTTACAAATGCAGAAGGGAGGAGGAAGGAAGAGCAGCACGTCTGCCAAGCAGGCCCGTTTCTGGCCCGCTGGACTCGGGTGGGCTGACTAAAAATGTGGGTGGGCAAATATAAAGGTCGATGTCAGTATACACTCCCATCCATTTATCTGGACTTAGGAATGTCACAGAAAGTACACTGGCTGTTTTTTTTTTGTTTGTTTCTGTTCATTATTTTTGCAGCACTAGCACACAGCAAATAGACCTACATTTTCAAGAAATACCTAATAGAAATATACTATTGGAATGTTTTTTTTAACCGGTAGAGCTGAACTTACTTTGTCTATTCATAAGTCTTGTGTCTCTCATGTGTCTGCTGCTGCTGTCTGCTCTTTTCTCTCTCCCTTATATGACTATCAAAAAAGTTATTGTAATTAAATATCTCCTCTTTGGTCATTTTTCAAGGAAAACATCATTGATACAATCTGAAAACTGTGTGTTGCTGTTATATTTAACAGGCTATATTTCACATCATAATGGTTGTAAGACTTTAGTGGTTTGTATCTCAGTGATGCCTGGGCCTATCCACATGAGACAAACGCTGTAAGGAAGCTAAAAGTCTGCTCTGTCACGATCATGGGCTCTCATGTCTCTGTCCTCTTCCTCTGTTCTGTGTGCACCCATTTATGAACACATCCTGCTCAATAATGCACAGAGAGAAAAAAAGAGAGACACTGCTCGCTGACGGGAGCGACCCATCACTTGTGTTGACACGCTGCACAATAAAAAATTGTTGGCATGAATTCATCTAATTAATTCATGCCCAGCCCTAATTAGTAATAAAGTCCCTTTATTTCATAAACTTTAGGTGTGTTTGCACAAACCGAGCAGACAGTAGAGGGCTGGCTGCTGCTCATGTGACAGCGGCGACACAGAGCAGAGGGAGAAGAGGATATATGCTACGCCTCGGCCCCCTCTCTCTCTAGGGGGCAGTCTGTGTGCTGCCCACCCAACCAGGAGTTACAAGGGGGTGTGAAACTATTTTGATAGGGTGGGCAAGAAATAAATTACTTTTGCCGGCCACACTGCCAAGCCCTCAAAGCCTGGATATCCCAAGGGCATTTTCCAAATCCAGGACCAGGACTAACAAGAACAGAAAGGAACTTGAAACAAACAATAGACCTGGGCATCCCTACATATAAATCTCCACTCTAACAGCAGTTTTTTTTTCCAGAAATAATTAAGCTCTTCAGAATAAGGGAGAAAGTTTTTTTGAAAACAAACCTTGCCCAGATGACTGTCTACTTGTCTCTAAAACTAAAGTCAAAACCACATTTAAACTGGGACTAAGTGGATTTGATTCCTCAAACCCTTTCCTCTTTATGATTCACAGACAGTGGATACTTCCTGATTATTATGTAAGCTAAGACTCTCAGCCAACCTTTTTTAGGAATATTTAAAAACACCAAACAATGACCATATTTTGGCATAATATTGGTGAATATATTTATTTCTGCACATTGCTTTGGGTATCTGGCTGGTGCCACATAATTCCTGTTTCATCAGTATGGCATTTGTTCTAATTTTATGCCCTCAATAATAAAATCTAGACCAGGTCTTAATCCTGGTCAAAACCAAGACTAAGGACTAAACAAGGACTATATGTAGGTCTAACCCCAAACAAAAAGGACTAAACCAGGAGTAAATCAGGACTTAACCAGAACTAACCAAGGATGACAAAACCAGGTCTAAATCAGGAGTAAACAAGAACTAAACCAGGACTAAAGCAGCTATTTTGTGTCCTTTTGTCCTTTGGACTGTGTCCAAAGCTTAGACCACACATTCCTGATCATTACCAAAATCCAATGTTTTCTCACCAAAGTAAAACCTTTTCTTTTATACATTTGAGGAAATCATTATTACACCATTATTTTTAATTTGTGTTATCAAACTTCCACTGGTTAGTTTTCACCACTTATCAACACTGCTGCTTATACAGCGAAATTGGTTTTCTTCAACCGTGTCAGTGAGTGCTCACTCAGAGGAACAGCACATAGTAAACTCAAACTCAAAGATGTTCTAATTCAGGAGTAGATCTTCTTTTCACCTGGACCTTCTCCTGAAATCTAAGAAGCGCCTGGTTGTTTAAACACATTGCTGACCTTTCCTGAAACTTGAATAACAACATTTAAAAATAACACGTTAAATTCTGTATGTATTAAAGCACGCTTAGTTAGGAACTTTAGCACAATGCTCCTATACAACCCTCAAACTATTGTTCCTACTTTTTTGGTATCCCCAACACTTCCTCAGTTTTCTTTCGTCTGCTGAGGTGAAATGTTTGGTAGCTGTTGTCACCAAGTGTTGGCTCTAACCTAACATTAAACAGTCTGAAGGAGTGGACAGGAGCAGTGAAGAGCAGCTAACGAACAGCACTTTCACAGGTTTGAGTGTGAAACCTTTTGTTTTGGGGCCAGAGCTAATGAGCCATAAAACACAAGTCTGTCTCAAAATGTAACACTTATACACTTGTAAAGATCCATTTACTTTCAAATTCCCTTTACAAACACGCACTGTCAGCTGGACCCTCTCCTGAAATCTTCAGGAGCGCCTTGTTGTTTGTACACAATCCCCCACTTTTCACACCCGGAGGTGATCCTTGGGGGGCCCTAGTGCTGTGTGATCAGCTGTTTGTAGTAGAAGGCCCCTTTTTTAAGAGACCCCTAAATAAGATCCAGTGTTACTCACCCTCAGAAGTCACAGTAACAGTTAGATAAGGTCCACCTGGCTGCAGTTCAACTGCAGAATGCCACAAAACACAATATAATTCATCATTACAAAATTTATAAAATAGGGATCCACACCAAACCTGCGTAGATTTGACCATCTGTAACTCCACAGCAGAGACTGTTGTATCTGTCCACAGGACCACTCTGAACCATACACTGCACAGAGCTGGGCTGTGTGGAGGAGTGGACAGAAAAAATACATTGCTTAGAGAAAATAATAAGAAAGCACATTTTATATTTGCCCAAAGGCACATGGGAGACTCCCCAAACACGGGAAGGTCCTCTGTCCAGATACAATTAAAATTGGTCATCAATAAGAAATGCTAAGTCTAGCACCTTCCCAACATCTGGGGCCCCTCTCTAAAGTGAAGCCTGGTGATGGCAGTGTCCTGCTGTGGGGAGATTTGTCATTGGTAGGGACTGGGACACTGCTCAGAACTCAAGGAATGAAGGGCGGAGCTAAACACAGGACAATTTTTTAAGAAAACGGCTCAAACTGTGCTGTACAATGCATCCAACATAAAAGATCTGGAGCTGTTTTTTAGAATGAGCACAAACCAAACTCTTAAAATTCTAAAAGACTTGGAGCTGGAATTCCTTCAGAAGGTGGTTCTACAGGCGACTGACTTTAGGGGATGAATACTTGTACATAGTCAAGTTTTCTGTTTTTCTGTCATATCTCTTGTTTGCATCACAATAAAAACTATTTTGCATTTTCATAGTTGTTGTCATGTGATGTAAAGTGACTGACATAAACCTCTCAATGATCCATTTAAATTCCAGGTTGTAAGGCAACAATAAAGGAAAAATGCTAAGGGGGATGAATACTTTTGCAAGCCACTGTAAATCCTCCTGTGCTCATTGTTTGTGTTTGACTTTTATCTGTGTAGTTCAGTTGTGAATTAGATCAAGATAACGTAGTAATAATATCAGCACTAAAACCACCATCACTGTGAAGGCATCAGCTCATTTATCAGTTAGCTTTGTGTTGCTAATTAAGCGTTTAGTGACCTTAACTTGATCTAAAAAGTTACCTAAAACATATCAGTCACGTAAAAGTAAAATTATGAATCTAAGTATTGAATGTAAAGTTTACTTAAGTAAAACCACTACTGCTGCTTTTACTATGACTGCTCAAACCTGAGTTCAAACCATGAGACTATGCTTCTACTACTACTACTACTACTACTACTACTACTACCCAGGGGCGTAGCAACAGACAGTGCAGCCAGTACAACTGCTCTTTGCCTAGCCTCTCTTTAGCCAACCCCAGTCCTTTATCCTGCTCATATCAATACAACCTTAATCAAGTTACATACGTTTATTTTCATCTCTATTGTTCTCTGTCAGATAGTGTTAACCACAAACTGAACTTCAAATACCTCAGAGACTCAAAAGGACAGAACAGAGAAACAGGAAGGACCCCCGCCTCTTGAACTTGTACACACATACTTGTACTTGTAGTTTATAGTAAAGCCTGAGTCAGTGATGGGAACAGAAGGCAGAAGTGAAAGTGGGTGTAACAGACAAGTACACAGGGTCTCTGGAGTTACAACGGTACTTTCACTATTACATAACACTACCATTCATATCTCTGCAGTATGTGTGATAGGGACTTGCTAATGAACCCAATGGACCAAGTTAAAACAAGACAATATTTTCATCAATGTTTATATTTTCAAACAGTAGTCCAGGCCTAAATGTGTGAATGTCCCATAGGACATTGTTTCCCAACCACGGGTACACAAGCACTTTTTAGGGGGTACTTGGAATTATTTCATCATTTGAAAGGAGAATGTTTGTTATATTTCAATATTAAACTATTAAAAATAAGCAGGCTTAGAAAATATTATTTCAGTAGGCCTAGTATTTGGGTATATTTTTTTTAAAGTTTAATAGCTTGTTTAAAAAAAAAAGTTATTCAAATGATAATGATGAAAAATCCACTAAAACTAATCAATTGTTCCTTCACTGGCCTCATGTGGCTGGAATTTGTATCTTTGGCCCTATTTCGCAATGGTATAGAATTCTTCTGAAACATTCTGTAACACTTTAGAATAACGCACCACCAGGGCATGACATTTACTTGTTTGCTCACTGGCCACTGTGGCTAATCTTTGTCAAAAGTCAATTAGTGTTTTCACTAGCCACAATTTAATTAGTTAAGTTTTAAGGTTATAAGGTTATAAGATTAAAGAAATGTAAAATTTGTTTCATGATATGGACAGGGATTTATAAATATTAAAAACCAAGGCAGAACTAAGTTTATCTCTGTGCATGTGGTGGCACGTCTTTTAAATATTTTTGTTTAAATAAAACATTTTTATGTCTTTATTCATGATGAAATCCTGTAATCCTCTAGGGCACCTGTTTGTCCAGACAGACACACATACAGCTTTAACTAAAAAGCTCCCCAAGAACTCCAAGTTCTCTTTCCATAATGGACGCTCAGTGCTTTTATAGTGACCCACACATCCTCCTCAGAGCTTCCACTGTCCTGTTCTTCACCTCATCCTAACTAAGTCTAACTCCACTTCCACAATTTCATACAAAATCTCTGAGCCTCTCAGCCTCAACCAGCCATTTGTTTCCTATGGAGTATTTAGTTATACAAAAAAGGCATTAAGTTCTGACGTTCATTACAAAGGACAAAGAAAGAAAAAAGTATTTTGAAGGGGCTAAATTGTAAGTACATCAGTAAAAACTTGTTAAAATATTCTTAAGGCCCTCATCGGCAACAATAAATGATATTTGTGGATTTATTAAAATGAAATCTACAAAATCTATCACTTTCATACCTTGATTAAAAAGAAAGTGGTAGATGAAATGACCGCCACTGTGAAAAGAAAGCCCAGGCACTCTGATAGACCCACACCAACAAATAATATACTGTTAGAAAACCCAGGATGTCCTTTTGACAGGACAACAGGATTTACAAAGACTGCATGCATTATACTTAACTTATTAACTTATGTCTACGACCCATGTCTCCCACAGAAGATAAAATACATTAATGTATTAAACTTCTACTCAAATAATACTTCATAGTATGTAGTTATTATTAGGTGTTAAAAAATATTCCTGGATTCTGATGGTGATCCAAATCTACTCCAAAAACTCATCATTTCTGAAGTTTTTTTTTTTTTTGAAAATAACATGAAAATTCTACTATTACTTTTACCTTACTATCAGACTAACAGGCCAACAAACAAACAAACCAGTGCTGTCAAAAACATGAATTAAAATCCCAGTTTGAGTTTGTCCAACAGCAGACTCAGACAGGTGACAGTGACCCCAAACAGAACGATGTTTGTTGGACTAAAGACACCTGTCCTCATACGTCTTCTTCACTTCAACACTCTCCACTCGTCTCAGCAGAGCAGCAGTAAGAAAGAGCTTTACCAGAACACATTCCAGGACACTTGCAATCATTTGTTCCAATTAGAGCTGACCTTTACAAAAATAAGTGATGCAATAACTGTGATAACAATATGACCAGCAATATTTGGCACAGTAAAAGTTTGATTCAAACCAGGGTAAACCAGGACAAAAACAGAATGTAACCAGGACTAATGAAGGCTCTAACTGGACAAGTATTTTGAGAAGCTCTGTGTAAATCTCTGTCAGATGGAAGAACAAGATCAGTCGCCTGAGCCAGCCGCTGCGGGTCATCAGGAGCAACTGCGGCCGCACGGCTCAGTGCACGACAGAGAAACGTCCACCTGTCCACGGTGAAAGTGGTTATAAATCTTTTTAAAACATTTATTTCCAAAACGACATCTGACACATGTAAAGAAGGGCATTTCATGTGTGGAGCTGCGTGATCTGAGCAACAGCCAACGTCTCATCCACAATCCAGGCAAAGTGGTTCAATACAAATGAGACAACTTTCTCAGGATCTTGCAAAAGTATCTCATGAGTTCATTTTATTTTTCTTTTTTCTTTCATCTTATTTTTTTTCATCACATCACCTCCAGGGGTCCATAATTTCCAAATGATGTAAAAGGAAAACTAAAAAAATTGAAATGACTTCAAAGTGCTCTTAGAAGTGATTCTAAGAGTTCATATTTGCACAACAAAACTATCTTTTATACAAATGAGAGAGGCAAGCATTCTCCACACTTTGTCTCAGACTGTGTTCAGAGACTTCTGGAAAAGTTCCTGATCCATGCAGTAAACAGAATCATGTCTGTTCTGTTTTTCTTGCAGCGGCGCCTGAGAACTTGAAGATCAGCAGCATCCAGTGCATCAGACACTTATACACACTTATACACAATGCTCTTTTTATACTCGTACATCTTACGGAAGTGTGGAAAATTAAACTATTTATGTTCAAAATGCTCTTCCAGTTGCTTTTTTTTTTCTATTTAAATATTTTGATTGCTATCATTTATAAACATTGGCAAACAGTAATACCCCAAGATCCCACTCCATCCTTGTCCCCAACTCTCCGTCCCATCACCCAGAAACCAAGTCCTCCCACCCAGCAAAAAGAAAAGAGAAAAGAAAAGAGAAAAAACAAAAAAACAAAAACAATAATAATAACGTCTCTCGGCTGGCCTGGGAACGCCTTGGGGTGCCCCCGGTAGAGCTGGAGGAAGTGTCTGTGGAGAGGGAAGTCTGGGCATCTCTGCTTAGACTGCTGCCCCCGCGACCCGGCCCCGGATAAAGCAGAAGAAGATGGATGGATGGATAATAATAATAACAATACAATAATAACAATAATAATAATTACAATTATAATTACAGTAACAGTTAATGTTATAGTTACAATAGCCACCAAAGAAAATAACTTGTAAAGTTAAATAAATTACAAAGCTTAATTCTTTTCAGAGTTTCTCTCTCTTCGCATCCATTACCACAGTCCTCGAATTACTGAGAAATTATGTTCAGTGTACACTAAGAAGGGCTTCCAAATGCTAGGAAATGAATGCTTTTTAAAAAAAACTGAATGCAGTTACTTTCCACCGCTGCTTACAGTTGACCTGTCACTGTTGTCCTAACTGAGCAGTCCTCCTTCTACGACCCTGAAACAGCTGCAGTCAGGCTCACGTGTCTTTGACCCACAGCAGTACTGAGGACCTGTTCTGTGAATCTGCTCTTTTCTCTGCGAAACACTGGATGTCCTGTTGGAGAGGTGAAAGTTATGGGCCATGTGTCTTGTCCCATCGTCTCTTCCAGGATCTGAACAACTGTGGGACAAACGGGAGCTTCACCTGTCCTCCACAAATCACTGTGCCACTCAAAAATGAGAAGCACAATGGTCTTCAAAATGTCAGTGTGAGAAGTTACTTAATGCCCAGAGAAGACAGAAATATTGAAGTTGAAAGTACGCAGTTTTCTTTCTATATTTGAGCAAAACAGTTTTATCCCTTAACAGTATATTGGGATAGGAATTATCTTTCCTTTTGGCATATTGATGTGGCAAAGGTTTTACACCAAATGGCCTTCCTGAACCAGCCCTGTCCATTTATCCAGGTCACTTGTGGCTGGATGAGTATTATTGGAATCATGTGTGAGAGACCTTCGTATATCATACAGCCTATTTCTAAGCTCCCATTGGTTGGTCAGCATGACTTGTTAACATTACAAAACTGGCTGTCGCTCCCCAGAAAAAGTGGTTATTCCAGCATTGTTGACTTGCTACATTGAAAAACAGCATAATAATAATAAAAAAAACATAAATAAAAGAAATGCAAAGACAGTGATAAGAGCTAGCCACATTCCTGTTTTGTTTAAACCACAACATGGCCAAATAATACCTTAATGCTAGATTCACACTGAATGTGTTACGTGTGTGACACTTCTCCAACCAGAGCCAGCTGGGAGACCATGAGTTCACGCTGGAAGTTATGAGTTCACACGATAACAACCATGTAAAGTATTTAGAGAGCTGCGAGTAAAAAGACAGACTTGCCTCTAACCATGGTTGAGTGAGAGGCTGCACAAGCGTTTTTATTTTGAAATTTACTGGCTCCTCTTCACTGGTCCTGTGTCTGACTTCCTGTCTGGCTCGATCTGCCCTTTTTAACTTTATGCATGGCATCTGACAAAAATAGACTTGATTCCTATTTTTGTCAGAGCGCTGAACACAGAGACGTACTACAACACAGTCAGTGTGAACTCATGCATCGACTTGACTGGCTTCTGTTTGTTGTGGAGATCGTACAGGACACGGAATGGACACACAACAGAATTAGTGTGGATTAGTGTGGTTACCCTCAGGCCCTCCTTTAAAAAATCACATTCTTCCTCTTAAAGCCCTTTTAGGTCGCTGGGTCACATTTAAAAATATAAATCATGAAGAAAAAAAAGTTGATGGGCAGTAGATGGTCAGTATAGACCAGAATGCTTTGCGAGTTTCAGAGAACAGTGGGACTGTGACAGGTCTTTAAACTGTACAACACATTTGAATAAAAAACAGTTAGAGACTCTATTTTAACTTTCTGTTGTGGTGTAGATAGCTTCCCCACGTCAGACAAAAGGGGCTGTGACAACCCAGTCTGTTTTATTCATTAACATGATATTCATGTTAAATATAACACGTACGATTAGCTATATCTGATATGATTAATATGATTATCTAGATCTATAAATACTTCAATATCACTCAAGTCACTTTTTTTACATATACACCAGTGTCAAGTGATCAACGGTGAGTTAAAAAGTATTGTGACCTATTGTGTATTGAAAGTGACAATAACCAAGCCCAAAAATTAAAACGTTTATGCTCTGACAACTGCCAGCCCCTCAACTACATTTCATCTTATACAGATGCAGAGACAAAAGATACAGTTTATTACAGAATATGACTTAAAATAGGTTCTCTATTTACACACATGACCAGGTTTTTATGAACAAAACAGCAACATTGATCTCACTGTGTCAGAAAATATAGTAAATAATAAATATATAAACTACAGGTATTTGAGACATTTTCAGTCTTACAGAATTTAAAGGTGCTATAAGCAGTATATATTTTTTCATAAAAAATGCCCCCATCTGTCCCAAGATATATGATAAACATGTTTAAATCAAATTTTAGTTTTACTGACAACAATGGAAAAGTTGATTTATTAGCAACTAAAAATATATTTTAAATAAAGGCCAAGTTGTTTATGTTTCCATTTTTTGTTTTGGTTCTAAAACGGCATCACCGATCATCCAATCAGAAAAGCAGAAAGACTGGCAACCCACAGACCATTTTTTCTGTTTAGACTGCAGTACCGTTTTAAACCAGTACAAGTACATGCTGCTTACAGTACCTTTAATGCGACTCTGTTTATCTACTGTCAATGGTAGTGAGCTAATGCTAATTGTTGATAGCATTTAATCATTCTTCTTTACTTCCTTGGATAATCCTTAATAATTTTATCATGAAAGAATTTGTAGCCTTTTGTCTGACTGTTGGTGGTGTATTTGCCTCTGTAGCTGTCCCTCCGTCTGCAAACCTCCATTTTGCCTTAGACCAGCGCTAACCGGAACTGGGATAACACAACAAGCAACCACTTCCATTTTTTGTGTGAAAAAGGTCTATTGAGGGTTTAGGGCAGGGGTCAGCAATCCCTCATTCATGGGCCAAATTTGGCCCTCAGCCAGATAAAGTCAACCTGCATCAACATTTTAGCTGATATCCACTTTTATTAATTGGTATCACCTGATAGCATTTAACCCATGGAGCTGTATGCAATCAAACTTGCTGACCCCTGGTTTAGGGGCCCAGGAGGACCTTCAGACACAGCCTGTGAGTGGAGGGTCATTTACCTAAATTTAAGTCTGATTAACTTCTTGCCTCTATTGTAACTTTTCCCAAACTCATTATAATCCACTTTGGTCCAGTCCCAGGCTCAGTCTCAGGGAGGGGGTCAACCCTAATGGTTCCTAATCCTGTGGGGGTCAGAGGTCTGGGGTCACATTAGGATCCACTACCAGGAGACAATGGACTCCTGTTCCAGGCCCGACCCCTGACCTCTGATCCCCAAACCCCTACAGTTTAGGTCTGAATGTGTCGATTTTCCGTCGAGTTGCGTGGAAAATGATGTTAGTTTTAGAGAAAGATTCAAAAGGTGAGGATTTAAAAGAAGCCAACATCTTTTGTAAAAAGGTGGGGAAAAAAACTGTGATATTTCATTTGAATAGTTTTACACAATTTTGTTTTACCTAGGAGTAGTTAGGTTTATAGTTTTTGCACACATTTTTCTTCCACAATGTTTTTTTCTACAAATTTTATGACATTTTTGTGCATTGAAATAATTCTTGAGTTTTGTACATTTTCCTCTTTATTTCTTTATCCTTGCCAGGGTTCAGAGCCTCTCTCCGTTACTTTGGGCCTGAGGCAGCTGGTGATGAATTCTCTAGTCTTCTGTAGACTGCCTTTAGATCATGAAAATAGTTCTTTTTGAAACACTTGTTTATATTGGCCCTTATTAAACTGGTCTTGTCTTTGTCATGACAGAAACTCAATCAGGAAAATGTACACTTTACTAAGCGGTTTGTATTGTTGCTGTGACTTCTTATTAGTTTCATTCATTCAGAAACTAGGGGCTTTAGGCGGGGTACACTTTGAATCAGGGGTCTCCAACTTTTTTTCTCATGAGAGCTACTTCAGGGTAGCCCAAAGTCCTAAAAGTATTAAAAATAGTAATAAATTATATGGGCAGGTAATACATTTTGTTTATCTTGGTCTTATTTATAACAGACGCCTATGGTTGCTGATATAATTGCACAAGAATGTGTGTTTGGTTTTGCTCCTTCTTTGTGTGCCCCAGGAATGTCGTCGCCTATATATATCGCCTGTATATATTGAGCTGCCCTGTTCCCACTTCCCTTTTGAATTTGTCCCACTGGGAAGAGGTCAGTTTGTCAATCCACTGTAATCCTTTTGTTTGTTTTGTTTATATCTTCATTTTTGTCTTCCCAATGGATTGCGATGCATTTGTATTAAACTGTAGTAGCTCCATTGTGACGTTTGATGCTGCTGGTTACATGGTTTTGTTAGACAAAGATGGGCGATGCTATGCTAACATGGTATTATGTTTTGTATAGGGCTGGAGGTCCATCGCAGCACATGCTATGTGCTAAACTGTTATTTGTTTCCTGTGTGTCAGGCTGATTAAACGGAGCACGCCTCCAAATTCCAATCCCGATGTCGTGTGGATTCATCTCACAACCACACAAACACAACACAGAAAAAGTACAAAAGTCTTCAGTGTTGTTGGTAATATGTAGATTAAATAAAATATGCTTGCAAACTTTGACATTTATAAAATTATTTACACAAAATAGCTTTCATGTTCAGCTCAACTAGAAACTTGTCCTTGTCAAAAATACATTAAGTAGCTGGTTAATACCTGGTAACAGATAAGTATGCCTTTTTGCAGTTTGGAATTTGGCATTTAAGTCTATCTTAAGAGTTTTTAAGAAAAAGTTACCCCCTAAGTCTGTCTTTAGTTTGTACATTTTTGAAAACCTTTATGGCAGGTCCACTGTTTAAATGGGCTGCATAATGTTGCTACACTTACTGAAGAACCTCATTTAGGATTAGGTTTTAGGTTAGTTTTTTTTACTGCAGAACTGTTATTTCAGCTGTATTGAGCTTGAAAAATGAAATCCTTGAGTGTAAGAGTAGTCTGAATATTTAATTAGTGTAAAATTTGTACAGATTGTCCTTTTGCCAGAGATCCTGGCATTAAATTCCTTTTCAAGTGGCTTAAAAAGGTCTTAGAGCTACCCTATATTTTTACACAATAAAAATGAGAGTGAGCTAGTTCTGTTTTGTAAAATTTATTCATTCATCTTCTTCTGGGTCACGGGTACTGGAGCCTATCCCAGAAACTATGGACCTTAGGCGGGGTTCACCTGGACAGTAGTGTTGTAGTTAAGACCGTACTAATCAAGACCAAGACCATTGCAAGTCCAGAGTAAATTGAGACCAAGACAAAGCAGAGACTTTCAAGGTTCAAGACTGAGTCGAGACCAAGATTTTTAATGGTTGAGACCAAGTCGAGACTGAGTCCAAGGCAAACTGAGACCAGGTCAAGACCAAACCTATGAACTAACCCACACACACAAAAAAGATCATTTTAATGATCTAATGCAGCAGACTCCACAGAGAAAGACCATGTTCCTGGTTCATTAAAGCAGAAAACTATACTCCAAAATTACTAAAGAACAGCACTTTTTTATAATGTTTGTTAAATAAAATCTCTGAGACTGCCACATCCAAGACTGAGACAAGACCAAGACCGTATAAAAATGGTCTCAAGACCTTGGGTGCTCCAACACTACTGAACAGTGGCCAGTAACACTTTCAACCCAAAGAAAATTTATTTTGTTTTTTCTCTCAACATTTACATGCACGTTTACAAAAATGTTAATGTCCACAATTCACATTTTTCATTAAAATAATAAAAATATTTGTTCACCCACATGTGCATTATGTTGTGTCTGTATGCAGCCCCTGACCCTGCTGGTCTCAAATCATTACTGACTCCTCAAGCTCGACAGCAGCGCTAATGTTTGACTGACAACTACTTGGCAAATAATCATTTTGTGCGCCTATGAATTTAGTTGGATACACACACAAGCTGCTTTCCCAAGTGAGTCAAGTCAAGTTTGACTGTTCATGCTTATGTAGGATTCATTAAACCTTTGGGGGAAGTGGTGAACTGGAGGAGCTGACTCCTGTTGATGAAATTTGAATCTTCAGCTGCTCCTGGTCTATTAAAATTGCTCGTGCAAGCAGAGCAGAACTTTATTTTGATGGAAAAACCATGTTGCCATTCGCAGGAGCCCAGACGATCATATCATTATGTAAAAGAAGAAAAGAAGTATGGTGGGCTCCATAGACAACGAGTGTAGTGGTACAGACCAGGTCCACAGAGCAACAGAGAAAGAAATCCAGTTTACGGGTTAGCCAGATTTAAATGTAAGCTCGTTAGAAAAAGTGAAGAAATGAGCAAAAAACTAAAAGAAGCAGCATCTGACTGCATTTGGATCATACTGGAGTCAGCAGACACGAGGATGGAATACTGTTTTTTGTGCAAGCTGCATAATAATAAAGCTTTTACCAAAACACTGACTGAAAAATTGTTTACCAACACCAAACTGTTAAGAATTGCTTGATTAGGTCCAAATAAAATGCTCACTGATAGTAAATAAAAAGCCATGTTGGAGCCATATTCACCACTACATCTCTGGACAGTGGGAGTGTGGTGTTGATTGTCTTTAGATCATTAAAATAGTAATTTTTTAAGACACTTGGGCATATTGGGCCTTGTTCTGGCCTCGGTACATTATTTCTTGGACAAAACTTTCCTAAACCTATAAAAATGCCCCGTTTGCAGACAGTGGCAGATCACATTCTTCACGTGGCTGTTCTCAGTGTGTGTCCCGTTGTAAATTACAGGCTGAATTTGGTCGCTGCAAATGGTTCATGAAATTACAGATGTGACTGTGGTGACTCCAACAGAGACACATATGTGGCTCTTACAGTACACAGATAGTAAATCTCTGCTTAGAAAGGGTTAAATGTTGAGTCTGAGTGGATAAGTCTGGCTTTAGATTCACTTTAGGGTCAGATGGAGGTTATAGTTGGGTTTGTGGTCAGTCTAAGGATAATTATAGAGGAGTGTACAGAGAAATGCACTTTATTTAGAGGAAACTGAGAGACGCTGGTTTTATAGTGTGGGACTGGAAGAAATGTGAAAACTAGAAAAAGTACAGCATTTAAATGTATTTTTTGCATCAGCACAGCAAAAAATCACTTTAAGTTTGATTCTTTGTCATATACATCAGTGGTTCTCAACCCCCTTGGGTTTTTTATTGTGCCATGAGTAGACCCTCACTCATATGTGTTAATAATTCTTAAAAAAAATAAAATAAAATATATATACTTTTTTATTGGAAATACTAATTCTCCTGCATTTTTTCTTTAAACTTAATTTGAAGATTTAAAAAAAAATGAAAATATAAAATCAAAATATAACTCCTAAACTCCTATTACACTTTTTTAACTTTATATTTTATGTTAAAAATAAACTTAAAAAATAAGTAAAAAGAGTAACAATAAGCATTTGAAACAAGCTATTATGTATGTATGCATTATCTATTAACAAATCTTTTCAAATAATATTTTTAAGCAGTTTTCACATCTTTCATCTGTCAATAGTTCAATATAAAAAGATCACAAATATTTTTTATCATCTATCCTTGCAAGTACCCCCTGCAATGTGCTTGTGTACCTCTCAGGGTCCCCATACCCCTGGTTGGGAAACATTGTTATGTCACTGTCAAACCTTAAGGTTAAGGTGGACTTTATTGTCCCTGTAGGGAAATTTACTCTGTGCATTTGACCCATCCTTCAATGCCAATGGGCCCCCCTGTCAGGAGCAGTGGACCACTGCAGTGGTCTGGAGGTCAAAGCAAAACCCACACACACAGGGAGAACATGCAATCTCCTGGGGTTGAACCCGGGACCTTCTTGCTGTGAGATGGCGATTTTGTAGGCTTTAATGTCAGAACAGAGATAGTAGAGTCAGAAATCAGGGAGAGTGGGGAGAGACATTGAGCAAACTGTTGGATGGTGGACTCGAACCCACCACCAACACCAACACCAACACCAAGGCAGGCTGTAAAGTCACTCTGAATATGTGCCGCAGCTAGGGCTGCAACAATTAATCAAGTTATTTGAGTAATTTGATTAGTTAAAATCTTTGATTAAAATTATATGCCTCGAAGCTTCATTTAAATAATGTAAACATCACCGGTGCATAGCCCTGGGAACACTGTATGTGCGGAACAGTGTTTCTGCACAGTTAATGCTTAAAACACACTAATGCCAGTAGGGCTGTGGTTGGACTAAAAGTGAATTAATTTGAGTGGTAATTTGCCTTTTAAATCTATACATAAACCACGTAGAAAACAGCCTCATCGTGAAAGTGAATTTTGCAGAAAAAGCGTCCTCTCTAAGCAGTATGGTGTTGTCCACTGTGTTGTGGCTAATGCTACTGCTAGCTCCAGAGCAGCTGAAATACTGACTGTGGAGACTCTGCGTGTGGAGTCTCAGAGAAAGGATTGGTTTTACCTCTGTTAAAGGCCTCTATGGGGTACAATAAATGTGATCTTTAGAAGCAGAGAGGGTCACAGCTAAAACACTCTTGTGAGGGGAATGCACACTACTGCAGCTTTTGCATTGTTTTGTGTTATATTTGCATTTTTTTGACTAAATATATAGTTTGTATAATAATAGTAGGCTAAGCATATGATTAGTAGACTACATCAATATAATAATAAAACTTATATCTAAATTGCAGTGCAGAGTGCAACAGTGTTAAAAAGCACTTCAGTGGTAAATGGATTCATATTCACAGATGTACATTAAAATGTGTTACTTTATACAGTATGCAGAGATGCAAGAATATAAGTATTAAAAAATTAATCAATAGATTACTTGATTACCAAAATAATGGATAGCTGCAGCCCTACCACTGAGCCATACGGCGGCTCACACATTTATTTTCTTTATAGATTTTTACCCCGTCTTTAAGTCAGAACTATTTTACAGCCCACAAATGTCAGTATGAAAATATGAACTTAAATGTGTCCATTTGTAGACATTTGTAGTTGGACGGTGAAGAGAGTAAAAAAGAACTGAACTCTAATTAACATAGGAACCAAATCCTCTCCGTATGAGAACAGGGCAGACCTAGGGATAAGCTGGACACCAATAACTCATTGCATTTTCAACTGGATTAGATAAAGGAAGAATATGGACAGGAAATTGGTGAGAAAGTAAAACATGTCATAGATCAAACATATGGTCATTCTACATTTTGTACATTCTCTAACAGGTCATAGCAACTCTCAATAGCCATTTCGGTCTTACCACTTTTCTATTATTAATAGACAGTAAATGCAGAATGCACATATTGAACTTGACTTGATAGACAAGGAGCAAGTGTTCAGCCTAAACCAGCAAATCACAGTTTTAGCAGTTTAAATTTACCACAGGACCTGTCAAAATCTAAAAAATCTGAAACACATTTTGCCAACAAATTGTGGTGTTATTATTATTATTATTATTATTATTATTATTATTATTATTATTAATAATAATAATAATAATAATAATAATAATAATAATAATAATAATAATAATAAAAATAATAATAATAATAATAATAATAATTTTATTATATATTATTTGGTATAGTAGCTTAATTTCACTCTACAACATAGAGGTCAATAAAAATAAACATGAACTAGAGTGTAGACTTCCACCAAGGCATTGTTCCTATCTTGCAATAGTAAAAATATACCTGTAGTGCCCAGACCTGGACTCAAACCAGGGATAATCTAGTTCTGGGGTAAATGCTCACAATCTACTAAAAATTATAATTTTTCTGTTTGTGGCTGGAGTGAGTACCTTTGGCCCTATCTCATAATGGTACAGAATCTGGATGTCCCAGGTCCATACTTCCTTGGCCCATTATTGACCTTTGATGAAGATTTTGCCAAAATTCAACCATTGCTTTTTGACTTACTTTGCTCAAATTTAACCAACCTCACTAGATATCAACATAGACTTTCCAACAACATGTTCTCCCATCCCATTTCAGCATTTGTTTTTCTTAGGTTTCTTAAAAAAAATAGATTTTTCCGGGTCTTTTTTACCCACAATGCATTTCAGTGTCTTTGAGGGAGTCTTTGAAGGTCTTTAAGATGTTCAGGGGGCAGCTTACACTCTTGTCTATGGGCTGGTGTCGCAAGGTGGGGCATTTTGAGGACGGTAATCACTGCTTTTTAGAGTGATCAAACAGGGGCTATTGTGTCCGGGGACAATAGGGGGTAATAGTGCAAAAGGACAGGGGCAGGAACAGCACAAGGAGGGTAAAAAATGGGGCCAAGAAGCAGAGCTGACAATGGAGAGATTTGGGCTGTCCAACACACTTCACTTCCACTCGGAGGGAGATGTGACAGGGGCCTCATTTCACTCAATGATGGGATGGATTTGATCCAGGACTGGACACGTGACCCAAACCAGGACCTCATGTTGTACGTAAGATCACTTTTTGGGGAGTCTTGGAGGAAACAGAGAGCGATAATTTAAATGGATGAGTAAGCAACTCCAGAAATGGCAAATTGGGAATAAAAAAATGTTTTTGGGAAATGGAAACTGACTGTCTACATGTGTGTAGAGTTTGTTGCAGTGTTAATTTTGTTGACGAATATATTTCCTCATAGTTTTTGTCAACAACATATTTTTTGCGGCCAAAAACGAAACAAAAACTAAATAAAAAGTAATCAATGAGGACTAAAACTACAACTAAATGCATTGACATTTTCGTCAACGAATAAAAACAAAACAAAAATTAGCAGACGGGACGATAAATGAATAACTTGATACCTCTTCAATCAAAGACTGCTGTTAACGTTCATATTTTCTAACCGGGACTTTAAGTGGGTCGGGACATGTGTACCGCCTCGTCACAGAGCGCCAGAAACATGGCTCCACCTCTTCAGACCGCCCTGTTCCCTCTCTCTAATTCATCTCGAGGTTTAATTTTGCTTCGGATAAATGCGCTCCTCTTCTTTCATCTCTCCCTCTCTCGATGCCCTGCGCATCTTTCCTCCTTTCCATTACGCACGAGTAAAAGAAAACTCTGAGCTTAACTTAAACAGAATCAGATTTAAACTAACTCTGTGTCACGCTGTGTCCAACAAAGGACAGAGTTAATTTAATAAAGTAACAAAGCTGCTGTATTTGTCCCGAGAAGCTGCTGATGCCTGGAGAGGCTGCAAGTGTGTGGTTAAAGTTACTCAGTTCTGGAGTAATTATAATGCACCTGAAGGTTTACCTGCTGGTTCCTGCTAAAACAATCTGATGGATTGACTAAATCTATTGTAGATTTAGTCGACTAAAATTGTATGAGATTTAGTTGACAAAAACTAGACTAAAACTAAAAAGAATTACATGACAAATCAACTTTGTTGACAAAATTAACAGTGATTTATTGTAAGAAGTGGAAGTATTAAGTTATTATTTAAGTTAAAAGTTAAGGTTAAGGTAGACATTATTACACTTAACTTCTGAAGTGAAAAAAAAAATACTTTTAACCATTTAGAGAATGAAAAAAAAAAGTACTAAAGTAAAATAAATATATTTAATAATGTTTTGGATTCCTGAAAAAGAACATTGTTTTCGATAAATGTACCTAAGTAAATGACTTTTTCCTCCACTGGTCAGTGCTCAGTTAGAGAACATTAGTTATTATTTAATGTAGCAGTTATAACTAACTGTCACTAGAACCACGGCAGAACTAACAGTGGTTCTCAAACTACGGGCACAACCGTGGGCTTCTTCAGGTGGTACTCTGGAGTTTTTTGCAGTTCAAGTTTCTGATTTAGTTTCATTTTAAGTCTTTCTCCTGTGTTTGAGTTCTGTATGTTTTGTTTCCTGTTCCAACTTTTTTTGATGTGCTGCTGTTATCAAATTAAAAATGAGCTGTTATTTTGCATAAAATGGTAAAATATCTAATATTTAACACCTGATGTACAGTAGTGCCTGGTCTATTGTAAATAACATTTACATTTTGAGAGATTTGCAAACGATTAAATTTTGTTTTTACATTTCACACAGTGTCCCAACTTCTTCAGAATTGGGGTTTTGACAATTTAAAACCCTTTTTTTTTTTTTTTTTTGCAAGCTTAGCCATTTTATTAAAGCAAAATGTATCTAAAATATTGTGTCTAGACAAATCAACTTAATAATATTTATAGTATTTAAAAAAAAAAAAAGGTTTTGGACTGTCCCATAGGCATGCACTAAACTGTAGAATCTCCACTTTCTTTCTCAGAAGCTGCAGACCTTTACTTGTTCTTGTTTTTCTCTTTCGCTCCACGTGGACGGCCTCTCCCTCCTCAGCTCCTGTTTGGCTGGGCTCCCCGCCCTCTGCTCTGATTGGTCGCTTTCCCAGGACCCCTCTCAACGTTCTGATAGGCTGAGGGCGGTGCAGTTTCTCGGACCCCTGTGTCTGGCTCACATGTCGACTGTTATGTGTTTCTTGGAAGAGCGTTTCTCTTTACAACACTTTTAACAGGTGCTGTGGTGGAGTCATGTCATAACTGCATTCCCATAGTGAAGATAAACCACAGAGGAGTGTGACAGTTTGAGGTTAGGAAAGAAATAGACCCAAAGATTTAAAAATAAGCAGAAGTGATGATGCAAAAATTTCAATAAAATGAAAACTAAAAAACTTTCAAATCACAGGAGCCAATATTTTATTCACAATAAAACATAGATAACATGACAAA
This sequence comes from Bostrychus sinensis, assembly GCA_020698575.1. Classification (NCBI taxonomy): domain Eukaryota; kingdom Metazoa; phylum Chordata; class Actinopteri; order Gobiiformes; family Eleotridae; genus Bostrychus; species Bostrychus sinensis. Next base: position 41,341,474 of record CM036241.1, read on the forward strand.
TGTTTACAGTGAGAAATTTGACACTTTTATGCTCAAAGCTCTGAAAGGTCTTTCAGTTTTCATTTTATTCAAATTTTGTAAATGTTCCAACGTAGGATGTCCCAACATAGGAATTTGAGATTTAAGAAAATTTGTTTGATTTTTAGTCTGGATAAGAGTTAAGTTGTAACTTAACTTGGTTGGTAATAAATCAAGCTACAGAGGGTCACAAGCCAGTGGGCTCTTTGGTTCGGTCCCAAGCCTGGATAAATGAAGAGGGTGGCATCAGGAAGGGCATCTAGCATTGCCAAAAGTCACCCAGCACCCCATATGCTCTAAAATACGTTGAAGTGATGTCATCTGTCTGTGCTGGATAGAGCTTTAGAAATGTTGATAGTGCAATTTAAATTTGTATGATATTAATAGTTATTTTTGCAGGGATGATAAGATGTAATTTCCAGCCAGTGGACGAAATGAACAGCCTGATGTAACCTAAAAACGTAATAAACATAAGCATGCACAATAATTAACAAGCCCTCTACATCCAGTCTGCTCTCATTCCTTTAGCAAATAACACTGTGCAGCTCTGTTTCCACTGATTCCTCACAGATATTTTTTATTTTGTAGTAAAATGGCATCATAAAAAAAGTTTAAAGAAGTAAACAGCTTTTTCCCCCCTCAGTTTCTGTTCAAAAGACCACAACAGAATGGCACTCTTCTGCACTCTGCTGCCATCTGTTGGTATGGTCACCTGTTCTGTATGACAACAACAAAGTATTTGTTGAAAATGTTTTCTTTTAGTCAGACAGTGTTTATAAAGGGTATAAAATGTGTTGATGTTGGGAAGTGACCGAAACCGAGAGGTTTAAAACTCACCTCACCTGTCTGGATGAGGCCCACCTGGACTTCCCCAACCTACCTCACCCCACTCCCCTGCCTGGATGAATCCTTACAGAGCTGATCTATGATCCTATAGATGAGCTAATGGACTAACAGTCCTAGACACATGTTGCCTATCTATCCTGGGAGAGGAGCTCTCCTTCAGTTGGACTCCATAAGGTTTCTGCTTTTATTTCCCACAGCTGTTTTTTTAGGAGTTTTTCCTTAAGAGAAGGAGGGTCTAAGGACAGGAGTGTCCTGGGTCTGTTTAGTTTAGTGTAGTTATTGTTTGTGTTGTCTGGTTGTGTGTTTATGTTTGATTAACTGTTTGTGAAGCCCTTTGAGGCAACTGTTGTTGTGATACTGGGCTCTACAAATAAAACTGAATTGAAAATTGAATTAAAAAGATAAAAATGACCACACACACACAAAAAAAGAAATACTGTGAAGAAAAAAAAGGCATAATCTTAATTTGTTAACAGTGTCACAGGACTCTACAAAGAAATGTGGATTTATGAAATCTAAAGTAACAACTACTCAGGCCAGTTGGAACCATCAGCAGGCCAAAATTGACTTTAGATTGCTGCCGCAAAAATGATAATTATTTGTAAACTTGAAAATATGGAATGAAGGGCATCCCATATTGAATCAAACCAGGACGCACAATATTTTGATCAAATATGGGACAATTGCATATTTTAAGGAATGAGTGTCAACCCTAGCTACAAATATTCTGCAGCGGATTGGCCTTTTGTTTACATATTTATATCACCTGTTAGCTTGTAAAGTTATGTGTATTCGGATCAAGTACAAAGTGTTATTTTGTTTATTTAAGTGTTGTTTTGTGTGCTTTTGTGTTGTCTTTGTGTTGACATGCAAACCATCCAGGAAGTCAGCGGCCCCAGAGCATCATGGAAACGTTCTGTTTCTGTTTATGACGCCTTTGAAGTATTAAAAATAACCTTGCACCAAAATAAAAAAAAACAACAACAAATAAATAAAAGAATGCATTACATTTATTTATGACATGTAGTCATAAAACAATGAAGCTAACCTGGCTTATAAAGACAAAACGACAGATAATCCTTGTTACCATCCTGCAATATCTTGACTAGAACGCATCAAAGCAATCTAAGTTTATATTGTAGGTAGGCCTAAGTATAATTATAAATGTTAACAGTAACAAGTGATTTGTCCACATCATTTTCCACTTTTAGTAATTTTCTGGATGTACAGAGTGAAAAGTTTATGTATGGGTATTTTTTCCCCCAAAAGTTTAGCTCTAGACTTCCCATACAATACAATACCTACAACTACAACTTTATAACATTATGACAACTGACACAGATTAGTTCTTCATCATGGCACAGGTTTTGTCTTTAAAGTTGATGTCTTAGAATCAGCAAAACTGTGTAAAGGTTTGCATATACTCTTGTCTCAGTCTACATGCAGCGCTCTGAACTGAATCAGCTCTAAAACTCTGTAGCACTAAATAGTAATTATCACTAAAAATGCTTGAGTATATGTCTCCAAACACATGTATTTCTGTCTGTTGTTCTGTCTGTTTAGTACTGAGTGCTGGGGAATGCCTCTCTGGTTTCTTGACCTACATGTAAACATAGTGAATTTTATGCCTGATTGGTGTGTATTAAACACAGCTCTTTACATTATGGTGCTTGCAATCCCTTAACCAACCCACTCTAGTTTCTTTTAGATGGGTCTGGTCTGTTTTGTTCCATATTTTTGTCCCTAAACCCACTTACCCTTGACGTCTGTAGCTCTAGCTCTTCCACTCTTTGACGTCTTCTCTGAGGGTCCTGTTTGCAGTGGGTTTCCACAATTCACTTGCACAGCCCACCTTCACACTTCACACTTGTGCATGCTAACCACAAACAAATGTAGTTTCACTCATTCATAGTGAAAGCATCTAACTGGTCTGCTGTCATGGGGTCTTACTGGAAACATAGTTGAGTGGGTTTAGACTTAGTTTGTTGTTTTGCTGAGCTTAAGGAAGAAACCTCAAAAGCACTCATTCACAATAAAGAAGTGAGTTATAAATAGATAAAGCAAATAGAGACTGTAACTGAAATTTGATTTGATGATGTTCATTTTATTGTAAGGCTAGGATTTTTAAATTAAACATTAAGTGAGTTAGACATTAAGAGTGTTTCAAGCGATTTTAAAAAAATCTTCTTAGATATTTTGGACATACCGCAACACCACGACACCACAGACCTCCCGATTTTTCAGTGCCATTTCAGACACTCGATTCTGTACAAACTTGCATGATAAAACTTGACTACAGAAGAAACAAACATGGAGGACTGCCAGAGTCGTCTGGCTGTTTTTTTTTGGCATAAGCGCTGGTTTAGAGAGAAAATCGTAAAAACAGAAGAAGTCAAACCTGTTTCGGGCCACATTCCTCCCTTCGGGGAGAGGCAAGTTGGCCCATAACTTAGGCTTAAAATCCTCCAGTGGGATGCCCCGTTGAAATACTTATAAATAATAATAAAGCCTAAATCATGTAAAGAATTATCTGTGTGTATCTATCTATAATATTTAGGGCCCATTCTTAAAACATCCCTCAATCACACCCCTGCCTATGGTTTTTTGCACCAGACCTCATGCTGACCTCATTCTTTGGGCACATAATGTTGCTGAACCCAGACCTGACCAACTGCAGGGAGGTTCTTACCTATTTACTTAGTTAATTCCAGGTGGTGACTTTTTTTTTTTTTTTTTTTTGCCAGGCAGTGTATCTCATCAATTGCCTTTGTAAAATATTTACATTTACAGTTTTTAAATTGTAAAGCGACTTTGTGGACACCCTGTACTTCTCAAACTGGAGGTCATTTTTGAGCTCCATTGGATCTGGCAACCATATCCATATAGTAACCATTATTAGAGTATCTATTCTCACAAAGCATTCCTCAACAGACATATACCATTAGTTATATTTTTGCAGTGTCTAAATTATGAATAAAAAGCTCTCATAAAATTGTGTATATAATCATTTTTATTTGTTGCCTAGTGTTCCCTAACATTTTGTACAACACACCTTAGTCTTTAAAACAGCTTCTCAAAAGAAACATCTTTTCTCATGACATGATCTCCTATGGGACGTTCAGAGTCACACTTCTCTATGTAACCACTCGACCACATCCACACCTTTCATTTTAATATTCATTTAGTGACCTTTCAAACTTTTCTCTCGTTTTCCCTTCACATTAGGTGGAAACTTGGCCTCTCTCTGCTGATGCCTGGGTTAGGTGCATGCAGGCTGGAAAACACAGCTTGGGGAAAGTTTCTCTCTGTATGATAGAAGTGTTTATTTTCTGGTTGAATGTTTTTCTCTGGGGAGCCCACTCGCACACTAACCCACAGCAGCAGCAGCAGCAGCAGCAGCAGCAGCACGGGACTTAGAATTTCCACCAGTGTGAAAGGTGAACGGGTGCATAAGGAAATGACTAATTTATGTTTGAAGATACTATAGAGACAGAAAATGAAGACAGACAGTGTTATACCAGTAAAAAATAAAGGTGGACGAGCATTCTGTCATTAATTAGAGCAGTGGTTCTCAAAGTACATCTCCAGGTTCCACTGGTGGTACACGGGAGACTTTTGCAGTTCAAGTGCTGATTTAGTTTAATTTGGAGTCTATTTTAATGCTGTTTTAGTTGGGGCTAGTCTTGATTTAGACTCCGTTTAGATCTGATTTTGTTCTGGTTTAATCCTGGATTAGACCTGGTTTTGTTCTTGTTTAGACTTGGAAACAGGATTTCTGCATGGCTCAACAAATTGAATGTAAGACTTTTGTAGACCTTTTTAAGACCATAGAAAATTAACTATTTCATGCCCACGGTGCACAAAAGCTGAGTCATAAATGTGGCCACTTTGTTTAAGGCTCAAAGCATTTTGTTCTTGGTACAAAAAACCTGAGCGACATATCGCCGACTGTAATAAGCCTTGAGAATTTAAGTGTGAGTGTGAATAAGCTGTGAACGCAGGTAGTTACATTAAATATATGTGACAAATTTAAGACCTAGTACTCCACATCTAGCAAATTCAGATTTTTAAATTTAAGACTTTTAGACTTTTTAAGACCCAGCAGAAACCCTGCTGTAAAGACCTGTTTAGTCCTGGTTTAGTCTTGGTTTAGACCTGGTTTATTCTTAGTTTAGTCCAGTGTTTAGTCCTGATCTGATTCTGTTTTTACACTGGTCAAGTCCTGGTTTGGAACTGGTTTAGTCCTGGTTGTTTACTCCTGTTTTATTCTTGGTTTAGCTCTGCTTTAGACCTGGTTTAAACCTGGTTTAGTCTTGGTTTTGCTCCAGGTTAGTCCAGTGTTGGTACTGGTTTTGTCCTAGTTATATCATGATTTGATTTAAAAACAGTAACAAGGCTGTCATGGTGAAAGATTTTCCTCTGTGGTAACTATATGTGACTTAACACCGTTGTATGAGTGGTATGGCATAAGCTAATAATATCACCTGGCAAAATGACATGTCCAAACTAACTTTTATATAAACTGACATGTCATTGAAATACAGTTATAACAGTCAGACATGAGTGACAGTGTCACTTGGAGCGCCCACATTTACATTATGTGGTTTGGGAGATGAGCTAAAAAGAACAGATAGTGTTTGTCTCCCCACTAAAATCTGTTTCTGATGTAGCGCATGTTGCATAGGGTGACCTGATTTTTACACCCAAAAATTGGAGCACAATTTTTTTTTCACAAATTACAGTGCATCTGAACTCACCAAGTGACAAAAAGGCTTCCAAAATCCATGCAATTTTCTGTCATGTCATTCAAAGTATATGACGCTGGTGCTTATATTTTGAATATGATTAACATTTATTGCTGAGATAATGATATTGTAAATAATTTTAGTGACAAAAATATTTAGACAAGTACTGGTTAAAATGGGGACAACTGGGACATGGTCTGTTGAAAACTGAGACACATGAGTGTTTTTACAGATATTTCTCAAGATAAAGACAAGGAGCCTAAATCTGGGACTGTCCCAGATAAATAGGGACGTCTAGTCAGCCTGTTGTTCCACAGCAGCAGATGTACCTGTCTGCAGGTGAGCTGAGAGGGCAGAGAAAAGCTCACACATCCGTCACCACTCACCACTAACCAGACGTGGACAGTAACATAGTAAATTTACTTGAGTACTGTACTTCGGTATAGTTTTTGAAAATCTGTACTTTACTTGAGTAGTATTCTTAAGGGAAACTTACTACTATTACTCCACTACATCTAAAAGATAAATATAACACTTTTTACTCCACTACATTTCTAAAAAAAAAAAAAAAGTAACTTATGCTGAAAAATTGTCTTAAAATCAAAAGACGACTGACTTACTCCCTAAGGATAATCATTTACTAATTGCAATTTATACTTTAAGGGCCAGATTTATTAAAGATTTATGTGCATGTCTTAAAGGAATAAGACGTGCTAATAGTGGAGCAAACCCAGCTGTAGCTGAGGTTAGCGTTTCTCACAGGAACTGAACGAACGCAGCACAGATTTTGCTCCGGTGACTAAATGATTCTGTAAAATGAGGCGTTCTTGCCAGAACGTGAAAAATTCAAGGCGTGGAAAATGCTGTCGCTGTTTGATTTATCATGAGTACGGGAGTTAGATCTGTGTGTAAATTTAGCATGTTGGAAAAGCAAGTGCTAAAGTTTTGCAGAGGCAAGAGACCAGCTTTTAGTGCACAGATGGGGCAATGAAAATAAGTTCTAATGTTTAAACAGGGCTCATTTACAAAGATACAACAGTACAACAGTAAAATGTTGATTTGAAGGCGGAGGAAACAAAGAGACAGACTTTACCTGTGACACTTTTTCCTTGATTCTCACTCGTATTTCTCTGAACTTCAGCCTTTACAGCTCCTGTCTCTGGGCTTGCTGCATAACGCCTATGTGAGTATCAGTCGCATTGTGATTATTGCATTGCCTCACGATGCTCATGCAGCACTTGATTGACAGCTGCCCACAGTGGATCAAGGCTGCGCTGCAGTTTAATGTACATTGAAAATATTTTTATATTTATTTGATCAACATCAGGACTGCAAAGAGGCTACTTGATACATTTTGTACAATTGTTTGAAGGGTTACTGGCTCTGACAGACAGAAAATATGACTTTACCGTTCCTCTCTGTCCACTTGTGTCACACAGAGGGAAACTAAGTCATGTGACTGTGGTCAGTGCCAGAATCGCATGAGACAAGGATTTAACAAGGATGGACTATGCAAAGTTAACAGAAGAAAGTCAAATGCAATAAAATGATTTTCCCTCAAACACAGTGAACATATTCAGTCTGCTACAGTCAGTCCTTTTATGAGGCTGGGCTCTCATGGTGACTTTTACATTGCATCACTGTAGGAAAGATACAGTCAGAGCTGAGCAGTGTTGGTCTCACTGTCAGTGTGTCTTATGCTCACACAAAATTCTCCTTTACATATCAGATTTGCAGCAGCATTTACTTGCGCAGTTTCCCAGCATCTCTAAACTCATATTTGCTTTCAGGAACTAAAAAGAACCTCTGGACACAACCTTGAAATAATTTATCTTTTGCTTTGAACAATATTTGCACTATTCTATAAAAAAACATTTTGAAAATAATTGATGTGTGTATAATCAAAATACCCAGCCTTATAATACAGTGGGGCAAAAAAGTATTTAGTCAGCCACCAATTGTGCAAGTTCTCCCACTTAAAAAGATGAGAGAGGCCTGTAATTTTCATCATAGGTTTACCTCAACTATGAGAGACAAAACGAGAAAAAAATCCAGAAAATCACATTGTCTGATTTTTAAAGAATTTATTTGCAAATTATGGTGGAAAATAAGTATTTGGTCACCTACAAACAAGCAAGATTTCTGTCTCTCACAGACCTGTAACTTCTTCTGTAAGAGGCTCCTCTGTCCTCCACTCGTTACCTGTATTAATGGCACCTGTTTGAACTGGTTATCTATATAAAAGACACCTGTCCACAACCTCAAACAGTCCCACTCTAAACTCCACTATGGCCAAGACCAAAGAGCTGTCAAAGGACACCACAAACAAAATTGTAGACCTGCACCAGGCTGGGAAGACTGAATCTGCAATAGGTAAGCAGCTTGGTGTGAAGAAATCAACTATGGGAGCAATTATTAGGAAATGGAAGACATACAAGACCACTGATAATCTCCTCGATCTGGGGCTCCCTGCAAGATCTCACCCCGTGGTCAAAATGTTCACAAGAACGGTAAGCAAAAATCCCAGAACCACACGGGGGGACCTAGTGAATGACCTGCAGAGAGCTGGGACCAAAGTAACAAAGGCTACCATCAGTAACACACTACGCCACCAGGGACTCAAATCCTGCAGTGCCAGACGTGTCCCCCTGCTAAAGCCAGGACATGTGCAGGACGTCTGAAGTTTGCTAGAGAGCATTTGAATGATCCAGAAGAGGATTGGGAGAATGTCATATGGTCAGATGAAACCAAAATATAACTTTTTGGTAAAAACTCTACTCGTCGTGTTTGGAGGAGAAAGAATGCTGAGTTGCATCCAAAGAACACCATACCTACTGTAAAGCATGGGGGTGGGAACATCATGCTTTGGGGCTGTTTTTCAGCAAAGGGACCAGGACGACTGATCCGTGTAAAGGAAAGAATGAATGGGGCCATGTATCATCAGATTTTGAGTGAAAACCTCCTTCCATCAGCAAGGGCATTGAAGATGAAACATGGCTGGGTCTTTCAGCATGACAATGATCCCAAACACACTGCCCGGGTAACGAAGGAGTGGCTTTGCAAGAAGCATTTCAAGGTCCTGCAGTGGCCTAGCCAGTCTCCAGATCTCAACCCCATCTTTGGAGGGAGTTGAAAGTCCGTGTTGCCCAGCGACAGCCCCAAAATATCACTGCTCTAGAGGAGATCTGCATGGAGGAATGGGCCAAAATACCATCAACAGTTTGTGAAAACCTTGTGAAGACTTACAGAAAAGGTTTGACCTCTGTCACTGCCAACAAAGGGTATATAACAAAGTATTGAGATGAACTTTTGTTATTGACCAAATACTTATTTTCCACCATAATTTGCAAATAAATTCTTTAAAAATCAGACAATGTGATTTTCTGGATTTTTTTTTCTCATTTTGTCTCTCATAGTTGAGGTATACCTATGATGAAAATTACAGGCCTCTCTCATCTTTTTAAGTGGGAGAACTTGCACAATTGGTGGCTGACTAAATACTTTTTTGCCCCACTGTATGTATGGCTTCTTTTTGCTGTAGAACAATTTTATCTGCTATTGTTTGAGTACTTTGAATACTTAAGTATTTTTGAAAGGACTTACTCTACACTTTTAGTCAAATAATGAAGTGGAGTTCGTTGTCCACCACTACCCCTCACCCTCTGTTCTCCACTCACTAAAACGCTGAATTGCAGTTATTGCAGTTTTTTGTGTCCTCGTGCCATTACATTGATAACAGATAATAACACTGCAGCTAGATGTTTCTCTGGAATCCGTACATATATATTCTGAGGTGGTGCTTGGTGTAAACAGCACTGCTCTAAATAAAGGTAGAGTTGCTGTATTTATGATAACAATGGTTTTCCTGGGATTAAAAATATGTGAAATAACTAGCTAACATACTGGATCATAATTTGCTCATAGATAGATTATAATAAACCTTTTATTTGGTCTAATCTCTGAAGCAGCTGCAGCTAAAAAAACAAACAAAAAACACTGAACGGTGCACAAAAACCTAACAAAAGAGATTAAATCAGAACACAATTCAGGAACTGGTTCTGTCCCTGTAAACTAATGCTGAGGTTATCATTTTAACTGACAGATGCTCCATTATTTTATCATAATTAATCTCTGTTGAACTGGATGTATCCTGTTTTTGGTTTGATGTATTTTCTGAGATGAGTCAGATGCACTTTCGTTGGAGCTGTAACCTCAGAGTGGTGTGGAACCGCCCTCAGCCTCTGCACACTTCAGTAAACAAAAGACGTTTCACACACACCAAAAAAAAAAGGGGGAAAAAGTTGACACTCGACCTGAAATGACCAGGTTATGAGCCTGAAACTTTCAACCCCCTCACCTCCAAAGACAGTATAATGGTGTGCATGAAAAATAATGAGAATAAATGAAAAAACTCTTTAACTGTTGTGCCCCAATTTTAAAAAGTTACGTTGCTCCTGCTCAGTGACAAAAGTGTCTCAATCAAAAAACATAATAAAAAAGGTATACCTTCATCATTTTTTCAGCTTTCTTTGCATAAATCTTTTTAATCAACTTGCCCTGATCATAAATACCAAATATTTAATTGGTTTAAAATGGTTTAACCCTTTTTATACTAGTTTATGCAATAGCATATCAATCTTTTAGGAAAAAAAAACATACAAAAAATAAAATATTTTGAGTATTCAAAAAGAAAAGTGGATTTTTTTTAGGGTGCATTTTTACAGCTTTGGATCTGTCCAACAACCAACAGCATTTATTTTTAGGGATCATTTTTCCTGTTCTATTCACAACCTAAAAATGATGAATGATAGAGGATATTACAACAGAAATAGAAAATAATAATTATGCAATCGGAGTCTTTATTGATCTTAAGAAGGCCTTTGATACCATTGACCATGGTATTTTGATATCAAAATTACAATCATATGGAATTAGAGGCATACTATTAAAATGGGTAGGTAGTTATTTAGAAAATAGAGAACAATATGTTAACTTATCTGGAAATGTATCTAAATGTGAAAAATCCTATGTGGAGTCCCTCAAGTCTCTGTACTGGGCCCTAAACGTTTTATTTTATATATTCATGACCTTTGTGATGTGTCAAAAATATTACGTTTTGCTCTTTTTGCAGATGACACAAATTTTTTCTGTTTAGGAAAGAATTTAAAATCCTTATTGGGTAGTATTGAACATGAAATTGTCCTACTTCAGAAATGGTTTAATGATAATAAACTTTCATTAAATTTTAAATTTAAATAAAACAAAGTTTATGGTGTTTACAAATCAAAAATGTATTGACAGGGTTAACTTGTGTTTCAATGGAATTGATATTGAAAGAGTATCTGAGTTTAGATTTTTAGGAATTCTTATAGATGAGAAGTTAAGATGGAAGCAGCATATGTTAAAAAGAAAGTTTGTAGAAATCTTGCTGTTCTGAGCAAAGTTAAGTATGTGTTAAATTATAGGGCGATGAGAATTTTATATTTTTCACTCATTTTACCATATTTAATTTGTTGTTTGGAAGTGTGGGGAAATGCATACACCAGCAATTTAATGCCTTAAATTCTATTACAAAAGAGAGCAATAAGAGTTATACACAGAGCTGCTCCAAAAGAACACACCAGTGGACTGTTTCTGAAGTCTGGACTTTTAAAACTGAAGGATTTAGTTGTTTTACAAACCCTGCTAATTATGCACAAGGCAAAACATTGCCGTTTACCATCCAGTCTGCAAAACCTCTTTACAGTAAATGATGAAAGTAGTAGAAGAAAATTTGATTTTAAACATCCTTTTGGCAGAACCACACTCAAATAAATGTGCATTTCTGTGGTGGGTGTAAAACAATGGAATTCTCAGGAAAATGAGCTTAAAAAATGTTCAAACCTTTCTCAATTTAAGTCTACGTATAAACAAAAAGTACTAAAGATGTATGGTAAAAATGAAAATAACTGGAGTGAATTTCTGTATATGTGGATAACTATTTCTTTAAATAATTGGTCTGTGCTTGGGGCCAGCTATGTTCTTTAAATTATGAAATGAGAAGGGGGTAGGTTTCATAAGAATTGTTCTTCGTCCTACTCCTGTTCTTACATGGAATGTATTGGATTGAATTTGTCCATATACTGTAAATGTATGTGTATGTGTGTAGGTGTGTATGTATGTGTATATATGTCTATATGTGTGTATGTATATATGTATGTACACATATATGTGTACGTGCATATGTATGTGTGTATGTGTATATATACGTGTACATGTGTATGTGCATATATGTATAGGTTTTCTTTTTTTTTACATTACCATGTAAAGAACAAATAAATAAAATGAAAAAAAAAATAAAAAATAAAAATCTAACTCCCATTAAAACTGGTTGTGACTTTTTTGTTACTACAAAAACATCCCAAATCCATCTAAATCAATGTTGTTGGTAATCTCTGACATATTCAAGGCTCTAATAATCCAACCTCAATTGCATTGAGAATATTAAAAATATTTCATTTTTGTGTGATTTTTACTAAAGAATTGAGATGCTATTACATACACTGGCATAGAAAGGGTTAAATTCCAAAAACATTTAAATATTTGGTATTTATGGTCATGACACGAGATTTATGCAAAAAAAAAGTGGAAAAAATATGAAGGTATACATTTTTTATGATGTTTTCTTTTTATAGTAACACATTTGTCACTTAACAGAACAGTGTAATAAATTTAATCAGAGTGAGTTATATTAGATCTGTCTTTAGAATATCAACATTAATGATAAAATACACACCTGAGCCAAATTTTATAGAAAAAGTTATAACCACTGCAATGTTATCAAAATATAAAATTTGAAAAGGACACTTTTGTCCTCATTGGGGCACAAGGGTTAAGTGCTCAATTTATTTTTTTTACTTAAGTAAAAGTACAGATAAATGAGAAAAAAATTACTTAAGTAAAAGTATAAAAGTACTTACTGTCATATATACTTGTGAGTAAAAAAGTATTACACAAAGATTCAAGAACTAATGAATGTGTTAAATGTGAGGGATTTTGCTGTAAACTAAAGATTATAATGATTATAAACGGAACTGAAAATACTTTTTACTTCTAACTAATTCAAAAAAAGCAGTGGAGAAAAAAGTACAGATACTAAATGTAGTGAAGTAAAAGTAAAAGTACTCCTTGTAAAATGTACTCTTCATGCTTTGTTACATCACACCACTGTTGCTGACACAGAGAAACAAACAGCAAAGCATTTACAGCATTCTACACAAGGTCAGCTCTAAACTGTAAAATACATTTTACTTCAGATTCTAGCCAATCAGAAGTGTTCAGGAATGGAACCCTCGAAGCTCATTGGCTGAGCTTAGATTTGAATTAGGAGACACAGGAAACAGAACTTTGCCACTGAACACACGTGACATTTAGGCTAGGCCTAGCTTACATTTACTACTTTGTTATTTTTAGGGATTTTTCACTTGAATAAAGAAATCATGTTGGGAATTGGACAGAACCCAGTGTGTTTTTGCTGAAGGTCAAAAGTCTGACTTTATGGATATATCATTAAGGGAGTTCCTCAAAGTTCCATTTTGGCACCTGTCCTGTTCACCATTTTTATTAACAACCTGGGTAGTAATTTGCAAAATGTTAAGTTCCATCTTTATGCTGATGATAAAATCATCTACTCTATTGCTTCTTCCATTAACCATGCCCTAAATGAGCTCCAGACAGCTTTCCATCAGCTTCAGGTTTCATTCTGTCAGCTAAAGCTGGTTCTAAATGCTAAAAAGAGTAAATTTATGACATCAGAGGGAGAAGCAACTGAACAAATATCTTGTATATAAATATTTGGGCATGTGGATCGATGACAAACTGTCCTTTAAAACTCATGTAGAATATCTGTTAAAAAGCTAAAAGCTCTGCTCGGCTTTTACTACAGACACTAAACCTGTCTGTATCTGTATCTGTCTCTGTCTGTGAGGGAAAGGCTTGTTCAGGCCACTCCTCCCTGTTCTGGATCAGTGGGACAGGAATGCAGCATCTTCAGTCCCTCACTGCTTGGCCACAGTTTATCACAGTGCTTTAGGTTTCATCACCAGCTCTGCTTTCAGGACCCATCACTGTGAACTCTCTGCTCTGCTCTCGTGGCCTTCACTAAGCCTCAGAAGACAACACCACTGGCTTATATTTAGTTATAAAGCCATCCTGGGTAAACTTCCACCAGACCTGTGTCACCTCATGTCTCCAGCCAACAGTGGGTACAACTCCCGTTCATCACATCAGCTCCTTTTTAAAGTCCCCAGACTCAACTCAGAACTTGGCAGAACTGCTTTTTCTTATGCTGCACCTTGGTCATGGAACAACTTTCAAAATGAATTGCAGCTTCAGCGTCTCATTCCTCTGAAAAACTGTCTAACTGAAGAGTGTACTTGTTATTCTTGAGCCAGATTTAAATGAATTTATAAAGTTGACCATTTGTATGATTGTATTTTGTTTGTCTTTTTGTAACTGTTACCGGCGTGCCTCTTGGCCAGGCCTCCCTCAAAAAAGAGATTTTATCTCAAGGGACTTTTTGGTAAAATAAATTAAATTTGGTTAAATAATAAAAAAAAAAAAAAAATGTAAATCTTGAAAATCCCATTGAAAATCTTTGAAGGAATTTAAAGAAACATCACTGAGCTTGAGGTTTTTGCAGGTGAAGAATGGGCAAAGAATCAAGTGCAGAGATGGAAGAAGAACCTTGTTAGCAGTTACAGAAAAAGTAATAAAAGTGAAAGGATGCTCCACGAAGTGCTGAAGCTCAGGGCTGAATAATCCTGCCCATCAGCATGTGTTATAACAGTCATATTTTCATTTGAACTTCAAAGTTAAAGAATTCAGATATGGAGCAATAAATAGTTTCTTGTCCTTTGTTATTATTATTTTAGGTATTAGTAGTTATTATTATATTATTATCTTTCTTCAGCGTTTTTGTGTAAATGTGAATCGTGGGTGACATGACTGTTGCTTTTTTCTGGCCAGCGTTGTTGTGTAAACAGGCCCTTAGTCTTGGTTTTAGTCCTGTTTTTTTAGTCTTGGTTTTAATCCTGGTTTAGTTTAGCTTAAGGAAGACCTTATTGTCCCCATAGGGAAATTCATTCTCTGCATTTGACCCATCCTTCAATCAGTGCTGCTGGGGCAACCTGTCAGGAGCAGTGGGCGACTGGGGCCCCTTCATGGCTCCTGGTCAACAAGACATTCATCTTCATCATCACCAGAACCATGGACCTTGGGGGATGGAGCCTTTGCTGTTTCTGTTTTCTCCCAGACTCATTACAAACCTTCAGATCTCAGCTCAAAACCCACCTGTTTAACATAAAGTGTCTTTGAGCATCCTAAAAAGCGCTATATAAGTTATTATAACTTATGCAAATTATGTTGGAAATTGCCCAATAAAAAAATAATACATATATTTTGTCTTTGTAAAAATGTGTGTTTGGCTGTATAGAAATAGTTAGCTGTAGATGTTATATATTATATTATATATATTTTTCGGACATAAGTTTTAGGACCAAGCCTGATGAAATCTTCAGGTAACGCAACCTTACTATTTGTTTTGCAAAGCAGAGTTCTTGTCATACATGTCAAATAAATATTTCCTTTAAACTGATAAGATACATTTTGACAGATGTCCTTTGCGATGAGTCATGTAGGGTCTTTCTTCTGTTTTGGTTATGGTCCAAAGAATAATCAAAATGACGTCAGACTCATTTTTAGCTAAGAATTATTTTTTTGACTGAGGAACTCCCAGCTGTTTCCACCAGAGCATCTCTTTTATTCTCTTGAGCGCAGTCTGAGAAAACCCCTGAAATCATTTAAATAAAGCTGTGGGTGTTTGTCAGAAGACTCTTATTGTGACGCACATAAACTCCCCTTCACAATAAAGGTCCTTACTGTCAGTCTCTGTCTGAAGATGTTTATTTTTGGAATTGAGGTTAAGGTCAAACAGTTTCCTTAAGACTTAAATCAGATTTAAATGAAGTAGGTGGTAAAAGTGAAACTAGGTCATGTGAAGCTTGCAAAGTCTTGGTCTAGCCTCAGTCTAGTCCTAGTATTAGTCTTGAAGATATAACACACTACATACCTCTTTAGTCTTGGTTTTAGTCCAGTGTAAAAGTAAAAAGTATTGAGTGCAACATTCACTAAATGCAAAGTACTTTTGCAATTAGTTTTTGTGTTGCATAGCAAAAAACAATCAGCAGCTAGTATTGAAAACTACTACTACTTCTATTAAACTACTATTGCTACTATTACTGCTATTACTACGACTACTTTAATAATACCACATGCACCCACAGAGATCCATGGTGGTTTTTCAAAAAATATTGTACATGCTGAGGAAAAAAAAAAAAAAAAAAGAAAAAAAAAATTTTTGGCTCCAAACTTTTCAGGCTGCCCTGGTGAATTGGTGACTCTAAATTGCCCCTAGTGAATGTGAGAGTGAATGGTTGTGGTGTCAGCCCTGAGACAAGCTGGCCCCTGTCCAGGGTGTACCCCGCCTAAGGCCCAAAGTTACTGGGATAGGCTCCAGTCACCTGCGACCCCTAACGGGAATAAGTGGAAGAAGATGAATAAATGAATTAATGAATGAATGTTGTAAATGACCCAATATAAAGTGATACATATTTAAGAATGTTTCTTATTGCAACAACCATTTTATTATTATTATTATTATTATTATTATTATTATTATTATTATTATTATTATTATTATTATTATTAT
The DNA here is from genome assembly GCA_020698575.1 of Bostrychus sinensis. NCBI lineage: Eukaryota > Metazoa > Chordata > Actinopteri > Gobiiformes > Eleotridae > Bostrychus > Bostrychus sinensis. The sequence goes on from CM036241.1 coordinate 41,357,830, forward strand.
TATTATTATTTTCTTCACTGGTCTGTCCACAGTGAACCCTCTGCATCCTCTCCTCACACACATACTAACCTCATGTCCTCTTTCACTACATCCATAAACCTCCTCTGTGGTTTTAAGTGAATCAAAGTCCCGCTCGTGCACACTCCTCTTTCGTGCACGCGCAGAGATAATGCTGAAAGGAATGTGTTTCCTCCGCCTTCACTCTGAAAAAGCAGCTGGTCGTATGCAAATCCCATTGAAATCCTTCACCTGGAGCTGAACTGAGTCTGGGCCGTTTGAACAGGAACTTCTGGGGAAACTGCCAAGAATCCATGAGGGTCAGAGGTCAAAGGACAAAGGATGGTCCTCAACAGAAGAACAACCTTTGAAGTCTAGGTCTAAATAGTTCCCAAGTACATCTCTTTTCATGTTTAGCAAATTTTACACTTGTCTCAGAGGAACAACTTTTTTATTTTTTATTTTTATTTTAATCGTAAACTTTGATTCTGGCCAGTGCTTCTCAAACTATGGGATAGGCTCCAGTGGTGTTACATCTAGTATTACCTAGAAGCCTCTCTTTTTGTTTTTTACGCATACATTCTAAAGCTAAACTATTTCCAGCCACAGGGCATTTCAAGTCATTGTTTTCTTTGTGCCAGTTCCAAGCCTGGATAAATGGAGAGGAAAATGAATTGCCACTGTACACGAGGAGCCAGATTATTTGCTGTGACAAAAACGCATTAACAAAATGTTTTTTGTGAATACCAACCAGCCACCTACATGTGTGTAACGTCAGTGCCTGGGTAGAGAACATTAGCGAGTGTATCAGAATTTAGGTATTGTATTTATTGGAGCAGTTAGAGCTCTTTGGTCTTCCTCAAGGCCTCTTGTCTGGCAGCTCTAACCTTAGCATCAGGGGTGTAACATCTGGCACCGAAGGCAACTGCATTTGGGCCCAGGAGATTTAGGGGCCCATAAGAGTTCTTGTAGGCTATACATCTTGTCACATCTGGGTTTGAAATATTCATAATAAACGAGAGCACCACATTCTATTATAGAATACATTTTTTATCATAAATGTAAAAAAAAAATAAAACAAAAAAAATTACAAAATATAAGGCCCGCATATACCTGTATGTTTGAATGTGTCTTTCAAGACTCAAGATTATTAAAAAAAAAAAAAACCTGTTGTATAATTGTTCTTTAATAAATGTGAACTTTATTGGAATAAATCTATACTGCCTATAGCACCTGTTTTTGCAACAGACTGCAATAAAAATAGCCGATAACTAAGATATTGTAAAGTACACATCTCATGCATGAGCTAAATGTACTTCATATCTTTAGGGCCGATTCTTAACATATGCACTGGGGCCCCTCATTACTGAGTTACGCCACTGCCCAGCATCATTTTATCCATATATTCACTTTAGCTCTGTACATAGCCATACCATCTTAGTCTGGAAAATCTGACTTTTACCTCCAAAACCTCTGACATAAGCTGTCTCACTAAGCATCTTGCATAAATAAATAAGTGTTAAAGTTATTCCGACTTCACTGTGAATGGCCCTGTCCACACTAAACCTGCAGAAACCAACTTCTTTCTGTCAAATACAACACTTTCTGATCAAAGCACACACTCCACATGTGTAAAACTGGTGTTACTGTCTCACTCTGCTCCAGCCGTTTGTTTTTTTTCCCCCTCTGAGTCTGAGAGTGACAGGAGGCGTCCACACTAACACGCCACATTCCTCACATTTGAATAACATTTGCATCCTCCTCACTTACGCCTCCAGCTGAAATCTGACTCAAGAACTTCAGAGGAAAAACTACAGTAGGGATGGAAATCACAGAGACTATTCAAGTGGATTCATGTGATCATTTAAGACAAAAGTTATCTGAGGGCAGTGTTTTACCGAGGCCCAGCTGCACCAACAAAGTTTCATTTAAAGGCCCACTACTTGAATTTTTGAGAATGTGAAAAAGATGTTCAAGTTAAAAACTCCTCCTCTGCTTTTATATATTTGTCATCATCATCATTAAACTTTATTAATAATCTCAGAGTCCAGAGTAAAAAACACACAATGCATAAAAAAAACAACAACAAAATAAACAAGCTATGCCACAGACTACAGGAAACTGTACCAGTGCCTCCACAGCTCAGACTGGAAACATGTAGAATAACCATATTACTACATTTGTTGAGTTGACAAATGTATAAAAACCGCTTGAAAGGTTTTAATCCCTGCTGACACAAACTGACTTGCACTCTCTCACCTCGACCTTTTCGATAAGATCCTTAGACATTAGTCATTGCATGTCACACAAAGTGTACATGAACTTTATAATCTGACCAGAAGTCTGCAGTATATAATGGCATACAGTAGGCCTTAAGTTTTGGAACTCTCTCCCTCTACAAATTAAAACGGCTACATTTATTTTAAAGGCAAGGGAGTGTACATATGTCACTCAGTGGAATTTTTCAAAAGAGGGTGCAGTGCCCAGCACCACTCAAAAAATAAGTTGTGGCCTACAATGTGTTGGACAGTTCACTGTGTTTGAAGAGTATAGTAGACATGCAGGAAGGACAATCCTACATTATAGCATATTATACTACCTTCAATGGCCAAATCTCTATGATTAAAATACAAAAATGTTCAAAACATACAAGCTCAGTGTGTCGGAATCACATCAGCACATGGGAGAAGACCTTCTCACACCAAAAGTACACCAACTGAAGTAGCAGAAGTACCTGGGGCAGGGCTGGTGTCTGTGAAAGGAGTGGTGGTCGAAATTCAGAAGGTCAGAGCAACCAATTATAGAGAAATCCATCCCACTGCAGCTGATAAACATATTATCTGCTGGGAAATCCATGTGTATCAAGCTGTGGCAGGACGCTGTACTTCATTCCGTCAGGAGGAGACAGGGTCAATATCACACATTTAAGTGGAACAATGTCTTCTTATGGATTGTGTCTGAACTCCACTGTTAACACTAACATCACAGTGGACGAACCAGAAACAAAAATCATCACTGACGAGGGAGTCCTCCAAAATTTGTCTGCTATACATTGTTGACAACACAGCTGTATACAACTTAGATCAATGAATATGGACAAGCGAAGATTCTGCTCAGACTACTCTTTTAGATGTATATTGTGTTGTCTCTGTATTTCTAATGTCCATTTCTGCAAAATGGACAAACTTTTCCTCATCTACATCTGACCAATTGTATTGATTTAAAATATTGCCATATTTTGTAACAGATAACATCAACAAAAAAATATGATCACATTTGATCATGTTTCTGTCACCTGATAAGATATGGTTACAGGGTCTCAAAAACCTGACATGTGAAGCTTTAAAATCACCGACAAATTACATGAACACTTCAGATCAATAATTCAGTCAGCTGTAGATGAGGTTCATTCAACTACAGTGGCTTGGTTTGAATGTTTATGGCAAGAACATTGTTCAGAAAATAATTATGTTAACCTTGCATAAGCCAGATTGATATAATGTTAGCAAAAAGTTGCTTTATCTGGAATGGCTCCTGTTGAAAACCTTTATGAAGGGATGGGACATTCAGTAGAATACTTGAAGATGATTGGATAAAGCACCAGCTTTGTGGCTAAACAACAAACTGCTACGACAATAAAGACGCTGTTAGAAGATTTTTGCAGTTTTTGTAAATGTAGTGCAGTACACCTTACGTTTTTCCGCGTTGCCATGTTGATAACAAGTATTGCTAAAAGAGCTTGTTGTTGTCGGCAAACCTAAATCCCGATAATAGCCCAGTATCGCAATAACTAAGTTATTTTGTAGCCTTAGTTACCTTTTGTGTTTTATTTTGATGATTTGAAGTTAGTCCTTTTGTTTTTTGTTTTACTTCCTGCCCTCCTGTGTGATTGCGTGCCCCGCCCTGATATGCATCTGTCCCAGTGTATTAAGTCTGTGTGTTCTCCTTGGTTCCTTGTTGCGTCAGTGTCACGTCAGGTCCGTGTCTGTCTGCACCAGCCTTCATGTCACCCAGTCCAGTCCATGTGTACATCTTTTTTGCTTTTTGCCCTGCCTTTGGCTTTTGTGTTTGACAATTTTGGATTTTGGACTCTTTCAGTTTTGTTTGTTGTTTTTTCCATGTGGAGTTTTTTTAGTTCATTAGGTTTCATTTTGTAGTCCTGCATCTATAGTAACCTTTTTAATATGACAACCTGGATGACTGAGGAACTGCCCAGGCTCCATGGCAGAGATTATAATGCAAACAGACCAGTGGCTGTTAACGGAGTGGGGGTTCAGAGGTCGACACAGGAGTGACTGTCAGTGAAGTTTAACTGGTGTAGTATTGAGCGGTTAGCACAGGCCACGTCCCAAAACCTTTTCCCTGAAACATGGAGAAGAGAGTTCAGAGTATGTTCCTAGAAAGAGTTTGTTACATAACTGTGCTGCCTGTGGACGCGGCAGCTGCGCTGGGCTGCAAACGTTTATGAAAAATGTCACTGAACCACCGCAGACCTGCACTGTTAGAGCTGCAGAGGGATACATGTACTGGACTTTCTAACCACTGCAACACTAAAACAACTGTGGGTTTATTTTATTAGTTTGTTTTTTAGTTTGTTGTTTACTTTGTTGCTGTGTTATAGTTTGTTGTTTAGTTTGTTGCTTTGTTTTAATTTGTTGTGTAGTTTTTTGCTTTGTTTAATTTGTTGTTTACGTTGTTGCTTTGTTTAATTTGTTGTTTAGTTTGTTGCTTTATTTTAGTTTGTTGTTTAGTTTTTTGCATTGTTTGTTTAATTTGTTGTTTAATCTGTTGCTTTGTTGTTTAGTTTGTTGCTTTGTTTGTTACTTTGTTTGTTTAGTTTGTTGTTTAGTTAGTTTGTAATGGTCAGATTTTGATGAATATTTTACCCAATTTGAGAGCTAACCTTAAACTTCAGGTAACTTTTCTGTGTTTGGTTTTTCTCTGTGTAACTAGATCTTTCTCTGTGTTATAAGCAGCAGTTGATTCAGTGTTGCCCAGCAGTCAACAGTAGTGTACCAGACATCTGCAACCTATGATTTTGTAAATGTTTATGTAAAGTCATTAAAGCATTAAATAGACAAATTTGAAACCACTTGCATCAGCATCATCTTGTCAATTAAAAAAAAAAAAATCTCCAGAATATGCTATGGATTACTATGTTTACATTTTAAGAAGATCATTTTACCTGAGAACATGTTTGAGTAGTAAATGTTTAGTCTCTAAAGTCTCTAAATGAGTAAAAGTATTTTTGGGGAACTTTTGCCTCACAATTGGTTGCAGGTTTGATGAAGTGAAAATAGTAGTACTAGTCATTTTTCATGTGCTACTACTTTCAAGTAGTACTTCTACTTAAGTTAACTATACATTCATTTTTTCCTCAACTTCATAATGAAATCTCTAAATGAGTAAATAATACTATTTGACTTTGATCGCAAAGGCATTAGTAAGAGTAGTAGTAGTAATAGTAGTAGTGGGAGCAGTAGTAGCAGCAGTAGTAATGGTAATAGTAATAGCAGTATTTGTGGTATAAACACTTGTAATAGTAGCAGTGATACTGACATTAAGTACACTGTAAGAAATTGCTGTTAAAAAATGACAGACACATGACAGTAGCCTACTGTTAATCATTTAAAACAGTAACATGCTGTTAATAGCAATGCATTCTGGGAAAAAGTTTGAGCTGTTGGGAATTTTCCCAAAATACTGTATACTACTGTAAACTGCATTGCATTCTGGGAATGAATTTTGAATCCTGCAGCCACTGAGCTCTCAGAGAGGACACAGCTCAGACTCAAACATGATCCACTTCAGTCCTGCCTTTTTGGAGATAATCAAAGGTAAGTTAAAGCACATTTTATTATTGGTGATGTTTGCTTATTAATGCAATCATATCACTCTTCTTAGACAGACCAATGCTGATCTGAGCATTTAGATAACAGTTAGCCCGAACAAAAAACGCTTTACTTAGCGGTACGCTAACAGTGATATATCGCCCGGCGTTAGCTGCATGTGGGTGAGCGTTGCTAGGATACAGCCCCTCCTGGTACATGTCGGCTGAGGGAGAAGTGCAGACCAACGACGCATCCGAAAGTTCTGATCCTGAATGCGAGGAAACGAGGGATTTGACAACAGCGATGGCAACGACCCCCTCCCGAGCCGTTTGACTTTTCGTGTCCTGCAGAATGGCCAAGATGGATCAGGCGATTTGAGAGGTTTTGTATTGCAACAGCTCTGGACGGCAAAACAGAGGAATATCAGGTGAATTCACTCCTGTATGCTATGGGAGATGCTGCTGACGATGTTTTAGCTGTCTAACCACTGACTGCTGAAGATAAAAAGAAATATGGAGCTGTTAAAACAGCGTTTGAACAGCATTATGTGGGAAAACACAACATCATATTTGAAAGAGCACAGTTCAATTCCAGACGTCAATGCGACAGAGAAAGTGCAGAAACATTTATCGCAACTGTGCATAAACTTGCAGAAAATTGCGGTTTCGCTCTACTTAAAGAGGAACTCATTAGGGACAGAATTGTAGTTGGGATAAGGGACAAAAAACTGTCAGAACAGCTACAAATGGACTCTGAATTAACACTCGCTAAAGCCATACAAAAAGTCAGGCAGAGTGAAACTGTAAAGAAACAACAAACAATACGACACAGTTGTGCAGCAGAGGATAAAACATCAAACATAGACACCATAAGGACAAATAGGAAAAAAGGAAAGACATAGACATGGCAACAGTGAAAGTGGGCTCAAAAGCCAATTAAGCAAGGTGAAAAAGGGTGTGGTCGCAAGAATAAGCACTCATTACAGGACTGCCCAGCTAGTGAGGTTATATGTCGAAAGTGTCACAAAAAGGGGCATTTTGCCATAGTTTGTCACAATGGTGAAGCAGCAGGGTTACGTGAGGTGATAGAAAACCGTGCTGATAAAGACAGCGATGAATGTGTTTTCCTAGGGGAAAAAGGGACCCAGAGGACTGAACCATGGGTAGAAAAAGTCATCATGAACGGGAAAAGTGTTGAGTTTAAACTTGACACAGGGGCAGATGTTACATCTGTTCCCGAGAGGCTATACAAACCAGAAAGAGACGGTAAACCGCAGAAACCTAAAAAGAAGTTGCTAGGGCCAAGTAGTTACCAACTTAAAGTGAGAGGCTGCTTTGAGGCACAATTGGTAGCTAAAGGACGCTGTACTTTAGAGGATATCTACCTTGTGTCAGGGCTAATACGGCCACTGTTAAGCAGACCAGCCTGTGAGGCTTTGGGGCTAGTGCACAGAGTGGACACACTTATAGGACCTGGGACAGATTTCAGAGCAGCTTATCCAGAGGTTTTTCAGGGTTTAGGCAAGCTAAAAGAGCTTTACCACATAGAGCTAGAACAGGGAGCCATACCCGTTGCTCTTTCTGCCCCATGACAGATTCCCCTTCCCCTCAGAGATGCAGTGCGAACAGAGTTGCACAGGATGGAAGGGATGGGAGTTATTTCTAAAGTCACTGAACCAACAGCGTGGTGTTCAGGTTTAGTTGTCATCCCTAGACCTCCAAAAAAGCCACCCAGACTATGTGTAGATCTCCCACCTCTGAATGCAGCAGTGAAAAGGGAAGGACATATCTTACCAGCAGTGGATCAGACACTGGCAATGATGAAAGATGCTAAGGTGTTCACAAAACTAGACGCCCGATCAGGATTTTGGCAAATCCCTCTCACACCAGAGTCACGACCACTCACAACCTTCATCACTCCATTTGGGAGGTATCAATTCAACCGACTTCCCTTTGGCATAGCATCAGCACCTGAGCATTTCCAGAGGAGAATGTCGTAGATGCTGGAGGACTTTGATGGTGTCATCTGTCATGCTGATGATGTTCTTGTGTATGGCAGAGACAGACAGGAACACGACCAGAGACTGCACCACGTACTCCAAAAGTTTCAAAAGGAAGGTCTCACTCTGAACGAGAAGTGTGAGTTTGCAAAGAAAGAAATTATGTTTGTGGGCCACAAAGTTTCAGTAAACGGTATAGAGCCCGACCCAAGTAAAGTAAAGGCAATCCAGCAGCTGCCACAGCCTCAGTGTGTAGAAGACGTGCAGCATCTCATGGGCATGGCCAACTATCTCGCAAAATTTATGCCACAGCTGCCCACAATAACAACGCCACTAAAGGAGCTGCAAAAAGAGAGAAATGAAGACAGCTGGAGGCAGGAGACAGCTTTTCAGAGACTAAAAGAGATACTAAGCTCTCCAGAAGTGCTTGCTCAGTATTCCAACACAGCAGACACAAGAGTTGCAACGGACGCATCGCCATATGGTGTTGGAGCTGTCCTCACACAGAAACAAAATGACAAAATGGTTTGTGGCGACCAGTGACATACATTTCTAGAGGACTAACAGACACTGAGAGGCACTACGCACAAATCGAAAAGGAGGCGCTTGCGGTGACGTGGACGTGTGAAAGACTCTCATCATACCTTATGAGTCTGCAGTTCACATTGATTACGGACCATAAACCCCTTGTTCCTCTACTAAGCACGAGAGGTTTGGATGATCTTCCTCCGCGAATCCTGAGATTCCGCCTGAGGCTACTACGCTATTCATTCAAAATTGTCCATGTTCCAGGGAAGAACCTTGTCACAGCCGATACCCTGTCCAGAGCTCCGCTGAAGGGTCCGCCCTCTGTAGGAGATCTTCAGCTGGAGAAGGAGGTGGAAGTTTTTGTGGACTGTGTTGTGACCTATCTCCCGGCCACAGACAAAAGGTTGGATGAGATAAAGATAGCACAGGAAGCAGATGATGTGTGCAAGAAAGTGATGGAACACTGTCTTGCAGGATGGCCAGAGAAATTCAAGTTGACTTCAGACATTAAGCCATACTGGCAACACAGAATGGATTTGCACATTGCTCATGGCCTTCTCATGAAGGGAGAAAGACTGGTGATACCACCACCACTGAGAGTGGATGTTCTACAGCGCCTACATGCAGGCCATCAGGGAATCTGGAAATGCAGGGCCAGAGCTAACGAGTCTGTATGGTGGCCTGGCATCTCTGCACAGATGGGTCAAATGGTGGGGAATATGTCAAAAATACAGGACACTGAATTGTGAGCCACTGTTGCCCACTCCAGTCCCAGACCGCCCGTGGCTGAAGGTTGGTATGGATCTGTTTGAGTGGTCAAGCAAACAGTACCTTCTGATCATAGACTTTTTCTCAAAATATATTGAGATAGCGGAACTTAAACCCACCTCTACTGAGGTTACTATTAGAGCTATCAAAGAGGTCTTTGCCAGACACGGAACTGCAGAGACTGTTGTATCAGATAATTGGCCGCAGTTTTCATCGGAACTGTTTAAACAGTTTGCAAGGGAGTGCCAGTTTGCGCACATCACAAGCAGCCCGCGTTACACCCAAGCCAACGGGGAGGCTGAACATGCAGTCCGCACCATCAAGGGCTTGTGGAAAAAGGACAAGGACCACAGCAGAGCATTTCTGGCTTACTCCGCTGGTGCACGGGTTCTCACCTGCTCAGCTATTAATGGGGAGAAACCTGCGCACCTCCCTACCTCAATCGACAGTCAAGCTGGATCCTAAATGGCCGGATCTGCAGGCTTTTCGCAAGCAGGATGAGGAGGGAAGGCGTCAGCAGGCAAAGCACTACAACCGGAGACACCATACCAGACCTCTCCCTGAACTCGAATCTGGACAGAAAGTCTGGATTACCACGGAAGGAACCACTGGAGCAGTTGTCTGGTCTGCCGCGACTCCAAGATTGTATGTGGTAGAGACTGATAGGGGTTTTCTTAGGAGAAACAGAAGCCATCTTCGACCAATAGGGACTACCACTAGATCAGGCCGAGTGATAAAGGCACCAGACAAATTGGATTTGTGAACAAGGTGTGGAGTTTGTAGTTCATATGAGGAATATGAAAGTTGCATTACAGTTCTTATGTATTGTTTAATATGAAAGTGGTTTGGTGTTAATGGAGGTTCAGGAAAAGTGTGGGTGTAATGTTAATGTTAAAGGATGCACCGCATGTTTAGGTGCAGAAGACCTGTTGAGTATTTTATCTGAAGTAACTTAGAAACGGAAGTATGATTTTAGCTAAAAGGAGGAGGTGTAGTAGTAGGACTACTGTTCCCAGAATGCTCTGTTCCCCACAATGCTATGCATGTTGTATGTGGTTTCCTGGGGGGAGTAAAAAACACGTTTTGATAACAAGAGTCCACCCGAGTCCTGTGTCCTCTTTATACAAATACTAGCCAGTATAACATGAAGTGACATGTAACATTACTTTTTACTTTGTAGAAAAGAAGAATACAATTTTTCCTCCACAGCAAGACGCTCTTCAGATAAAAGAAGTAAGTTGTGCCATGTGTATTCATATTCATCCCATGAATGGCACTCAGTCACTTATTCCAGTTTTCTGCTCCAGTCTTGGTGTTTAGGTGAGAGCACTGTGTCCTGTGGGCAATGCCTCGGCTGAAATAACCAGCAGCAAAGTAAGTAAGTAATATTAATTTTCTGTTCAAATTAATTATATCTACTCTAAATTATTTGATGACTTCTTTCCAAAGCCCTAATCTCAGGCAATGTGTTTTTTCAGGTTATTTGCTGGATTAAGACCAGAAAGGCCACTTCAGGAGAGATTATCTCGAAGAAGACCAAGGCTTGTGCAGAAAAGGTCGATAACAGTCAGCCTCCCTGAAGTCCAGAAAAATAAGGTTATTTTGAACTACTGTGTAAAAATGCAAAGACTATTTGTTCTTTATAACATGGAGACATCTAAAAATGTTATCAATGTGAATTTTTAAATAAATTTATATTAAAGCCAAAAATGACTCATATTTTTTATGGTTTAAGGGAATATATTCAGCTCTATTTATGTTCCACACCCTTAGCAAATTGAAACAGTACACTTTGGCTAACAGTAAGTTCTCTTTCCTAGTATTGTCTTACATTAAGATAAGATATTTCTTGTCTCCACATCAGAGCAGTTCATCTGTAGACATGACAGTAAAATACTGACATTAGATCAGTACTACTGTATAAATAACAGTAACTACTGGATTTAAAATACAGTACCACTGTATAACTGACAGTAAATTACTGTTATCAGATTACAGTAACTTACTGTTATATATTAAAACAGTACCAGTGCTGTAAATTAACAGTAAAATGCTGGCAACCCTGCTGCCAGTATTTTACTGTTAATTTACGGGTAAATTTCTTACAGTGTACTTTCTACTCAAGCAAATTTTATATTTATTACTTTCTGAATCAACAATTGTGAGCACTTTTACTTCACCTTGAGTAATAGTAACAGTGTTTTTACTTGAGTACAGATTTGAAGTACTTCTTCCACCTTTGGCTTGTGGAGTTTGGGCCTGTAGAAAGTATTTGTGTACATTCTGAGGTGAGTTGAGTTTGTTCCAGTACTGTGTAGCCTCAGCTAATCTCTGTCTTTAGTGTAAATGTGAAGCTCTCCACATTTACACTATTGCAGGTCACAGTAATACTCACTTACACTGGATTCATGAGACAAATAAATATAGTCAATGATCAGAAGGTCCTGGATTTTGTAGTAGTGGTAGTATAGCATGTAATATTATTTCACATTTACTCAAAAACTAATTGTGTTGAGTATGTTCTACATTTTGCACAAATTTAGTAACAGTGTTATGATTTGTGGGACAAAGGGGAAAAAGGACCCAAGAGGCAGGACAGTTCTGGTGAGATTTATTAAAATAAAACCATCAGAGGAGCAAGTATTTTTGGCTCACTAACCCAAGCTATGACCACATCCTGTCTGCTCCTGCACCTGGGTGGTGTTGTCCATGTGAAATGTTACATTCTGTCCTGTTGGCAGCAGCTTCTTCTTCACTTGACTCCCATGTAGCTAGTACTGTACAAAGTGCACAACAACCCCCTGTATCCAGTAACAATAAAAAGATGCATTGCTGAAAATGTCTGTCATTGGTGGTGAAGCGTGGTGTCACAAATGATGTAACTTCCTGTCACTGGCAGTCAAAGAGTTAATCGAGTAGAAGTAAAGAAGTAGTCAGCAAAATTGTTACTTGAGTAAAAGTAAAAAAGAAAGTATTAAAAGTACTGAATGCTTCTAACACACCTAGTACTACTAATACCACTACTGCTGTTAATACTAACACTACAACTGCTACCACCACAACTACTGTTACAACTACTAATCTCACTGCTAATACTAATTCTATATTCTAAGTGATATATTAAATAAAATGGCTGATCAATAGTACGATAGATAGACATTACACACAGTTCATTGGTTGTCACCATCTTGATTATTCATAATTTGTGTTATTAAGAGCTAATACTAATTCCTCTATAGAAACGGTTGCTAAAAATACAAACACTAAAAGGTTCTATACCATTATATAATACAGCATAAAGCTAATCATTATCCTCTGTGTTTTGGTGATGGAGGTTTGTGAACTTTGATCTCCGAGCTTCAGAGGTAAGTGTTTTGTTGTGGAGAGCTCTATATTTGTCTTGGTAAATTGGCTTCAGGCTGAACATACAGTTCTGAGAAAACACAGTGGTCCGTGGAAAACCCTCTTTCTAGGCGCCGCTCATCGTATGTTCTCACAGCTGACTGATGCACTAACGCTGAATATTGCCCTGTTTGACCACAGGGTTAGTTTGATTAAGTAAAAAAAAAAAAAACAAGTTAAAATATGCCATAACATATAAATAAGCTCCTATATTGTATTTTTTGACATATAAATATTTTTGTTTCATAAGAGAATTAGAATGAATCACCTGCCACCATTAGTGTTATACATTTATGTTCAGCTGCTAAAAATGCTGTAGTTTATCCACTACACCAGTAGGAGTGCTGTGAACACTAATGCCATCTACAGGACAGGAATTACACACAAGAATAAGGATTGGAAACATCAACCATGAATTTCTGTTTCTGTTTTTTGCCAATGTTGTTTTATTTGTTTGTTTGTTGTTCAGTTTGTTGTGTTTTGTTTGTTTTTTTCTTTTTGTTGTTTAACTTGTTGTTTAGTTTAGTTAGTTGTTTTTTGTTCAGTTAGTTTTTGTTTGTTTGTTTGTTGTTTAGTTAGTCAGTGAGGTAACTCACAAAGTAATGGTCAGATTTTGATAAATATTTGACAAAAATTTTGAGCTAACCTTGAACTTCAGGTAACTTTCCTCTATTTGCATTTTCTCTTTGTCACTAGATCTTTCTTGAACCCTCTTTCTCTGTTTTATCAGCAGCTAATTCAGTGTTGACCAGCAGTCAATAGTAGTGCACCAGACATCTGCAACCTATGGTTTCAGAGCCCTGTGTGGCTTTTTGGGCATCTGATATCTGGTTATGTAAAGTCAATAAAGGGATAAGTTTATTGTGGTACACGATCCCACATCCTAAACTTAGCCAAACACAAGGGAAAAAGAACACCAGTTTGTTCAATGAATGGAACAGAGACATGAACTAAGTCCATAACAAGCTGGCCCCTGTCCAGGGTGTACCAAAAGTAAGGCCAAAAGTTACTGGGATAGGCTTCAGTCACCCACAGCCTTTTAGATGAATGAATCCATTAAGTTCATAGTTTAATGCATACAAAAGTACTAAAAGGCTAAAACACACTCTCATCCACACCAGCACACACACATCATCATCAACACAGGCGGCACAGTGGCTTAGTGGTTAGCACACTTGCCTCACAGCAAGAAGGTCCCGGGTTTGATTCCCGGACTGTGTGGGGCCTTTCTGTGTGGAAATAAAAAATAAATAAATGATATAACAGACCATGTGGCAAATATAATGTTTAGAAAACCCTTCAGTCCTCAGTAACAACTCATGGCAGCCCACACACAAAGGTGACTTCATTTGTGGCAAAAATATTCTGAAAGAGAAAGGTGAGGCTGGATGCAGGACCCTATAGGACAATATACATTTTAGGTGGAATACTATATGTGGGGTAGGTTTTAGAGCACAGTAGTAATGTACCGTGGATGGGAAGGACTCGACGCACACACTTTGCAGCGTTTGACGCCGAACACTGACTTCCCCACACCAACAGCCCATAGGGACGGCAAATAGAGCACACACACAGGCAATGCCAGAGGCGTGACTTCAAGGGCCACCGGCATCGTACAAACAACAGTGTGTTAGCCAATCTCTGACCCACCAACACCCACAAACAACCACCAAACTCACCACACATACATGCAGTGGTGGTACATGGCATCTGCTTGGCTTTACACCTTATGAGGGGGTGACTCTGATGCACATTTGGCACAACATGTGACGCCAGAGGTGAAAAGGTCAGACTGGGGTGACAGACCCCCCTCTTATAGGCTCACACCCCAACACGACTGGGTAACCAACAGATGTGTGTAGGCTACCACCACAAGTAGATAACTTTGAAACAACCTGCATCTGTATCATCTTGTCAATGAAAAAAAAAAAAAAAAAAAAACATTCTCTCTGTTTTCCAGAATATGCTATGGACTGTTGGTATCCTCTCAGCTGTGTTTGTAGGAGCTGTTTCCGATGATCAGCAGTCCGCCTCTGTGTGAACTCATCCATGAAACAGGCCTTTTCCACTGTCCGGATGTGTTTACACTCGGGCTTCTGCAAAACAAACACTCTTCTAGCGCCGGGAGCTAATGGCTAAAAACAGCTAATGCTAACAGGGGCAGTGGAGCAGAGATGGGACGGTTATAGCAGCTGTCTATGATGTAAGGATATTCTATGTATTCATCATTTTTGCCATCAATGGAAAGGCATTTTGTATAATTTGTTGACCAAGTTTAAGGTATGGAGGACCGTGAGCGCCACGCCAAAAGGAATAATGCTTTTATTAAAAGAGTTTTTAAAAGAGCCTTTAATAAATGGATTACTAAATGCTTTTATTAAAAGAGTTTTTAAAAGTTTATTTAATAAAGAGATTACTAATTACTTTTATTAAAAGAGTTTTTAAAAGAGGATTTAATAAATGGATTACTAAATGGTTTTAATAAAAGAAGGATTAATAGCGTTATTCATTAATCCATTTAGGAAACCGATTTCTAAATGTATTTATTTTGCAAAATGTATTAGCTTCTCCGATTAGCTTCTCCTTTCAGCTTTTTGTGGCGTTCCTGGTCCTCCTGGCTAAAGTTAAATAAAATAAAAAGCAAAGCGATGTAACGAGCTCTGTGATTGGTCAGAGCTACTCGTGCTCTGATTGGCCAGAAAATTTGAAAGGTCTATCAAATATGTTGATAATATGAGCACATATTTTCATTCCAGATTATCTTCATTGTAACCAACTATATATTTATTCATAAAACCGGTTAAAATGAGCTAGGTGCCCGTAGCAGAGTAAAGTTGTGAATTACAATCACGTCTTCGTCCACCATAGTGGTTATGCGCTAACTACTTCCGCATTCAGCTAAACGTAATGATCCACTTCCGGTCACAGCTTGTAAGCGAGCAGCCGGACAAGGGCAGCTTCAAAAAACATATTTATTTCTTACACATTCGTAAAATAAAACCAAACTAACGATGCAATGGACTAAGGCAGTTTTATCCTTCAAACAAGGGTTTTAGCATTTGTGTGTTAAATATTTCACTAATCGCTGAGCGTGGATGTGGGATATTGTTGTGTCAATTAACTAAAGCCATCACCCGGCGCACTTTATTTCAGCGGATATAAAGCACACAGCAAGTTAAATTATGTGATACTCAATAACAAACAACACAACCGCCCATTTTAGCACAGTCTTAATTTATTATACACCTATTAAGGCACTTTGACGTATTCATTAATTTCTACACTCTGAGGCTACAACCGTTGTTTTGAAGCTGCTTTCACAGCTCTTTCAGATGTTTTTGTGCACACTGTGAATGTTTTTGGTTGCATACTTTAGTGAAATGTTCCTGTGTGCTTTATATCCGCTGAAGTAAAGTGCGCCAGGTGACGGCTTTAGTTAATTGACACAACAATATCCCGCATCCGCGCTCAGCGATTAGTTAAATATTTAACACACAAATGCTAAAAACTCATTTAATAAAACCCATTTAGTAATCTGTTTATTAAAGGCTCTTTTAAAAACTTTTAATAAAAGCATTCAGTAATCCAATTATTAAATGCTCTTTTAAACACTCTTAATAAAAGCATTTAGTAATCCATTTATTAAATGCTCTTTTAAACACTCTTAATAAAAGCATTTAGTAATCCATTTATTAAATGCTCTTTTAAAAACTTGTTTAATAAAAGTATGTGGTAAACTCTTTATTAAATAAACTGTTAAAAACACTTTTAATAAAAGCATTTAGTAATCCATTTATTAAATGTTCTTTTAAAAACTCGTTTAATAAAAGTACGTGGTAAACTCTTTATTAAATAAACTATTAAAAACACTTTTAATAAAAGCATTTAGTAATCCATTTATTAAAGGCTCTTTTAAAAACTCTTTTAATAAAAGCATTATTCCTTTTCGCGTGGCGCTCACGGCCCTCCATATTAAGGGTTTAAAAAAAAGTTTAAAGAACAAAGAAAGGTGTATTCATGCACAGAAACTGCAAAAATCTAATCTAGATAAGATTAGAAGAACTCTAGAGTGTGTAGAGTGTGTGCCAAGGCACTGGTCCTGTCTCACAATGGTAAAGATATAAGGCGCTTTTCCACTAGGCAGAACGGTATGGGACGAGTCAGTACGGGACGTCTTAGAACGGGTAGCACTGTAACCTGCTGGTGTTTCCATGACTCTGGGTCCTGGAGACTCACGTCTGTTATGTCTGTGTGAGACTGGTGTGTGCCTGTGTGAGGCTGGTGTGTGTCTGTATGAGGCTGGCGTATGTCTGTGTGAGGCCGGTGTGAGGCCAGTGTGTGTCTGTGTGAGGCTGGTGTGTGTCTGTGTTAGGCTGGTGTGTGTCTGTGTGAGGCTGGTGTGTGTCTGTGTTAGGCTGGTGTGTGTCTGTGTGAGGCTGGTGTGTGTCTGTGTGAGGCTGGAGCTAAAGCTGTATTAGCTTCAGTAAACAGGAGACTACTTCAGGTTTACCTCCAGCTTTCTATGCATTAAATCCACTTCTCTGCAGGGCTGGACTGGTACAAAAAAACGGGCCGGGCATTTTTGGCTTAGACAGGCCACTCATAATTACCGGAGCACAACCGACTAATAATTTATGTATGTCGTCCCTGGCTGCTTACCTGCTGTGTTACACTTCCCCGCTCACTCTGTCCCTCAGGTTCCCTTTCAAAAATCCCTGGCTGCTCCTCTCCCTGTCCACTGCTGCTGCTGGCTTCACCTTCAACCTGCAGCGTCACAGAGGAGGTGGGGGCTACAGCAGCCCCTCCAGTGAATAAGTCTGTGATTTTGTCACATTTTGCAGCGTCTGCTGCGAGATTCTTTAACTTCTTTTCTCGCAACCTCTCTGCACCCCCTTTCCGCTTTCCACTCTCAACACTATGGAAACTGGCAGGAGTCAGTGCAGGCCAGGAAAGGGGTGGGGTCGGGCTGCTAATTGGTTCACTCCACTGTCTATATTGAAGATGGGCCAATGGGCCGGTCTCTAAGTTACAATAAAAATAAATAAATAAAAAAAAAAGGTGGACCGTCAGGCCACTGGGCTGTCAGGCCACCGGGATTTTGCCTGGTATGCCAGATTATCAGTCCAGGCCTGCTTCTCTGCTCCACTTTAACAAATTTTAACCACTGAACATATAACCACATGAGTTTAACTCGTGTTTAATTTTTGATTCTCGAAGCCAGAGCAATACTTTACCAAACCAGAAATAGCTGTTGCTAATATATGCCAGCTTTATAAAAAAAAAAAAACTCCAAGCATCTCAGCTCAGACTTCTGCTCAGCCTTCACTGCCCACCTGTCAACACTGTTCCCTACTTCAACCACTTAGATACTGACCACTGCAGTCTTCTGTCCACTTTGAGGACAAAACGTTCCCATGCCACCTAAAATATCCAACCCACAGGTGCCATGACAAGGTAGCTCCAGGTATGATCTAGTGAAATTTAAGACTTTTTTTAGGACTTTTTAATGTCACTTAGAGTGAAATATAATGCCAGTATCATCAACAACAGAACAATAATCTGTATGAATTTATACTAAGGCATTATCTATACTACTCTCTGAAACTCAGTGGTTTTATTTTAAAAGTCTAATAGATGAAAGAACTCCACTGCTGCATAGAAAATCATGAATAAATGAATCATGCATTTCAATGATAATATATCTTCAAAAATTATATTTTGTTATTGCGGTGACTCTACTTTTTTGTAATATTAACATAATGTTTGGGTAAATTTTAAGACCTAAAAGAGGATTCTGCAACCTATGGTTTTAGAGCTGCATGTGGCTGTTTAGCCCTGCTCTTATGGCTCTTTGGGCATGTGACATCTGGACCCTTAAATATTCCTTAAATTGTTCCTCATGGACCCTCAACAATAAAACTTTCTTCTATTCAACAGACTGTCATGTTTTTTTCCACAGATTTCTTTAAATACGGTCCAAAAAACACTGACCCTTAGATAAAATTTGTTTTAAAATATATTTTTTTAAAGTATATAACTGTAATTGATTTAAAACTCAATTTCTTTTAGTGTACTTAATAGAGACAACCTCTGGTGGCCCCCCTACAATACCTGCAAAGCCCCCAGGGAGGCTTGGACCCCACTTTGGGAACCACTGCAATAAAGGAATGAGTAGATGACTGAGTAGAAGTGTACACGAGCACCAAGAACCAGTTACCAGCTGTAACTCTAGTTCTCTGAGTGATATAATCAATGCAGTATTTAACACAGTTCTTTGTTAGTTTGCAGTTATTAACAACCACTCATGTGCCTGGTTTCAGTTATAGGCAAAGATGCGTTTGTGCATTAAAATCGGTTGCAGCTCTTTAAAATTTTAAATTTTGTATTTATGGGAACAACTGGCTTGTTGGATCCCAAAGTTTTGCAGACCTCTGGCCTAGATGAAAAAAATTGAATACCTCCTGATAGTATTTATATTTTTAAGGCCTGTAGGTATTACATTTGACAGGATCAAATGTAATACCTATTTAATGTTTTTTAAGACTTTGGGGCTACCCTGCATAATGAAGAGATAATTTGTGTCTCTGGATCTGTTAGTGGTCATAATGTTTTGCCTGATCAGTGTACACTAGCTTAAAGTTGTCTTTATTGACGTAACTACTAGGGATGATTTTCCCAGACAGACAAATTACCAGGACTGGAATCTCTGTGTAAAACTGTCCAGGGACAGTGACTGTCTATTTTGACGTAAACGTGAGTATAACTTTGATATCACTTTTCAGACTGGTCATTGTAGAGTCACAACAACTCATGGCAGTTAGGTTTCTCTGACAAAGCGCTGAATTTTCAAGTCTTAAATCACTCCAGTTCCCGTCAGACCCCTCCTCTGCTTCCTCCTCACACAATAAAAAAAAAAAAAAACCAACAGCCGACTTTTACAATGCACAAAAGGGGAAGTTATTCACACACTGGCCTGGTTTAGCACTCAGGCTGAAGGAATGAATGGAATTTAGCCGAGCTGGCGTCCTATTGGTCGAGAGGTGTTTCGTAGGCGTGTGATTGGACGGCAAGGATTCCAGCGGCCGTTTAAATTGGACTCCGTTCAAAAATGCTGCGTAATTCGATATCGCACGCGGTTAACAGGGCTTTTCCGTTTTAGATTAGGTCCAGAGAGGAGCGGTTACTGGAAAACACTGAAAAACCTCTAGTTTTAGAAGTGGAGTTAGTCAGCGGAAATAAGGTTGATGAAATAATGTTTAATAACCACAATGACAGGGAACAGGGAGGATGGGAGGTACACTGATAAAAAATAAACACAGGAAAAAAGATTGGAAAAGGAAAAAGGTCTGGATATACTGGAAATCATGATGCTGAATAATACTGAATAATAGAGAACAATGTGTGTGGCAAACACAACATTAAAAGATTTTGAATTAAAGTCAATGGGAAACAGCTAACCCCCCCCCCCCCCCCCCCTACAGTTTGTTACACAGTGGTTTATATTCCCAGAAATTTGGTTATTTTAATGGGTGACCAGATTGTAATGGTTTTGAAAAGTACAGGAGAGGAATATTCAATTTTCAATTCAATTCAGTTTTATTTCTATAGCCCAGTGTCACAACAAATGTTGCCTCAAAGGGATTCACAAACAGTTAATCATCATAAACACATCACACACACACACACACACACACACACACACACACACACACACACACACACACACACAGACATAAGTCCATAGAGGTGAGGTTAAGGGCCCACAGGTTGGGACAGGAGCACAGATGGGGTCAGCTAAGGTCCAGTCATCACTGTGACATCTATCAGCAGCCAGGCATCTGAAACAGTCCCAAACTCCCACACATAGTAAATATATGGCTAGAAAGGTGCTGAGGTTAAAGCTGGAGGCCTAAAGGAAGACCAAAGGGAAGATATTTATGGTTATTTTAATGGCTGACCAGACTGAGATGGTTTGGACATGTACAGAGGAGGGACGGGTAAAACAATGCTGAGGTTAGAGCTGCAGGCAGGAGGCCTAGAGGAAGACCAAGATTCCGAGAGATATTTATGGTTACTTTAATGGCTGACAAAGTAACATCTCTCTTGGTTTAGACACTATGAAGTCCTGGTTTAGCCCTGGTTCAGTTCTGATTTTGTCCTTTTTTAGACTTGGTTTAGTCCTGCTTTAGTTTAGATTTAGGCTCAGTGTAGTCAGCGGTGGCTCTTGGCATAGGTGATACAGGCAGCCGCCTATAGGGCGCTGAGTGGGTGGGGGGCACCAGCTGTCACCCCGGGTGCAGTGCTGCTGTGTGCTGTTGCCAGCATGATGAGCCTGGTCAGTTATAGTAAATAAATATCAGATCATGCACATAATTGTATTTCTCTAATTCTTTTAGCTGTATATTATTATAAAAACATAACATAAAACTTCAATTCAGATGTCCTGGCCAAAAATGTAGCAGCCTGTGGAGTTTTCTGGAGCCTCTGTCACAGCCCAGTGTGATGAGGCTCAGCCTGTGTTTCTATGCAGTGGCAGAACAAACACAAACAGGGACTGGAGCTCCACTAGGGGGAACCACTACTGGTGAGTAATCTGGCGTAATCTGGCTCACTTGTGTGGCATTAGACATCATTACCTGGCCATTTTACTTTAAAGAAACATGCATTTATATAAATTTTTAGTTCACAGAACTCGTAAAATCACTAGCCCAACGTGCTGGGAACATGAAAAGGCTGTACGAGAGCTTAAATACTTGGAGTGGCCCAGGAGTGCACTTTCTCTCCTCGGTACGTCTCACACAGAGGAGGAGCGTGCACACAGCGTCCTCATTCACAGAGCAACAACAACAAACCCAGGGAGGACAGCAGGAGACACACATCTGAAGGTTTTATTCAGGCAGCACATACCTGTTTTTCTCCATTTTCCATTGTTCAGAAAGTAGCTTGTTGTTAGCAGCGAGCTAAAGCAAAGCTAAGTGGCTAACAGCAGCCTAAAGTTTGTCTGAAGTTTCAGCGGCCCCTCCCCTGGAGCGTTTCCATGGAGATCAGAGTCTTTATTGTGGATGTGACTTTCCATTGGACCTCACTGATATTTTTATAGAACTTGACTTATATTAGTCCCATTATATATTTCTTGAGGTGTAGATTTTTGACAAACTGCTCCTCTATGCATTGCTTGCAACTAAAGTGTATTTGTTTTTGGAGGAGAGTAGAAAGGTGTTACTAAATGTCACTAACATTTATGTTATATATTAATTTTTACATGTCATTGTTTGAATATCTACTTTTTATACATTTCAGTTAATAAGAAATGTAAAACATTTTAAGTTTGACAAGGAGACACATAAGCTATGTAAAAAAAAATCTTTTGGTCATAAATATACTGCAACTAAGTCTGCTAATAAAAAAAAAAAATCATAATCATGAACAGAAAATCGTGAACTGAATCGTGACTTCAGTGCATCGTTACATCATTATTAAAGTTGGTACTTGGAAAGCCAGATATGTTGTAAAGACTGTACTATAGGAGATACGTAAGCATTAACCAACAAAAATGACTTCAGACAGACCCCATTTTTTATTTATTTTATTGAGTGTATGTTTTTAATCCAATTAGCTTCTGATCCTTGATGGCCTCCTGTGACCCCCTATGACCTCTCATGACCTCGCGTGTTCACAGCCTTTTGCTTATATTTGAGAGAGAAAGGGTCAAGGGTCACATGGTGTTAATGCTGAAGCCCACAACTGCAGCCTGGGTATAAGGAGGTGGTAAGAGCTGGACTTTGCCTTATTTTTTATTGTATTACTTCTTCTCTGTGTAACCAGAGGAGGATGAGTGCATGTACAGAGGAAGGTCAATAAATATATGGGTAGAAGGATGAGACTGAGGTTAGAGCTGGGGGCCTAGAGGAAGACCAAAGTGGAGATTTATGGATGTAGTGAAAGAGAACTAAAATATCAGTAATAAACACAGTATGGACCAGAGTTCACACAGTCTTATTACCCCCATTCGACCCTGGCCAGTCTGAAACCCAGTCTGAAACAACAGACAGAGAGGCAGAGGAAGTGAGCCTGGAGCTGAGTACACACTGGACACTTATCTCTTTCACCACAACAGCACACACACATGAATGAATGAATGGAAAGAGAGAGAGAGCCAGGCTGAAATAATGAGTCAGAGAAATACAAGTCACTGTCTCAGGAAAACAATGAGAAATAGTCTTAAAAAAAACACTTACTCGGGCAATGCAGTGTTTTTGTTTAAAGTAGGAAAGACTGTTTAATAGCATAGTGAAGAGGAATCAGCCGTACAGAACTTGACATGAAGACATCACCTGTCTGTTTTTATATATGGACTTGCTTTTATTTTTCTGACTCTTTACCGAGTAAATAGCACCCCAGGCTTACAATCAAGCGGTCAGGAGTTCAAGTCCTGCTTCTGGTATGTAGTAGTAGTAGTAGTAGTAGTAGTAGTAGTAGTAGTAGTAGTTGTAGTAAATCTAAAATGAGTCCCAGGATCCCAGGACTAACCTAGGCCTAAATCAAGGCATAAAATAGCGATTAACCCTGAACAAAAACATTAATGAATAGGGACAAAACAGGAACTAAATCAGGACTAAACCAGGGCTAAACCAGGGCTAACCAGGGCTAACCAGGGCCAAACTAGGATTAAACCAGGACTAAACCAGAATTAAATCAGGACTACACCAGGACCAAACCAGAATTAAGTCCAAAACTACAACAGGACTAAACCAGGACTAAGCCAGGATTAAATCAGGACTAGACCAGGGCTAAACTCGAACTAAAACATGATTACACCAGGACTAAACCAGGATTAAAATCAGACTAAACCAGGATTAAATCAGGACTACACCAGGACTAAACCAGGTCTAAACCAGGACAAAGCAAGGGCTAAACCAGGACTAAGCCAGGATTAAATCAGCACTAAACCAAGCTAAACCAGGGCCAAACTTGGACTAACTAAACTAACTAAACCAGTATTAAATCAGGACAAAACCAGGACTAAACCAAGATTAAATCAGGACTAAACTAGAGGGAGACTAAAGCCAAAATAAAACAGATTCTAAATGAAACTTGGGACTGTAAAAGACTTTTGAGCACCACCAGTTGTACCCGAACCACAGTTTGAGAACCACTGCCCAGTCACACACTGGTGGTGACGTGGCAGCCATACTGCGCCAACGACCTCTCCTTCAACCACCACCATACACATAATCACACTAACACATTCATACCCCAGTGAGACAAGGCCCAAGGACACAATGGCAGTATGCAATGTGTGTAGCGGGGATCGAACCTTCAACCTTCCAGTTAGTGGGTGACCGGGTCTACTTACTGAGCCACTGTGGCCACAAATAATAGTAGTTTTGTATAGAATTCTTGTGGACAGAAAGACTTTAGAGAAAACAAAAATGTGTTTCAATATTCAGTAGGGAAGCTAAATCTCTGGATGGGAGGTCCCGGGCCGACAGCTGATCCCAGGCCCTTTGCTGAAAGCCGTGGGCGAATCACAGAGCTCCTTTCACTGAGGAAAACACAGACAGGTCAAAGGTCACATGAGCTGGAGTTAAAGATCTGCTCACACTGCCAAACCAAAACAAACACCACCACACTTCAGCAGAGAGAAAGTACAGCCCTGTCTGTGTGAAGAACGGACCTTTCAGCACTTCAGAAGCACAAAGACACTTGTTATAATCAACATTTATATGAAAGGGCTATATCCACAATCTTCTTTTCCTTTTCAATCCTTTCTTATCGCTCTTCTGTACCGAAATATTCACTATCCCTCCTCTGTACATGTCCAAACCAGTTCAGTCTGGAAACTTTATCTCCACTAATGAACTAATCTTACCCATGAACAAAAAGAACTGAAACATCTTCATCTCTTACTCCTGTCTGTTCCTCCGAGTCTCCAAACCAGTTATTATTGTTAGTCTTGTACAAAAGGGTTTCCCAACCAGGGGTACGTGGACCCCCAGGGGTACACAAGTACACAACTTTGCAGGGGGTACTTGGAATGATTTAAGAACTATAAATATATCTTGAATTTGAGTTTAGATGAAAAAAGGAGGGAGCAGCTGTTATGCAACTCATTTTTGCAACCAACAACAGTTCATTAAGTTCATGAGAATCTCAATATCACCTTGTACTTGTAGCACACCACTTCCTGCTGCTCTGATGTTTTGACAGATTTCTCATTTTCATCTTTTTCCTCGAAGTTCAACCTCACTTTGTCCACTTCCTGTGTTGGCAGGAAGTTCGTTCATTTCAAAAACAGAACAACAACAACAGAACAACGGTGTGTACGAGACCACAAATGTACAAATACAACTGAAAGTAAATGAACAAAGCTTGTAGTAAAGACAGAATCAGGTCACATACATTCACACCAAGATTGTATTTTTCATGCAAATTAATTATTAGTAAATGTATACATTGGAGCTGTAGGAAGCTGAGATGAAGATTTTTCTGTTCTCTTTGTTCATGACGAGGATGGAATGACTACATCAGAGGGACAGCTCTTGTTTAATGGTTAGGAGCTAAAGTCAGTTTTTCCAGACTGAGATAGTGTGGACATGTAAGGCAGACTTTATTGAGGTGACCAACATTTTTCATCGAAGGCCACACACTTTGCCTCACTAAAGTCCCATTCAGCTGTTCCATTTCTTACAGGGGTCTTTCCACTGCCAGTCACTAACATTGGTACTTTGGCAGATGTTTTACTTGGAATGCTGTTCCACAACCAACCACACATTTATCCGGGCTTGGCACTGGCATATAGTATGGCTAATATTGGTCACCAATTACAACCCAAATTCCAGAAATGTTGGGACATTTGATTAACATTTTGAATAAAATAAAACTAAGAGACTTTTAAATCACAGCAGCCAATATTTTATTCACAATATAACATAAATAACATAACAAATGTTTACACTGAGAAACTACACTTTTACACTTTTATCACAAAATGAGCTCATTTCAAATTTGATGCCTTTTACAGGTCTCAGTAGTTGGGACAGGGGCAGGTTTACCATGGGGTAGCATTTCCTCTTATTTTCAAAACAGTTTGAAGACGTCTGGGCATCGAGGTTATGATTTTCTGAAGTTTTGGTTTTGGAATTTGCTCCCATTCTTGCCTGATATAGGTTTCCAACTGAAGAGTTTGAGTTTTTTGATTAGTGATGTTCTCTGTAGGTGACAGATCTGGACCTCAGGCCAGTTCAGCACCGACTCTTCTATGATGAAGCCATGCTGTTGTAACAGCTGCAGTCTGTGGTTTTGCATTGTCCTGCTGAAATACACAAGACCTTCTCTGAAATAAACGTTGTCTGGAGGGGAGCAGATGTTGCTCTAAAACCTTTCTAAACCTTTCAGCGTTCATAGTTCCATCCTGTCTGCACTTATGTTCCTCATCCCATCAGAGATGCTACTTTTGAACTGAATGCACATAACTCGCTGGAAGGTCTCCTCCTCTTTAGCCCAGAGGGCACAGTGTCTGTGATTTCCAAAAATAATGTCAGAGACTCTGCCTCTAAGACTTCCCTTTTATAGGTAATCATGTTACACTCCTGATATCAATTAAATGAATTAGTTGCTAGATGTTCTCCCAGCCTGTGCCTGTGGGCAAATAAAAAAATGTTTCACGGGCTGCATTTGGCTCCCGGGGCCAGAGTTTGATCACCCCTGCCATAGGGAAATTTGTTCTCTGCATTTGACCCATCCTTCAGTGCTGCTGGGGCAACCTGTCAGGAGCAGTCAGATCTGAGTCAGGAGTACCTAGCTGGAGGATTAGCCTATGTTGCATGTTTGAGGTTGATGGGGGAAACCTCACAGTTTGGGAATCAAACCTGGGACCTTCTTGCTGTGAGGTGAGAGCGCTAACCACTTTGCCTCTGTGCTCCAAGCTAGGTACAGAGGATGCAGGGAAAGAGGACATGAAGTTAGCTAGCGTGAGAGAAGAGGATGCAGACTTTGGTGGCAAAGTGTGTAGTAAAAGTAGCAAAAGTAGTAGCACTAATAGTAGACGTGTCAATAAGGAATCAGGGAGCCTTTCCCAGCTGCTATGGGCCTTAGGTGGGGTACACTCTGGACAGTGGACAGCTAGGTACAGAGCTGATACTTACAGACACACAATGACTCTCACATTCATACACTATGGGACAGTCAGATTCTCCAGTTCACCTGTACATGTATGTGTTTGGACAGTGGGAGAAGGAGGATAGTAAGGGTGTGAGGTAGGTACATGAACTTTGCACCTACTGGGCATAACTGGTATTGCAGCCTCCCCCTGTGTAACCAGTTGTGTGTGTACAGAGAGATTATGAGGACTAACCCAAGCCATATAGGTGCACAGGTCTGGGTCTCTCCTTTATTCTTCATTTACAGTGAGAGGGAATAGAACCACTCCCTCTGAACACATGTTTACCCTGCTGTCACCAATACTTTAACAACTGTGTACTTTTACTTTCTTGGGTAACAGAGTATTGGGAAACCGTAGTACATTTCTCACAGTACTTCATTCATTCAGAAGAACTGCAGTGAGGGAGACGGATGTGTAGATAAAGGTGTGCAGGGGTTGTTTTTCTTCATGCATTGCTTTTACTTGGTAACATTTTGAGTAAAAGAGTTAAAGTATTTTTCACCTCAGGCTATAGTAGTAGTAGTAATAGTAGTAGTAGTAGTAGTAGTAGTAGTAGTATATTTACTATTTTTAAGAAAAAAAATGTTCAAAGGTAAAGTTCATTCTTTATTTTTACTCAAGTAATAATTTTGAGTACTTTTACTTGTACTTAAGTATTAGTTTATAAGTATAAGTATTAGTTTTTTTACCACTCAAATACCCAGCAAAATGCTACTTAATTAAAAGTACAAAATTTACTTACTGCTGTTACCACTACTAAATACTACTTCTACTGTTCCCACTACTACTACTACTACTGCTAATGGTACTATTAAAACAATAGTACTACTAATACTACTACTATTGCTTCTGCTACTATTTCTAATTTCTACTATTACTACTGCTACTACAACCAATATTATGATTCATTGTGCTACTCCTACTACTAATACTACTATTACTACTGCTGATATTGCTTTTCCTACTATTACCTCAAAATCTACAACTGCTACTATCCACTTTACAACCAGGGTCAAAAATACTCTTACTTGGATATTTTAAAAAAACGTACTTGAGTAAAAGTAAAAATTATATTTACCTACCATTATATCTTTACTTTACCATTATATCTTTACAGTTGTGAGATATAACAACTTTGCGGCTCAAGGTGTGCAGCATTTACCCCTGAACTAGAAGATCTCTGGTTTGAGTTTTGGCACAGTATCTTCACCACTGCAGTACATGTACTGGGAGTGATCCAACCATTTGCTTTGGGGCTTCATAGTTTCGTGGAAAAGTATTTGAACTGTACTTCATCTCTCCCACGCTCTGTACTGTATGTCGAAACTATGCCTGCAGGCTCATGTGCACGCAGAGGTGGGAGAAGTACTCAGTGAACCTACTGTTACTGCAAAGTAATATTACTCAAGTGGTAGTAAAAGTACTCTTTGCAGTTATGACCTGAGTAAAAGTAAAAAAGAAAGTTTACTTACATTTTTCTCCTATAATTTATCCAAGTGAAAGTATATTTGAGTACTCCAAAAGGTCATTTTCTTATAAAAAACAAACAAACAAAACAGTAGTAGTGTAGTA
Source organism: Bostrychus sinensis (assembly GCA_020698575.1). Classification (NCBI taxonomy): domain Eukaryota; kingdom Metazoa; phylum Chordata; class Actinopteri; order Gobiiformes; family Eleotridae; genus Bostrychus; species Bostrychus sinensis. Next base: position 41,386,091 of record CM036241.1, read on the forward strand.
GTAGTATAAGCAGTAGTAAGCTGCAGTACTAGTAGTCATATTAGCAGTAGTAGCTGTAGTACTAGTAGCAAACAGTGGTAGTAAGGGGAGCCAACTGAAAGTTTTCAGAAGTACTCTCTACTTTCTGGGTACTAGGTAAGTAACTTAAGAAAAAGTACCTAGTGGCATGCACGTCACTGCTTGTAATCTTGCAGTAGTAGTAGCAGTGATAGTAATAACAGTAGTATTAGTAATGGCAGTAGCACTTGAAGAAGAAACTGTAGTAATAGCAACAGTACTAGTATTACTAGTAGTAGTAGTTTTACACTGTTTGGAAAAACCCCAGAAATGGAAAGTATGATAATAGTTTTACTCAAGTAGTACTATTAATTAGCAAGAGTAGTAGCAATAGTAGTAGTAGCAGTAGTAGTAGTAGTACATCCATACTCAACATCTACGCTCCTGCTCTCATACACACCCTTCCTTACATGCACATCCTGTTCATGTACAAGCCCCCCCCCCCACTTTCGTGCACGCTCCTGCTCACATGCACTCTTCTGCTCACATGCACATCCTGTTCACGTGCACCCCTTTCCTCGCATGCAAGCCCCTGCTCACATGCACGCTCTGGCTCAGGTGAGACAAAAGCAGGTACAGTCCCATGGGAACAGGTGTGTGTGCGTGCTCAGTCTGGCCCTGTGTCAGATCTCTGTGTTATCTCACAGTACACAGTACACAGTATGTAGTACACAGTACACAGTATGTGGTACACAGATGACTAAATGTACTCTAAAGAAAGGAGAAAAAAATTAAAACACCTTTATGTCCTCATGATTTATGAAGGAAGACTTCCTTGGGGATATGAACTCACAATGATTTATGAAGCACTAGGAATAGTGGCAGCCATAGTGGTAGTAGTAATAGTAGTAGTATTATTTGCAGTAATAATAACAGTAGTAGTTAATAGTAGTACTAGCAGCAGTAGTAGTAGCAATAATAGTAGTAGTAGTTGCAGCAGTAGTAATAGTAGCTGTTGTGGTAGCAGTAGTAATACCAGTTATATGATTTGTAATAGTAATAGTAGTAGTAGTAGCAGTAGTAGTTGTCATAATAGTAGTCTGCTCAAGCCAAGTTTATATTCAGTACATTGGTGCTTTTACTAACCACAACACGAGTTCTCTGTTTGAAACAGGGACCTCTGCACATTACATTTTCTGAAACATATTTTCTTTTACAAAATATATTTGACTAAACTCAAAACTTGTAGTAGTAATAGTAGCAGTGATAGTAGTAGCAGCAGGAGTAGTTGTAGTAGTAATATTAAGCTCAACAACTGGGGGACGATGATTTAATGAAAACTTAACCAGTGTGTGGAAGATTTATGATTGGGTTCAGGGAAAAACACATTCAAAAACACTTTACTGTGATGACTGGGCCTTGATTGATGAAAACCATAAAACAAAAATTTCAGTATTTCATGAAATGAGATTTTTACATATTTAGGGTTAATCATCAAGTCATCAAAAAAAAAAAAAAAAAAACAATGCTTGAAAAAATTAACTGTGTCATTACATAGTGCATAATTATATGAATACGAGTGAGTTTCCAGCAGGGCTTAATTTGCGCGCCCTCGATGTGCGCTTTTTATTCCTCCATTATATCCCATGTGCACACGGGACATAGATCCACAGCAGTTTGTTCTTTTTTGTTTGTTCAAATGCATCTGTAAGCTCGAGCTAACGCGCTGAGGGTCACAGAGCCTGGAGCTGTGAAACGCCATTACACAGAGAAGACTGCGCTCCACAGCAGTCACTAAAAAGAAGTGGAAGCAAAAGGAGAGACATGATTAGGCTGAAAGCTTACTGCTGCTGTGTGCTCACTTTCCTAGTCTAGACTTTTATACAAACCACAGCTACATGAGTCTGTGTTCTTGCTTCAGACTGGTGGCCACATGCAGTAGGTCTATGACAGAGTGAGTCTAAGTAATTATGTGTAGCAGCTGATGATCAGCTGAGCAATCACACAAAGGTACACTGACACATTACACTGAAGTGAAACACTATAATGTATAATAATGTTAACAAATATGTTAATATAATTTAAAACTCAGTATAAATGAGCAGTTCCTTGGTATTTTGGCATGTGTGTGCACCTGAGCATTGTGTTGTGTGTACATTCTGGGAACAGTGTTGGCCTTGTGGACTCTGGTGTCAAAGCGCAATTTTTGTTCCGACATCGTTTGATTTACAAATTAAGCCCTGGTTTCCAGTGCATGATGGACTCCAGCAGGGCTGCCCTTTGTCACTGGTTCTGTTCTTTATTTTTATGGACAGAAATTCTAGGTGCAGCCAGGGGCTGGAAGGAGTCCAGTTTGGGAACCACAGGATTTCACTTTTGCTTTTTGCAGATGATGTTGTCCTGTCCTTGAACCAGGACCTTCAGCGTGCACTGGGGCGGTTTGAGTGTGAAGTGGCTGGGATGAGAATCATCACCTCCAAGTCTGAGGCATTGGTTCTGGACTGGAAAAGGGTGGCCTGCCCTCTAGTGGTCGGAGAAGAGTTCCTGCTAGGACTGTCGCGGTGAGAGAATTCCCCCTGCAGTAATTATGCGACTCAACACCACGGAGTGTGGTATAAGTGGTATAGCATAAGCTAATAATAACATTCGTTGTATCAGTCTGTTATGGTAAAGTAAGAGCTGAGCCAAAAGGAAAAGTTCTTGGTTTTAGTGGCCAGTCTACGTTCCTACTCTCACCTATGGTCATGAGCTTTGGGTCATGACCGAAAGGACAAGATCCCGGATACAAGCGGCCGAAAATAGTTTCCTCCACAGGGTGGCTGGGCGCTCCCTTAGAGATAGGGTGAGAAGCTCTGTCAATCAAGAGGAGCTCAGAGTAGAGCCGCTGCTCCTCCACATCAAGAGGAGCCAGCTGAGGTGGCTCGGGCATCTGTTCCAGATGCCTCCTGGACGCCTCCCTGGGGAGGTGTTCCGGGCATGTCCCACCGGGAGGAGGCCCTGGGGAAGACACCCTGGAGGGACTATGTCTCTCGGCTGGCCTGGGAACGCCTTGGGATCCCCCCGGTAGAGCTGGAGGAAGTGTCTGTGGAGAGGGAAGTCTGGGCATCTTTGCCTAGACTGGCCCCAGATAAAGAGGAAAAAAATGGATGGATGAGTTTTCAGAGTGGTTAGTGCACTCACCTTCCAGCAAGGAGGTTGTAGGTTCTATCCTTGAGCCGACACAACCTCTCTGGAAGGAGTCTGCATGTACTCTCCATGTTGCTGTGGGTTCTCCGGCTTCCTTCCACCATCCAAAGACATGGATATGTTAGAGCAGTGTTTCCCAACCAGAGGTAGAGGGACCCATAGGGGTACGTGAGCATGTTGCAGTGGGTACTTGGATTATTTGGTAATTTAGTAACAAAATGATAAGAAAATATTTGCATTATTTTCATATTGAACTGCTGAAACTTAAGAAAGACAAGCAAGCTTAAGTGTTGACTAATAAAAAGGAGGTGAAACTGCTTATTGTATATTGTTTGTGTATATTATTATTATTATTATTAGCGTTCTCGCCTCCCAGCAAGGAGATCGTGGGTTCGAGCCCTGGGCCGACCAACACACCATCACATGAACTCTATGGGTGGAGTCTGCATGTCCTCTCACCGTGGCTTCCTCTCACCGTCCAAAGACATGCATGTGTTAGGTGAACTGGTGACTCTAGATTGACCCTAGTGAATGAATGTGAGAGTGAATGGTTGTCTGTCTGTGTTCGTCTCTGTGTCAGCCCTGCGACAAGCTGGCCCCTGTCCAGGGTGTACCCCGCCTACAGCCCAAAGTTACTGGGATAGGCTCCAGTCACCCGCGACCCCTAACGGGACTAAGCGGTAGAAAATGAATGAATTATTATTATTAATTTTTTTAGATATAATACTTTGTTTCAAAGGAGATTTATTTATGAGTTTAATTTATTTTATTTATTTATTTTTTAAGGATTAATTTTTTATTATTTTATTTTTTGTAAGTAAAATTTGTGTTAACAGTTTACAAAAATGCAGGAGAATTAACAAGCAAAGTTAGGAATGGGCCGACCCAGAGGCGCAGTAGTAGCGCCTATTCATGTATTTCCTAATCAACCCAATCAAGGTTTGATACCCAGTTCCCCGAGTTGGACGTCAACGCAGATGTGAGCCAATAGAAAAAATAAGAGTCGGTTTTCAGGAACTGGGCCACAATTGGGCTGGTGACCATGCCAACACTGGCCCAAAATTGAGCCAACAGGTTGTGGGCCATTTCTGGGCCAGTGAAAACTTGCTATGTGGGTAATATTTACAGTTAAGTAAAAAAAATATTTACTGAAGAATCATAAGGGAGTACTTATGCCATAACAAAAAAGCCAGAGGGGTACATGAGACAAAAAAGGTTGTGAACCTCTGTGTTAGAGGAATTAGTTACTCCAGTGAATGTGAGAGTGATTGGTTGTCTTTAGGGTGTGTCTCAGTGCCCTGAGGCTAACTGGCCACTGCCCCGGGTGTACCCCACCTAAGGCCCAAAGTTACTGGGATGGACTTGAGTACAGAATGTAAGTACTTCTTCCACCTCTGACATTAAGTGAATATATGTTGAAACTGTTTTTTGCTGCAGTATTTCTCATAAACATCAGTAATTGTAAAGCTTGTACTGACGTTGAGGTGGGTGTAAAACATACTTATTTAGAACTCGCAGAGGTGATGGTTACACCACAGTACTGCTCTCTCCAGGTCTGACAGATATACAAAGTACACAACAGATGCATCTCAAGGTGTCACTGAGGAATGGAGCTGAAGGGCATATCCCACAATCCTCTGGGCTCTAATTTCACTCCAGGATCATTACACACTTTTATAAATATAAATACCTTGTACTGTCAGTGACACTCATCCACTGACTGTGCATTCAGGAATAGGACTCACACACACACACACACACACACACTACACCATTTACAACCACCAGTCTCTTCCACTCTTCCAACCAAAAACACCTTTTCAAAAGCACATTTACATTTACAATGAGCAGGTGCAAAAGGAAAATATGAGCAAAACTTGAATAGAGAGCACAGACTTCCACCAAGGCATTGTCCTTATTTTACAATGGTAAAGCTATAGTGCCCAGACCTGGACTCAATCCAGGGATCTTGTAGATTAGGACTAAATGACATGAAACACATCAATATGTAATAAGTTGGTCCTTTTTTGACCTTCTGTGGCTGGAGTTCTTTGGCTCTATCTCGTAATGGCATAAGGGCTATATTGATCTTTTATTTATCTTTTAATCTTGGTCACCTGTAGAATAGCAGCATGCTTCACAACTAAAAGAAAACTTAACTACCGCCATAAAGAATCAGGTCAAGAGAACCAAAAGTAAAAATGTCTGTGAGGAATTAGTGGAAACAGCTGTACCAGCTGAATGAGCAGAGTGGATGTAGAGGGCTTGGTGATTGGTCAGTGCTTTCTGGAATGGGCGGGGCTTCATGGGAGAAGGTGGAGGTTCACGGGACCGAGCGTTTGTTTTTGTAGAAAGCTCAAAAAAGTCAATTTTGCAGAATATAAGCCCTTTTAGAAATGACTGGATCCGGGAGGTAGGGGGCAAAGGGGTCTGTTGTCCCAGGCCTCAGGGTCAGAGGGGCCCAGAAATGGTCTCTCTCCTTATATTTTCTATTTTAATTTTATTTTGAAGCTTTCTTGCCCTAGGCCCCAGCAAGTCTGTTGATGGGCCTGATTTAACCCATTATGTCATGTAAGGGATGCAGAACTTTTCTCATTATCCTTTAACAACAAAATGTATTGTAACTGCACTACTACTGCTTCTAATGTTACTACTACTACTACTACCGCTACTACTACACTCTCTCCAGCTGTAAGTTTTACCAGAGCTGCTGTCTGAGGAATGTCTGACTCACCTACATACATACTTTAGCCCTGCCTTCAGTCCACACCTGAGCTGTCCATCACTCTGTCACTCTCACCCTAATGATATAAATACACAGAGGTTACTGCAGCTCAGCTTGAGCGCCTTAAGTACAACGTATTCAAACATGACTTCATCAAGAAAAATACTGCAGTACTTTTCGCCCGGGGTGTGTGTGTATAATGACAGTAGCAGCAGTTCAGGCCCGGAAGGGAGATTCTTAAGATGCTAAAGAGGCAGAGGTGGAAGAAGTACTCAGCATGTGTACTTATGTAAAAGTTCTGCTACTTCAAAATACAATAGTCAAGTAGAAGTAAAAGGACTGAACAAAATTGGTATTCAAGTAAAAGTAAAACATATTGAGTGTAAAGTTTACTTAACCCTTGTGTCCCACTGTGGACAGAAGTGTCCTTTCTTTTTTTTTTTTTTTTTTTTTTTTTTTTTTTATGGAAAACTTTGCAGTGGTTTTTAACTTTTTTTTATAAAAAAATTTGGTTCATTTGTGTATTTTATCACTAATTTTGATATTCTGCAATCTAATATTAGTACATTTTAACACTCTCTAACTTGTTACATTACTAATTTGTACATTGCTCTTGTTAAGGGGAAGGGAATGATATTTATATAGCTATGACATATAGCTATACTATGACACAAGTCACCCAAAGCACTTTACACACACACAGCAGGGAAGGGGTATTTCATTCACTCCATACTCAGTGGTGGTAAGCTACATTTTGTTAAGTGACAAAAGTGTCCCCATCACAAAACATCCTAAAAATTGTATACATTAATATTTTGTTCTACTTTTTTGGCATAAATCTTTTAATCAACTTGTGCCCTGATCATCAAATATTTCATTATTTTCACAATTTTAACCATTTTTATGCCAGCATATTTAATAGCATATTTTTAGTAAAAAAATAAAAAAACAACACACAAAAAAGTTATATTTTCAATATTCTCAATGCAATGTATGTCATTGATTTAGATGGATTTGGGATTTTTTTGGTGGTAACAAAAAGTTGCAACCAGTTTTAAGTTTTTGAGAGTTGGTTTTTAGATTCTACATAGCACAGAAAACAAAGATCCCTAAAAATCAATGTTGCTGGAAATCTTTGACCGACCCAGGGTTGTAATAATCCTCCATAGGAACATTTTTGTGTGTTTTCTACTCAAAAGTTGAGATGCTGTTACATACACTGGCATAAAAAGGGTTTAATTCTGAAAATGTTTTAAAAAATTAGTATTTAAGGCCAGGGCATATGTTAATTACAAGATTTACCCCCCCCCCCCCCCCCCCCCCAAAAAAAAAAAAAAAAAAAAAGTTGAAAAAATATGAATGTATATATTTTTATGATGTTTTGTGGCAGTGACACTTTTGCCACTTAACAGAAGCAACATAACTTCCCGACATAAAGGGTTAAGTAGAAAGTACTCCTACTACACATTACTAGTACTAAACCAACTTTGCCTCTAGAAAATACTTTAGTGACATTTAGTGATATTAAAAATGTACTTCATTTAATAGTTTCTCACAAATAAAGTCATGTAAAAGTATTTTTAATAAATGTATTCAGATACTCATACTCCATATAGTTATGTATGTATAGGAAACTTTAGCAGGCACTTGCTAAATAACTTGGATGATGGGAGTGAGTGCATTGGAAAGGCAAAAAAAGGCAATTGTAGACTGCACATTTATACCAGCAGCAGTTATAGTAGTACTGGTAATAGCAATAGTAGTATTAGTAATAGTATGAGCAGTAGTAGTAACTTTAGTAATTCTGCTCCATCATTTGGAAAAACCGCAGAGATGGAAGTAACTAGATATTTTCATTCAGGTAAAATACTTAAGTACTCGTTTAAGAAGAAAAAAACTTTCCAGGAGTAATAGTATAGCAATAGAGTAGCACTAGTACCTGGTGTGGTAGCTGTACCTGTATAGTAGTAATAGTTGTAGCAAAAGTTATACCAGTAGTGGTAGAAGAAGTAGTCATAATAGTAGTACCAGTAGTAGTAGTAGAAATTGCTGTTGGTGCAGTAGTAGCTGCAGTAGTAGTTCTTGTTGCAGTACTAGTATTAGTATTACTTGTTAAAGCCGTTGTTGCAGTAGTAGGAGTAGTAGTAGTAGCAGTAGAAGTAGTAGCAAAAAATAGAAGTAGTACTATTAATAATGGTAGTAGTTGTTGCAGAAGTAGTTGCAGTTGCAGTTGTAGTAGTAGTTGTTGCAGTAGAAGTAGGAATAGTAGTAACATTTTGTCCAAAACTGTGAATGAATGGAATGAATGAGTAAAATCTATAGTAGTGAAAGTGACTTGTAATGTTGATACAGTGAGTAATACTTTTGTGTACTCATCCCAAATACTGCAGTAGCGCTTCCTTAAAGTACTTGGTCATGACTCATGCAGTAGCAGTACCTCCCTGAGCTCTGAATGAGTTTTACTGTACACGGATCCGGATGGTCCTGTTTCCATATATGGCACTTCCTGTTGTACACGTGAAACAAGTGAAAGTGTAGTCCTCGTGCACGCTCGCGGACACACAGGGGCGTGCACATAGCAGCTGCTGAAAGGAGGAACCGAGGAGGGAGGAAAGGACAGGAGACAGGAGTTAGGGAGGAGAGGGGAGGAACTGGAACAGACTTCAGGATCCAAGCTTACAGGGCTAAATGAGCCTAAACCAGGCCTAAACCAGGTCTAAACCAGGTCTAAACCAGGTCTAAACCAGGTCTAAACCAGGTCTAAACTAGAATTAAACCAGGTCTAAACCAGGTCTAAACTAAAATTAAACCAGGTCTAAACCAGGTCTAAACCAGGTCTAAACCAGGACTAAACCAGGACTAAACCAGGTCTAAACCAGAATTAAACCAGGTCTAAACCAGGTCTAAACCAGGTCTAAACTAAAATTAAACCAGGTCTAAACCAGGTCTAAACCAGGTCTAAACCAGGTCTAAACCAGAATTAAACCAGGTCTAAACCAGGTCTAAACCAGGTCTAAACCAGGTCTAAACTAGAATTAAACCAGGTCTAAACCAGGTCTAAACCAGGTCTAAACCAGGTCTAAACTAGAATTAAACCAGGTCTAAACCAGGTCTAAACCAGGTCTAAACCAGGTCTAAACCAGGTCTAAACTAGAATTAAATTGGGTCTGAACCAGGAGTAACACAGAAATAAACAAGGACTAAATCAGGTCTAATCCATGTTTAAACCAGGACTAAACTAGGTCTAAACCAGGACTAAACCAGGACTAACACAGGACTAAACTAAGTCTAAACCAGGACCAAACTAGGTCTAAACCAGGACTAAACCAAGACTAACACAGGACTAAACTAAGTCTAAACCAGGACCAAACTAGGTCTAAACCAGGACTAAACCAAGACTAACACAGGACTAAACTAAGTCTAAACCAGGACCAAACTAAGTCTAAACCAGGACCAAACTAGGTCTAAACCAGGACTAAACTAGGTCTAAACCAGGACTAAACTAGGACCAACACAGGACTAAACCAGGACTAAACTAAGTCTAAACCAGGACTAAACTAAGTCTAAACCAGGACTAAACTAGGTCTAAACCAGGACTAAACTAGGACCAACACAGGACTAAACCAGGACTAAACTAGGTCTAAACCAGGACTAAACCAGGACTAACACAGTACTAAACTAAGTCTAAACCAGGACCAAACTAGGTCTAAACCAGGACTAAACTAGGTCTAAACCAGGACTGAACCAGGTCTAAACCAGGACTAAACTAGGACCAACACAGGACTAAACCAGGACTAAACTAGGTCTAAACCAGGACTAAACCAGGACTAACACAGTACTAAACTAGGTCTAAACCAGGACTAAACTAGGACCAACACAGGACTAAACCAGGACTAAACTAGGTCTAAACCAGGACTAAACCAGGATTAACACAGTACTAAACTAAGCCTAAACCAGGACCAAACTAGGTCTAAACCAGGACCAAACTAGGTCTAAACCAGGACTAAACCAAGACTAACACAGGACTAAACTAAGTCTAAACCAGGACCAAACTAAGTCTAAACCAGGACTAAACTAAGTCTAAACCAGGACTAAACTAGGTCTAAACCAGAACTAAACTAGGACCAACACAGGACTAAACCAGGACTAAACTAGGTCTAAACCAGGACTAAACCAGGACTAACACAGTACTAAACTAAGTCTAAACCAGGACCAAACTAGGTCTAAACCAGGACTAAACTAAGTCTAAACCAGGACTGAACCAGGTCTAAACCAGGACTAAACTAGGACCAACACAGGACTAAACCAGGACTAAACTAGGTCTAAACCAGGACTAAACCAGGACTAACACAGTACTAAACTAAGTCTAAACCAGGACCAAACTAGGTCTAAACCAGGACCAAACTAGGTCTAAACCAGGACTAAACTAGGACCAACACAGGACTAAACCAGGACTAAACTAGGACCAACACAGGACTAAACTAGGTCTAAACCAGGTGTAGTGACTATCTAGTCTTACCATTTTAGTCGCTCTGGGTGCGGGGGATCCAGGTCATAACACGCTTAAAAAACTAATGACCAGACTGAAAGGTAAGTTTGGGATGTGTTCTCATTTATTGAATAAATGAGAGAATGACTGAATGGTGGTCTGTGGTCCAGGCTCCTACACCAGGAGTAAACCAGGTCTAAAGCTGAGCTAAATCAGGACTAAACCAAGTCTGAACTAGGTCTAAACAAGGCATAAACCAAGACTAAACCAGGTCTGAAACAGGTCTAAATGCGACTAATTTAGGATTAAACCAGATCTAAACCAGGACTAAAGAAGGATTAAACCAAGTCTTAACCAGGTCTAAACTAGAACTAAACTAGGACTATAAAGTTCTAAACCAGGGCTAAAGAAGGACTACACAAAAACTAAATCAAGACTAAGCCAGGTTTAACCAGTTCTTAACTAATTCTGAATCAGGACTAAACCGGGTCTGAACATTGTCTAAAGCAAGCTAAGATATTTTTCCCCATAGGTTCGGTGATGTGATTATGAGTGATTCGTGTGTGGACAAACCAGAACTAAAACACAGCTAAACTAGGAGAAAACCAGGACTAAAACAGGGCTAAACTAGGACTAAACCAGGACCAAACCAGGCCTAAACCAGAACTAAAATAGGACTAAACCGGGACTAATGATCATTGCATGTTGTCTGTTCTTGTTGCATCAGACCTTGGTAAATCTTGATCCTGACAGTGCAGCTGGTCACATGACAGTAAAGTAAAAGCAAAACAAGAAGAGAATCAATATGAGGCAGGATCCATCTCTGGACTCATCCATCACAGACAGGAAAACGCTGTCTCTGCATCTCTACAGCCAGCACTCAGATCAAATGGACACGAGCTGGAGGTTTACCAAGACCACCAGGACCATCCAGACTAGAACCACAAGTGTCAAATAAAACCATTTATTTCATACATTTATTCAAATTACTTTTAATGTGTTAACACAAAAAATAATAACATGTAACATCAAAATAAAGACTTAGTAGTAGTAATAGTTGTCGTTGCAGTAGTAGTGGTAGTTGCAGTAGTTGTTGTTGCATTAGTAGTAGTACTAGTAGTAGTAGCAGAAATAGAAGCAGTACTATTAAGAGCAGTAGTAGCAGCAGTAGTGTGACTAATTGTTCGTAAGCCCTTTGAGTTGACTGCTGTTGTGATATTGGGCTATAAAATTGACCAAAATTAAATAGAATTTGTAGTAGTAGTAGTAGTAGTAGTAGTAGTAGTAGAAGTAGTAGTAGTAGTAGTAGTAGTAGTAGTAGAAGTAGTAGTAGTATTTTGTCATAGAAACTTTGAATGAATCAAACATCAAAATAAAGATTTAAAGCAGCTGCTCCTGACCAGGATCCTGGCTCAGATCTGGAGAAGGACAGAGAATGAATCTCCCTACAAGGAAAAAAGTGGGGGGGGGGGGGGTAGCGGACAGAGAGGGACATGTCCGGACTTGCTCAGGGGGACACAGACCACAGTCCCAGCGACACAAAGACATGTCAGATCCCTGATTCAACAACACAGAAGATCTGAATGAGGAGGGACATCACCAGTGACATTCATTTTTCTCTGTTGTGGAATGTGGGAGGGGAAATTTAAAGTGACGCTTCAAATAACAAAGGATTATTATTTAAATTATTTACAAAAAGTCATATTTTAAATGATCAAAAAAGCATTTATTAGCAACAGCTGTTTCTGCTGTTAGAAAGTATGGCTGTCACTTTGTGAATCTAAACACTGCATGTATAGTTTAGTTTGCACTAAACATAAGTCACACTCATGTCATTATATGGTCACTTGTTATAATGTGCCACTGAGGCACAGCAAAGTTATTTTAAAGTGGAACTTCGTAACTTTTCTTGTGTCTTTGCTTATTTTGCCTTATTTTCTTCTCTGGATATCTCTCGATAACAGGTCTTAAATGATACCTGGTTTTGATACCAGTACCTAAGCAATACTTTTTCTGATACCTATGGTGAGCTAAATTGATCTTTTACAATCATAAAACACAATAATATTAAATAAAATACCAATTTTCTTAGCTGTAAATTAAAACCAGTAGTTTGTATTATTTATTTTGTGTTATTTATTTGATTCATTCATGCATGGATTCATGGACTGTTGCAAAAAAACAAAACAAAACAAACAAACAAACAAAAAAAACTGACACCAAGTTTCCATCCAAGTAACAGGAAATTCCTGTAACTTGTGCCCCTGGGAATTGTAGCAGGGGGTCATAAACAAGCAAAGACCCCTTAAGGTTAAAGTCAGAACAAAGAGAAAGAGGGGTGGTGTCATGTTTGTTGATGATATCAGTATGGGGTAGGAGAGGTTCAAACAGTACAGTTAATACAGTTACAGTTAAAACAGTTAATACAGAAATAAAATAGAAAATAATAGAAAAGACCAAACATTTTTCACCATCACTTGGATTGATGATTGTTAAACATTAAAGGTCCTACTAGGTATTGAAACTTCATGTTAATTTTCTTTTCTTTTCTTTTTTGATACTAAGTAAGGGGCACTCAGACTTGCAAGTGTCCTTTTCAGCCCATTGACAGCAGGGGGAGATGCAATATGCTCTCCCCACAACAACTCATTTACCATCAGGCGAACTCTGAAACAGTTTGTTTAATGTAAAAAAGAATTCTGCTTTTAAGTGCCGAAAGCTGGAGGTAAACCTGAAGTAGTCTCCAGTTTACTGAAGCTAATACAGCTTTAGCTCCAGCCTCACACAGACACACACCAACCTCACACAGACACACACCAACCTCACACAGACACACACCAACCTCACACAGACACACACCAGCCTCACACAGACACACACCACCCTCACACAGACACACACCAGCCTCACACACACACCACCCTCACACACACACACACCATCCTCACACAGACACACACCAGCCTCACACAGACACACCAGCCTCACACAGACACACACCAGCCTCAGCACAGACACACACCACCCTCACACAGACACACACCAGCCTCACACAGACACACACCAGCCTAACACAGACACACACCAGCCTCACACAGACACACACCAACCTCACACAGACACACACCAGCCTCACACAGACACACACCACCCTCACACAGACACACACCAGCCTCACACAGACACACACCAGCCTCACACAGACACACACCATCCTCACACAGACACACACCAGCCTCACACAGACACACCGGCCTCACACAGACACACACCAGCCTCACACAGACACACACCACCCTCACACAGACACACACCAGCCTCACACAGACACACACCACCCTCACACAGACACACCGGCCTCACACAGACACACCGGCCTCACACAGACACACACCACCTTCACACAGACACACACCACCCTCACACAGACACACCAGCCTCACACAGACACACACCAGCCTCACACAGACACACACCAGCCTCACACAGACACACACCATCCTCACACAGACACACACCAGCCTCACACAGACACACACCAGCCTCACACAGACACACACCATCCTCACACAGACACACACCAGCCTCACACAGACACACTGGCCTCACACAGACACACACCTGGCCTCACACAGACACACACTACCCTCACACAGACACACACCAGCCTCACACAGACACACACCTGCCTCACACAGACACACACCAGCCTCACACAGACACACACCACCCTCACACAGACACACACCAGCCTCACACAGACACACACCAGCCTCACACACACACACACACACACACACACCATCCTCACACTGACACACACCAGCCTCACACAGACACACACCATTCTCACACACACACACACCATCCTCACACAGACACACACCAACCTCACACAGACACACACCAGCCTCACACAGACACACACCAGCCTCACACAGACACACACCATCCTCACACAGACGCACACCACCCTCACACAGACACACCGGCCTCACACAGACACACACCACCCTCACACAGACACACCGGCCTCACACAGACACACCGGCCTCACACAGACACACACCACCTTCACACAGACACACACCACCCTCACACAGACACACCAGCCTCACACAGACACACACCAGCCTCACACAGACACACCGGCCTCACACAGACACACACCACCCTCAAACAGACACACATCAACCTCACACAGACACACACCAGCCTCACACAGACACACACCACCCTCACACAGACACACACCAACCTCACACAGACACACACCAGCCTCACACAGACCCACACCATCCTCACACAGACACACACCACCCTCACACAGACACACACCAGCCTCACACAGACACACACCAGCCTCACACAGACACATCGGCCTCACACAGACACACACCAGCCTCACACAGACACACACCAGCCTCACACACACACACACCATCCTCACACAGACACACACCAACCTCACACAGACACACACCAGCCTCACACAGACACACACCAGCCTCACACAGACCCACACCACCCTCACACAGACACACCGGCCTCACACAGACACACACCACCCTCACACAGACACACACCACCCTCACACAGACACACCAGCCTCACACAGACACACCGGCCTCACACAGACACACACCACTTTCACACAGACACACACCACCCTCACACAGACACACCAGCCTCACACAGACACACACCAGCCTCACACAGACACACCGGCCTCACACAGAAACACACCACCCTCACACAGACACACACCAACCTCACACAGACACACACCAGCCTCACACAGACACACACCATCCTCACACAGACACACATCACCCTCACACAGACACACACCAGCCTCACACAGACACACCGGCCTCACACAGACACACACCACCCTCACACAGACACACACCAACCTCACACAGACACACACCAGCCTCACACAGACCCACACCATCCTCACACAGACACACACCAGCCTCACACAGACACACACCAGCCTCACACAGACACACACCAGCCTCACACAGACACACACCAGCCTCACACAGACACACCGGCCTCACACAGACACACACCAACCTCACACAGACACACACCGGCCTCACAGAGACACACAAGGATTTACTCTTTTTATTAAATCCTGCCACCGTCAAGTCAGATTCAAACACATTTGTTTCATTTATTACAACAACTTTTGTTGCGCTTTCTGTAACAGACAGTGTAATGTTAGATGAGGTGGAGCAAGCACAGCTAATATAACTTTATTGAGACTTGCACAAACCTAAAATGACATGGTGGACACTGGTTGCATCTGTGTGGCATCATCTGACTGAAGTATCATTTTACCAAACATAATGGAGGAGTGGGACAAGTCTGGACATGATCCCAGAGACACAGACGCAAGTGGGCAGTGTGCTGGAGAAAGGGACCACAAGGAGGGGAAGAAGAGACAGGGATGGGTGGAGAGAAGAAGTGATGTGCCCAATATATGCAACAGAGGACTTAGCTAGAGCTGAAATAGAACTAAATCAGGACTAAACTAGAGCTGAAATTAGACTAAACCAGGTGTACTTAAGCAGTTTGGGAGTCCATGTGATGGTTAAATGAGTTGTTGTGGGGTGAATGAAGCTCCCTGCCATCTTGGAAAATGACCCTTAGTCACGGAAGTCTCCAGTCTTGCAAGAAAGCGGCTTATCGCAGTTAGAGCCTTACAGCAAGCTAGAGATGGCTTTATTTCCTGATTTTCATGATGACAGAGCAGCCAGCCAAATGGCAGAAAAAACTAAACAAAACAAAAACAAAAGTAAAGCCAAGCGAGGGGTCACACAAGAGTCAACAATGCTTTACTCCCAAATGTAGGGGGAGCTTTACTGAGGAAAATGAGGCAAAAACAGTGAAAGAACAAGCAGTTACTGAGTTCCACTTTAATGGACAGTAGTGGAGGTGGCAGTAGTAGTGGAAGTAGAATTTGCTCTGTGCAAATACAACTTGCAGAGGTAAACTGTGCCAAACAATTTACCTCTGCACTAGGACTAAGCCAGAACTAGGAAGTTACAATTCATTTTACTGTGAAAGGTGTTTCCTTTTTTAGTTTTGTGTATTGTATTGTTTTATTGGCCAAAGGCCAAATGTAATTTCCTCTTTTCTCTCTCCATGTTTGTTTGGTTAATGGTTCATTCAGCGGTTATTGTTGAATTAAAGTGATGACACATCTGTGACACACTGACCTGAATACCTCTGCACTCACTCACCACAAACTATTCACCTTAATCCTGCTACAGTCCTGGTTTACTCCTGGTTTAGTAATGGTTTAGTCTTGGTTTAGTCCTGGTTTAGCCCTGGATTTGGACAACATTAAGGCCAATTGATCTTTGATGACATACAGCAGCTGCTACTACTATTACTTTGATAGATTGTGTCACTCTGGAAGGCTGCTCTGATAGTATCTGACAGACAGCAACTCTGGTCAGAGAGTAGGACACAAAGAAAGGTTATTGGTCCGTGTACCTGCTGGCCATTCAATTTTGGTTTTGAAATGGAATATCCAAAATCGGAAAACGACCCGTTTCCTGATTGTCAAATTAAAATGGAAAATAGAAAAACAAAAAACGAGCCCTTTTTTGTTTTTTGTTTTAAAACCAAAAATTGGGAAACGAAAAACGAGCCGTTATCCGTTTTTTTACTGTAAATCAAAAAACAAAAAACGAAAATAAAAAATATATGTACATGCCCTTTTTCGATTCAGCTCCGCTGTCTCCTCTCCGTTTTGTTTTGGTAGTGACCCGGAAACAGTCATGACCCTGGCTTAGCGTTACACTTTGCACCATTTATTGAAGTCTCAAGTGTTGCATTTATAGATATTTTTTGTCACTCTGGTGTTTTTAATGTCAAAAGTTAAATTAATTAATTAAAAATATATTAAAATGAGAACATAAAAATATTTGACACCTGTCTCAAGGCACTCGCGATTCCTGGTTGGGAGACTTATGCAGACTTGTTTGCAAGTTAGCCGCTTAGCTCAGTTTATAAGTGTGATCTTTATCATTTTTACCACTTGGTTGTAATCTACTGCTGGTTTTATTGTCAACAGATAACATGGTTATAGTAATAAGAAAGGATCTCTAATGGAGTGTGTGTCCTAGGATGCGACTGTGTGTGTGTTGTGTACAGGAACGCAGTACGCGGAGCCCTCTCATGACACCGACAACACATTATTCCACAGCACAGATACATCTATGGTCCACAGAGGTAAGTTTTTAATAATCTGCTTTACCTGTGTAACTTGTGTTATTTTGCTCAAGAATGGTCAGAACAAGATAGCGGCTGCAGGTCCATGAACGATGACAGATTGAGCCTAAATGCCTATGTGACTTGCTTTGGTTATGTATTTCAAAGGAGGGGACGCTCATTTCAGGATTTTTTTTTTAAATCTTGCCTACAATAACGACAGAAAACATAATACAACTCTTCGTTCACACACTGGACTGAGTGCAACAACTCAAAACAAACAAAAGTCATCTGCTGACGCTAAAGCGCCACTGCATACATTTTTAAACGTACTCTTTCTGAGATTGAACTGCTGTGTTCTGACCATTAAACTACATATCACATGAATAAATTAACTAATACATGGTGGCTACTACATTAAAATGTAATATAACAAAATAAAACATGTCTAATGCTTTCATTATTAGCAAGTTTTATCTTGTGGTTCAAAGTGCTTGTCTAATTAAAAATGCTTTTTTTCCTCAGGACTGTGTGTTGGAGGAACCATGCGATGGAGATATTTGGTGATCAGAGGAGATGAGTGAGGCACAGAGGTGGACTGTGGCTGCCAAGCAGAAGACACAGAATGATCTCAGAAGTGTGACTGATGCACTGATTCCAGGTACAGTATGTTTAGTTTCTCCTTGACTTGTAGCCTCTCAGTTCTTTACAGAATTCAGTGCAGTGAAGTAGTGCAAGAGTTGTAGAACTTATGTCCAGAAAATTGGATAATGCCCCAACATCTCTTCTTACTTTCTTGTCTTATAGGAAAAGCAGTACCAGAAGAATTCAGGGTAAGGCTCCAGTGCAGCGGACCTGGAGGCAGAGACTTCCAAAGGGACTACATAGTAGTTTGATTTTAAGCATTATAGCTATTTTTTATTTTTTTATTTTTATTTATTTATTGATCAAGTATTAAAAAATCCTTCTGCAGGTAGTTGCTCCCCTCTGCTGCTAGACTGTACAACAAACTGGTGATGTTGTGCACCATCTCACCTGTATTATGTAACAGCCACTGTGTTCAATTAAACTTTCATCTCACCAGTGCAATATTTCAAATACCATGTGCAATGAAAAAGACAAGCATGTAACATTTTCCTACTACTTTTTAATTTTACTATTTGTCTTCAGATTCATAAATGTATTTGTTTATTCTTAATTTGTCTGGCCAGCTTGTCTTTTTTTCCTGCTTTGATACTCTGTCTGATGCTACTTGTACTTTGTTTGGAGTTACTTTCTTTTACTGTTACAAAAACAAAGACTTTACAACATCCTTTGATGTATATCCACCTTTTTTTCTACATTAATAATGAATAAAACAACGAATGCAGTTTGGAAAATTCTATTCATTTGAATGTCAAGTGCACCTGAATTCTCACTTAAACAGGTATAAAAGGTGACGCGTCTAATCTTGGATCTAACCCAAACACCGAGGACTAAACAAACCAGGATTTAAACAGGACATTCATTTAACATTATGAAATACACTTTTTTTTTTTAAACACAAACGTGCCCCAAAAGAACAAAAAAGGTCCAAGACAGGACTGAATTAGGTTCCAATCACACATTTCTTTTTGTGTTTTCAATTAAAAAGAGCAGAAAGGCAGCAAAGGAGTAATTAACAACACCAGAAAGCAAACTGTCTAGGGTTGGATATTCTAGAAAATAGTGTCTCCGCCCTTTGTCTGTCCTCCTCTGTGGAGAAAGGATCTCTTCCAAAGGTTGACTGGAGTGCCAGCTCTGACCCAACCTTAGACCTTTTTTGTAAAAGATCAACGTACCCTTTAGGACATTGAATGGCGCCCGTCACAGTAACCAGTATGAGACAACGGTTTTTTAACAATAGGACAGTAAATACATGGAATGCCCTGCCAGCCTCTGTTGTAACTGCTCTACGTCTGAACAGCTTCAAATCACGACTTGATAAACTCTGGAAACACCACCCATGCTACTTTAACTGGGAAGATAACTCCTTTAGTTACCCCGAACCCAGTATGTGGCAAATCACAAACATTATGAAGTATGAAGTTCAGCTCAAGATCTGGTCATAGAGGCCACAGGGCATGCGACCAGAAAGCATCTAAGTAACCTAAGTAAGTAAGTCATCACAGCTTAAGTGGCCAGAGAGTTTTGCCCGAACCTCCAGGGGCCTCAGTAGGCTAATTGCGGTAATTATTCCTGTCAATTAATCAATTATTTTGATATTTTTTTATTTGGGCTTTATAACAATGAAGCTTGGACATTAAATGGCTATCCACTTATCATCCACTATCCACTTAGCATGAGGGAAACTACCAGCTAGCTTACTATAGAAGCTCATAGTAGTCACCCAAAAAAAAACAACTATCTCGTAATTACGAGATAGTTTTTTTTTTTTTGGTGACTACTATGCGCTTCCGTACGTTTTTTGTTTTTCTATTTTCCATTTTAATTTGATAATCAGGAAACGGGTCGTTTTCCGATTTTGGATATTCCATTTCAAAACCAAAATTGAATGGCCAGCAGGTACACGGACCGTTATTCCAAATGTACTTTAATGATCAGTTGGTGGACATTATAGTAATGGACAAGATGTGTGTGGTCTACAAAACAAGAAAGTACAAAAAATAATATTAATTCACTATACATGAATACACTGAATGACATCAAATTACTAACAAAGGCATAATAAATAATATAGCTGAATATATATGGCACTGCTGCACACTGAAATAAGAGGGAAAGCGAACACAGTATTACGCAGTCTGGAGACCTAGAGGTTATTTTGTGGTCTCCAGAGCCCTCTTGTGGCTAAACCACATAACTGCAATGCCTTTAGTAAACATGTAGCAGAACGAACGGTCTGGTTTCAAATTACAATCAAAGTACAATTAGCACGGTTATGGCACGAAGCTCAAATTCAAAGGCAGTGCTACAACAACGGTGGAATTGAACACATATATAAAGGTTAACGTAAGGAAGGACCATACATACTCGCTAAGGTCTATAACAGCAGCGTGAAGCCAACAGGCACCACAGTCACAGCCATAATGCACTCAGACATACCAAGCATACAAAACAAGGACAAATAGTAATACTTGGTGGCTTATTTATGGGGGGGGGGATGATCGGGTGCATGATGTCTGGGTCGAGATCCTCTGCCCTGTGGAGTCTGCCTCCCACTCTTACCAGACTAACAGCTTCATCATACTCTGGAACAAGCATGACCAGGCAACTCTGCTTAGAGAGGGGCTTACCACATCTTCAGGAAAGCTCTCACTCTGTGATTGTCTGAGGAGGTGTAATTCTGCTGCTAAAGCATCTGCTGCTGTCATAGTAGGTCTGCTCTGATCATTAGCCGCCCCATGAAGGCTCTTGTGAGTGGCTTTGAAGAGATTGTCCCAGTTGTCATTGTTGGTAATGGGCGTTGTGGTTAGAGGACAGATGGTTGCTCCGCAGAACACTGTCCGCCGTAGCTCATCCTCCTCTTCTTGAACTTCCTCTACATGAAGCACTGGCCAGGAGTCGGGATGTTGCAGGAGAAACTGTGGACCTTGACCCCACCGCATTGGCTGGCTGAGCTCATGTAGGGTTTTATCGCGGGTCAGGTCGCCAGCAGGATTATCAGTGGTGCTGACATATTGCCAGTTGTACCCTTCAGTGAATTTCTGCAACTCTTGTACCCACAAAAACCTTGTAACGGCATAAGTCTGATATGAGCCATGTCAAAACTGTTGAGTCAGTCCATAGTGTGATCTGCAGGGGAGGAAGTGACAGTTCTGTCATTATGACTTTTGCCAGCTGGGCTCCGGCTAGAGCTGCACACCATTCTAGGCATGGCATAGACAGTTGTTTGCGAGGGCTGGCACGTGACCTGGCCATCACAAATGCCATGTGAACCTCATCTTGGCGGTCTTGGGTGCGGAGATATTCCATTGCGGCCCACTGCTTTATGTCAAACCCTTCAGCAGACAGCGGTATTTGCATCCGGTCAATAAGGGTCTTAGCTTTGTCAGCATTTGTGAGGCTGGTTAAACAATTGTCCACATAAAAGGCAGTTTGTATAGAATGTCCTCCTGACCTTTACTGTTGTACTTCATGTGCCTCTGGAGGGGATATGTGGCACAACAAAGGCTGCATGTGGTTCCAAATGGTAAAACCGGACACTCATACACACTCAGTTTCTCATCCCTCTTCATGCTTCTCCAGAGGAAACGCAGAAGAGGCTTGTCCTCTGGTAGTAGGCGAATTTGGTAAAACATCGCTTTGATGTCACTGCTAATAGCCACACTGTGTTCTTGGAACCAAAGGAGTACACCAAGGAGGGTAGGGCCTAAGGTTAGACCTGGCAGGAGATGGCTGTTAAGGCTTTGTCCATTGTGCTTGTAGGAACAGTTGTAGACAATCCTGGCCTTACCATTGTGGTGGACTACATGATGAGGCAGATACCAGGACTCTTTAGAGTTGTCTACTGTGTCAGGAGGCAGGGGTTTGGCATAGCCTAACTGTTCTAGATTCTGGATTTCTTAACAGTAGGTGTCTGCCATAGTACTGTCTTTAACTAGACGATGCTCAGTACACCGTAACAGTGGGAGTAATGTGTTCTTTGGTGTCCAAAGAATGGGGCTTGCCTTCCATTGAAGGAGTGGCGTTGCATACCTTGTCACACCGTCTATGTCCACTTTAGTGGTGCATTGCTCTAGCAATTCCAGGGCTTGCTGATCTTCTTTAGAGCATGTAACAGTTTTTGTATTGACATAGGGTGATATGTCGACTTCCCACAGGCGTTCTACATGTCACGGGAGTTCTGAATTGGAACACATAGTAAAGCTGCAGTGTGGGTGTTCTGCAGGAAAGTGCACACTGCTAGGGGACTCCCAGAAGGACCAGCTCTTACCGGAAACTTGGGCATGAGTAGATGTGGGATATCAGATCCAATGAAAAGCAAGGGTTGGACCTTGTCTACCAGCAGAAGTGGAAGTTCTTGCAGGTGGGAATATTGGTGCATGAGTGATTTGACAGGATGAATCTGTCTGAACAGCTTTGTTCAGACAGATTCAGCTCATCAGCAGTGATTGCATGATGGATGTTGTACCTTGGTTTTGGAGCATGAGCAGGGGAAATTTCAAATGAGACTGCAGCTTCCTGTGGGTGAATTACCTCATGGCGGACAGTCCTTAAGGGTAGGTTTTCAGGCTCTTTGGTTTGGTAGAAGCGTTGGACTGCTGAGGGAAGCATGAGAGTTCACTCTGGTGCATCGTTGAGGATAGCAAAACCTTCAAGGGAGTGCCCAACATTATGTAAACGTACCTTCACTAACTTGAGCATGACCTTCTGTGGACGGTTTGAACGGTCAACATAGATAGTGGCTAGAGCAGTACTGACCATTAGCACCTTTTTGGCCTGTTGGGGACACACTCAGGTGTGTGGTTCCTACCACATAGCCAACAGCCTCTGTCCTTAATCCATGCATCGATTTCCACAGAGAGTGTTTTGGAATTGGGACACAGGCTGAGATAGTGATCTGTGGTGTCACAGTATGACAGTAAGGCTAAAGATTAGGTTTTGCTTTGGGTGATTTTATACTGTGAGCTGGATCTGGATGAGTCATTTTGGCTTGGCTTTCTGTGTTATAATACACACTGGATGGATGGCCCTGTGATTTCTTGTTAGCTGCTTTGCTAGCTGGCTTTGGCTGGTCTTGGAACATATGGGCTGCGCTGGAAGAGACACTTAGCTTGTGACTTTAACTGTAGCCAAGCAGAAAAGTCTGACCGTGTACAAGTGTTATCACTTGTACACTCGCTAAGGTCTATAACAGTATCGTGAAGCCAACAGGCACCACAGTCACAGCAAATCCTAATTGATAGTTTGATACCAGTATTGATACTCTTGGTGACATCATGCATAATAATGCATGCTCTGCTGTCACAGTCAGTGTGGCCAAAAGTGGTGAAAAACTCTGCCAGGACTGTAGAGGACAGCACTGCACTTCTAAGCACTTATATTGACAAATACTGTCACACAATTAAAATTATTTCTAAATACTTAATAAAATATATTAGACTGACTAATGGTTGATTTATTACTGTTGGAACTTCTTGTTTAAGTCTGTATATTAGGGATGTATGCAATCGATACAAAAGTATTCATACTTAAGTATTGATACCGAGCATTGATAATGAAGTATCAATACCAAAGTTTTGATACTTTTGTTAGTGATGCATTCAAGTTTTGCATAGTCGCCAATATGAAAGTGTGCTGCTGCTCCAGTGGCATAAAGTAACTGTAACATGTAACATGTATGTATATAATCCTTTATAATTAACAAAAACTCAATTAATGCACATAGAAAAAACAATGGTTCTTTTTTTCCTTCAAAATGCAGTGATATATGGTAGGTTATCTTGTAGAATATATTAATAATCGCAATATCGCCATATCGTAATATTATCAATACCATGATATTATCAATATTGTAAGCCATGAATTACATATCACATCGTTTCATGAGGTACCCTGCCCTACTGCTTATACAACTACTTTAGTGTAGTCAGCTAGTTTTGACAGTTTAATGTGGCCCATGCTTTTTTATTTTGGCTGAATTTTTTCTTCCCCCTGCATTTTAGAATAAAACACTATAATAAAAACTGCTTGACCCCTGTGTGAGTCCTGTGTGACCCCTGGCTTGACTTGACTCTCATTTTCTCCTTGTATCTGCACAAAGTTTTCCTCTGCCTTCTGGCCGCTCTGCCATGACTAACATGAGAAATGAAGCCATTGTTCTTGCTGTTATGGCTGACTTGGGACAAGACCTGATACTTCAGGGACACCAGGTTGGTTCTCCCATGTTTGCATGGCTGGTTTTTCACCAGATACACCAGGAGGAGCTGCAGGGGCTTTACTCAACTTCTTTAGTCACTTACTCCGGTTAAGTTGCACAGTTTGTCTTTAAAACATTTCTTCCTCCAAAATTGACTCCAGTATAATTATGTTTTGGAAAATATACTCAGAAAACACTAGAATGTTAGAACTAATGTATCGCGTTATTTTCTATCTCTGTACACAATACTTCAAAGTAGTGTTCCAAGTCTTACGCGTCCCTATAATGTGACGCAGTTCAGCCTGTAAACCTGAGTCACTCTCTCTGTTTGTCTCCTCTGTCACTGATCCTTGTATTTTATCTTCTGTGTGTTTTTGGATCAGGTTCAAAGCCTTTCAGCTCTTTGTGATCTGATCCAGGACCAGCCTTTATCACAACATTACACAACAATATAACGACCCAAGAGCTGAGTCATGAGCAAACAACCAGCCGCTGGATTCAAACCGTTTAAAATGTCACTGTAATCTTTCACTGGGATAAGAACTTTGAAATGATCAAACAACAGAGGTAGATATAACTTTTGTATTCTAAATAATGATTGCTTCCTGTTACATAGTGAGGTAAGTAACACACTAGACCCAAAACAGAAACTTAAGACTTAACTTGTCTTCAACCAGAGCAGACAGTAGGTTTTTATATCAGTAATAAAAACCTGATGTGGGTCTAAACCAATAATGATTAGGTATAAACTAAAACACAAAATATCAAGCAATATTTTAAATTTAATCACACTAATAACAGAAGTGGAAGAATTACTTGAAATCTGTGCTTAAGTAAAAGTACTGTTACTAAAAAAATATATTACTTAAGTAGAGGTAAAAGTACTCAACACATGTATTACTTTTGCAAAAGCAAAGATTGTAAAATTCATTCAACTTTTTTGAGCCTTTTTTTTTTTTCAATTTTCCAATTTTTACTTCTGCTTCTACAGCTAAAACTACTACTACTCTGCTACTATGTAAATAGCAGTACTAATAAAATTACTTTAGTTATTTGGAAAAATTGACTTGATTTTAAAGTAAAAAAAAGAAAAACATGACAAATTAAAAATGAGCAAATTTTCATAATTAATATAATTGCCTATTTTTCTTGATACACATTTTTTTTGAAAAACATTACATTTTAAACTCCTTTTAGCAAATGCATGGAGTTGATTGAGTATATATACTGTTTTTTTGTTTTTGTTTGTTTGTTTTGTTTTGTTTTTTGCTTTTCCATTTCTTTTTCAGGAGAGCCACAGTGAATCAGTCGCATGGTGATTTGGCAGGGTTTCTGAGACCAGGATTAGAAGCAGGACATATGGTGTGTTCACACTCATTGGTCCACAGGACTAGGTGCACTTCGAGACAAAAATCAGTGTTGATGATCTAGTTGGTCTGGTTCAAGTTCACACTGAGCTCTGTCAAACAAACTGAACTAACTGAATGAGCAGTAACAGCCATCGCCTGCTGGGGCTATGCATCAATATTTACTGGGAGAAACTTGAGAATAAGAAGTCCGTCTTTTCACACTGCAGTGCACCGCACCGAGACCTCTGATTTCAGGAGGACCACAGTTCACCTGTTTGGTGCTGAGTGTGATTGTGCGTTCACACCTGCTAAAACAAACCAGACTTTCCCAGGAAGCGCACCAGAGTTTGATTGAAGTGAACCAAACACGGCAAGTGTGAACACAGCCTACCAGGACTGAAACTGGGATCAGGACCAGGACTGGGTCCAGGACATATACTCAGTACACACCAACAGCCAATGGTCAGCATAGACATGAAAAGCCCAGTTTTGTCTGTCTACATGTCTACTTTATCTGATTTTTTTTTTTTTTTTTTTTTTTTTTAATTGAGAGCCATTGAGTCACTGAGCAGGCCCTCTTCTTATGTGTCTGCAAGTGTCTGATTGGCCAAAGCTTTTGTCACACAGGCTGAACATTCATCTATTAAATGCCATTACAGCTCAAGGTCTACTTTCAAATTATTCTCACAACCATCACTTTAAGGTCACTGAATGACTTGTGACTGAACTGGAGCTGAACCTGGAGTTCTGTTCCTTGTTTATTTAATACCAGGCTTTTAAAAGCGTTAGTTACTGTTTAAACATGACTCAGATATGTCAGGACGTGTCTGAGGGCCAACGGCCGGGCTTTATTGCCCCATAACTTCTCCACGCCTGCATTCAAAATATGAAAAGTAATCCAGCAGAAATGTACAGTTACAGTGGATGTGGAAGGCAGTCATTCATTAACCCAGTGTTTGTCTGGATCCATAGAGATAAAGAGCAGGAAACAGGACGCCCTTATTTGGAAATGTTAAGGAAAGTGGGAGAGGAGGGAAAGTCATTCATAAAAGCAAAGAAAAAGCTGTTAAGGACAGAGTTACAAACCAGGACTAAACCTGGTAAAAAAAAAAACAGGTCTAAACAAAGAGATAACCTGGGGTAAATCAGGATTATAACCAGAACTGGATCAGGACTAAACCTGGACTGAACCAGGACTGTAAACAGGACTGAACCGAAACTAAATCAGTTCAGGACTAAGCCAAGACTAAATTAAAACTAAAACAAGATTAAACCAGGTCTAAACAAGGACTAAACCAGCACTAAACCAAGACTGAACCAGGACTGAACCTGGTCTAAACTGGGACTAAACTAGGTCCAAACAAAAAGAAAAGTCGGGGTAAACCAGGACTATAACAAGCACTGATGTACAACTAAACCTGGACTGAACCAGGACTATAAACAGGACAATAAGGTGGATTTCAGCAGAACCAACAGGTAATGAAGGAAAGGACTAAACACTGTTAATCAGTGTTACACCGTTAGCTCTTGTGGATGCCCGATCCCGTCAGACCTCGGAAGCTAAGCAGGGTAGGGCCTGGTCAGTACCTGGATGGGAGACCGCTGGGGAACACCAGGAAGTCGGTGTGAATGTGAGTGAGTGGTTGGTGATGCTTGGAGGGTCCACTGGCGCAGATGTGTGCAGCCGCGCTTCTGTCAGTCTGCCCCAGGGGAAACTGTGGCTACAAAACGTAGCTTACCACCGAGTATGGAGTGAACGAAACCCCTTCCCTACTGTGTGTAAAGCACTTTGGGTGACTTGTGTCATAGTTAAAGCGCTATATAAATACCGTTTCCTTTCCCTCTTCTGCTTTTGTAAGACATTCTGTAGATAAACAGCTGTGATAGGCCATTTCCAAATCAAACTGGAGAAACACTTTGCTTTGAAAGGGGAACCAGACTGCCCTGCTTGCGGGAAGCAAGGAGAGTCTGGCTCGCCAGGCCAGGACTGAAGTAGGACTAAACCAAGACTAAGCCAGGACTAAAACCAGGACTAAACAACAACAAAACAAGGACTGAATCAGGACGAAACCAGACTTAAACATACTAAAGCATACTAAAGTTATTCATACAATACTTTCCTTTTTCTCCTCAGAGGTCAGGCATGGCTGAAACCTATCTCTGCAGCTATGGGACTGAGATGGGATATACCCTTGACATTCACTTTCACATTCATTCACTAAGCCAGTTCACCTGTACATGCATGTCTTTGGCTCATTTGGCTTTTTCATTGTAAGCCAAACTCATTTTTCATGCTCCCATTGGCTGTTGGTCAACACTAAATTTATAGCATGCTGAAAATACAGAGAAAGTATACTCTGGCACTGTGTTTATCTGTTTACACAAAGAAACAGCACTCAAATAAAAAGTGACATTGTTCTGGTGAGTTGGTTCAGTTTGCCTTTGAGGTCTTAAACCCCTGTGAAGAGTTAATGTGTAACTAATGTGTTTCTGATACACTGGACTCATATCGTACAAGGTCAAACTCAGGCGGCTCTTTGAAGACGGCAGCGTTTGTGTGAAGTTCATCAAGGAAAAACTGACACGGGCTTTACAACCTTGACCCGGACTGCAGTCAGACCAGGACCAGTCCAGAGAAAGTTCTCAGAAAAAAACACCCTACAGGACATTTTCTTTTCTCCTGATCCAAAAACCAACATTAACTCGGCTTCACTCCAGTATTGTAGGGGTCCAGCTTCATGATGGGTTCCAGGAGGCTCTGAAACTGATGACCCATGGGTGTTCCTCTAGAAGTGGAGGATCAGCAGCTCTACTCTGAGCTCCTCCTGATGACAGAGACAGACCCAAAGGTAAGAGTACAGGTAGTAAAGCCAGAGCTCTGGACCGGAGATTTTGGATGCTGGGAGTTGAACCCCTGACCTCTTCATGCACCAAAGGTGGGGAACTACTGGTGCACTATCTTTATGTGCAAAATGATTTTCTATCCCGTTAATGAGCCCTGAAAGGCAAGGACATTTTTTGTTTTGTTTTGTTTAAGTCATTTTCTCTCTTCTCTGGCAATTTTTTTTCTTTTTCACTTTATGGTCCCTAAAAGGCAAGCAAAATAAAATAAAATAATGATTTGGTGATCTTTTTTCCACCTTATGACCCCTGTCTTAATCTACAAAAAAGTGATGTATTGAATTTAATTTTAAAAAAATTCTTTCAAGGGTAGATTTTGTAACTGCGCAGTCAAATCTACTACTTCCACTTCTACTTGTACTGTTACTACTACCACTACTACTACTCCTGCTGCAGGTGGTGAGCTATACTTCTGTAGCCACAGCTGCCCTGAGACAGACTGACAGAGACGTGGCAGCCATTCTGCCTGCAACCTCGCCAACTACCACCAATCACACAAACACATTCATACAGAGGGATGCTGGGTGAAGTGTCTTGCCCAAAAACACAGCAACGGTATGAACTGGGGAGAGCGGGATTCAAACCACCAACCTTCAATCTGAGCCACTGTCTATGTGCCCTTTTTGAAGTTTGAGCTCTCTGCACATCCTTGACATCATCCACTTTGTTTAACTTTCTGTCTCTCGCTCCATTGAACAACAGCGCAGTAATACTTGAACGTCTCCTTTTGAGATCTTTTCTGTCTAACTCCAACCAACCATTGTGGGCCAGCCATAGAACTAAAGTAAGGACTAAAT
Source organism: Bostrychus sinensis (assembly GCA_020698575.1). Classification (NCBI taxonomy): domain Eukaryota; kingdom Metazoa; phylum Chordata; class Actinopteri; order Gobiiformes; family Eleotridae; genus Bostrychus; species Bostrychus sinensis. The sequence continues at coordinate 41,415,606 of CM036241.1, forward strand.
AAGTATAATAACAACGCAAGGTAAACCAGGACTCAAACAACAATCATGTGGAAAATGTATAAAACATTTGTGATGCAACAGTTTTAATGGCATCAACTGTTCTCCAAACCTCACACTGTTTCACAACGTCAGAATCTGGCACCCTCTCCGTAACCACAAACTGAAAAACTCCTGCAAACCTGGCAACGGACGCTCATCACAGACATTTACGGCTTCAAACTTGAGCAATTTAGCCATTTCACTCACCAATCGTTCAGAACAATGTTATGTAGAGCTTGTAGTAAAACCAAGATTGCACAAATAGATGTGAGTTTTCACATCCAAAGGCTGTAAAATGTGTGGGAGTTTTGTTTGTTGCCCTCCAGAGTAAACCACTTATTCTAGTTTGTGCATGTGTTTGTAATTTTGACTGACTTTTATAGTTCCTTTCATCCCAGGGGAGAGTCAAAAGGAGCTGATATAAAGTTGTGAAAGCTAGATTTGTCAGTGTTGTCATAATAGTTATTCCTTAACAGTTTTATTGTGTCTTTGGGGTGAAGAGAAGATTCAGTGGTGACATTGAGTGTCATAGCAGTTGCTGGAACATTGTGTACTATTATTGCATATAGGGCTGTATGTTAGACAGGTGGTCATAACACATAATGTTATGACCATCTGCCTAATACACAGCCCTATACACAACAAACTGCTCAGCCCTGTGTATTCTGGCTCCTTTCTATCAGAACCCTCTAAATGTCAGTTTGTTTACATAATTCCACATATTTGTAAATAAAACAAGAATTATTTTCTATTTAAAGAAAAAAAGACCCACCAGTTGAGATCCATTGCACTAGCTAATGCAGGCTGAAAAGGTCAGAGTTAATCCTAACATATTCTGTTACTTGTTGAATGTCTATTTGTCTTCAGAGTAACTCTAAAGACAGAAAGTACATTTTTACTTTTACTGAAGTATACAGTATCAGTAGAAGTTGTACATAGTAGCAGCAATTGCAGTGATCATTTTTTGGAATTTGAGTAATGTTAATTTGAAGTAGCGGTACTTTTACTTTAATCATAATCTTTAAATTAGTTGTAATTAATTTATTCATTAAACCTTATACCCCAATTTAAAAAAGTTATGATGTTACTGTTTAGTGGCAAAAGTGGCCCCGTCACAATACATAAAAAATGTATACATTCATAATTTTTCAACTTTTTTTTTCTTGTAATTATCTTCTGCCCTGACCATAAATACCAAATATTTATATATTTTCAGAATTTAACCCTTTTTATGTCAGTGTATATAGCGTCAGACAAAAAAATTAAATAATTTTTATTATTCTCCAGCAAAGTGGATTTTTAGAGAGAGTTATTGCAGCTTTGGGTCTGTCAGAGATCACCAACAACATTTTTTTAGGGATAATTTTTTACTGTGCTACAGTAGAATCTAAAAAAACAACTCCTTAAAACTGGTTGTAACTTTTTGTTACTACAAAACATCCCAAATCCATCTAAATCAACGTCAACCCCCCCCCTTTCCTTTGAGAATATTATATATATGTGTGTGTGTGTGTTATGTAAAAAAAAAAAAAAAAAAAAAAAAAAAAGCAAAAATATCTCAACAACAATACAAAGTAATCCTAATTGTTTTAAACTAAACAGAAATGACTGAATTCCAAACCAGGCAGCCCTCCTGTACATGCATGCTATGATTTTTTCTCATATATCATACTACATGACATCATGGGCATAGTATTGTTGTGTGAACTGGTTTCTGGATATTTTATTGTATTTCCTTTTTCTCTCTTTCTCTCTCTCTCTCGTCTTCACTGTTCTTTCAGCCAGACTGTTAAAAGCCCTTCTAGGAACAGGTGTTGCGAATTAGAAATGGCTATATACACTGTGATACAGACATCAATCAATCAATCATTTTGAATAAACAAATTAGATCAAATAAATTATAAAATAAATAAATTAAATAAAATCACATATGCTGGCATTAAAAGGGTTAAAATTCTGATAATAATTAAATATTTATGATCAAGGCACACGTTAATTAAAAGATTTATGCAAAAAAATTGAAAAAATGGGACACATTTGTCATTTAACAGGAGCAACATAATAGATTTAGTTAAACACAAAGTAATATTAGATTTGTGTTTAGAATATCCACTAGAACCAAGAAAGGAAAGTACAAGAAAACCACTGAAAAATTATTTAAAAAAAAATAAAACTTGAAAAGTACACTTTTGTCCTCATTGGGGCACAAGGGTTAACACATCTTCTATCCCAGCAGCTATGGGCCTTAGGCAGGGTACACCTTAAAAACAGTCAGTTAGTCACAGGGCTGACACTCCCTAACCAACAACCATTCACTCTCACATTCTTTCATTTCCCACACTTAACATTTACTGCACCTCCACCTGACCCACCAGTGGAAAACCACCACTACACTGATGAGCACTGCAAAGGTCAGTGTCACGTCTCCTGATGAACTCCTCTCTGTTTGTGTCTCTTGTCTGTTTTTGTAATGCAGCCAAGCCAGTTTCCATTGTAGCTTCTTGTCATCTTTAGTTGTGTAAACTTTTTCAGCCACGTCATGTTTCTTTTTTTGTTGTGGGTGAAAGTTTGAGCAGTGAAAGTTTGAGCATGTGAAGGTTTTGACACGTGTTTGCGCAGGTATTTCTGTCCACCGTGTAACTTTACAGCACACATACCTGCTGCTGTGAAGGCCAGAAGTGGGTCGACTGTGTTTGTCCAAGCCACTGATCTGAGGAGCAACTGTATTTCAAAGAAAGAATCAAAATGCCCAGATGGGAGATATAGGCTTTGAAGGAGGACTTGGGCAAATGCAGGGTATCTCCTCCTGCAGCCCCAACTTTTTAGTAACACCTTTCACCTTGCACCAATAAAGACTGCCAGAAAAAAATTCTCCAATTTTTGATAATTTAACTTTGTTTCATGGTTACATTCTTTTTACAGAATGCATTTTTGCTATGTATGGTTAGGACTGAAGAACCATTCCATTATTAGATAATTTTTCTATGGCAGTGGGTTCTAATTTGCATTTACAGAAAGGGGAAAAAAATCTATTTTTTTGTGATTTTTGCCATCATTTGAAATCAACTTTTAATCACCAAAACTGAATTTTAAGGGGTTAATTAAACCCCTTAAAATCCCAGGATGCAAGTCACAAATTAGGCATTTTGAATAAATCATTCTAGTTGAATCAATACATTAATTTTTGCATCAATTCATTTTAGTTTTGCATCAATTCATTTTATTGAAACAAATATAGCTCCATAAAGTTCCTTTTATTTTTTAAATTATGTTCAAAAGACCTCTCCCCTCTGCTGCCCTCTGCTGGTCTCTTCTCTTCTGTTTCTTTATGGCACCAGTAGAGTACTTATTAAAATGCTTTATTTTAGTCACATAATGTTTTTAAAGGCTGTAAAATGTGCTGCTGTTCTAGAGGAGACCAAGACTGGTTTAAAAATATGAATAAAAGCAGAATATAGACCCTCAAATTCTTTATTATAAAAGTATATAAGTATTTTGAGCAAACCTTGAATATTTAGTAAACAAATCGTTAAATATAAAGTATTTTTTTGACCTTATTGTTAAAGTGGGTAGAAGGAGTAGATGTAATAGTAGTAGTAGTTATAATACTAGTATTGGTAGTAGCACTATTAGAAGGCTTTTTGTAGTGGTAGTAGTAGTATTGAGAGTTGTAGTAGATGTATAGCAGTAATGGTGACAGTAACCGTTGTGGTCGTAGCACTAAGTACTTTCTACTTTAATAGTAGTAGTTGTTTAAGTTGTTTTACTTCTGCTTGAGAGGAATATTATTTTACATAAATACTATTACTTGAGTGCAGATTTTGAGTCCTTCTTCCACCCAGAGGCGTAGCACCAAATTTTGGGCCCTGGTCACACAACCAAGGAGGTGGGCCCCTCACAACACTCGTAAAACTTCTAAGACTGATTTATTTTCACTATTATTTTTTATTTGGTTTAATATTATTAGTATAGTGGTGGGACTCATTAAAAATAATCTAAATAAAGCTGCACTACCTGATTTTGTGACTGTAAAAGTAATGTGCCTAAAAAAATGTTGAGTTTGAATGATAAACTCCTCTTTCCTAGTTCCTCTCCTTTATGACGCTCTCTCACAGTCTCACACAAACCTGGAAGTTTGTACACAATTCCCGCCAGACTAACAAGACCAAACCATTTGCATTTTTCATAATGGGACCTCTACCATTGGAACTCATAAACGGCGTGACCAACAAGGAACATTTTACTTTTTAGAGCTGTAAAAATGAGTATTGCTGCCAAAATTACCAGTATTTTTTGCACTATAAGGCGCATCGGATTATAAGGCGCACCTTCAATTAATGGCCTATTTTAAAACTGTTTTCATATATTGGGCGCACCGCATTATAAGGCGCATCCACTAGATGGCGCTGCGCTAAAGGGAATGTCATTCAAACTTTATTAATAGAATACAAACCAGCGTTCTTACAACTCCCTCTTTGAAAACTAGGGATGCACAGATACCACTTTTTTTCAAACCGGTACAAGTACGAGTACTTCCATTTGAGTACGTACCGATACAAGTACTTATATAGGGGTAACTTTATAGTTTATACAGTCACACTACTGTATGTCATTCATCCCATACCGTGTCGTCTTTTTGCCGTCTATCCCCGCTCTGCGATGCTAAGTTATTTTTACAACAGTTTTCAGTCGCTAAAATAATTTTAAAGACAGATTGAGCATCTGCGCATCACCTGCGGAGATTCGCCATTACATACAGGAGCTAACACAATTAGCAACGATACTTCTTATGTTTTATCAGACAACAACTGCTTCAGACTCCACGCTTATATCATTTTCGGGACAACTAGGACAACAAAAGGACAACTGCTTAAGTTTTAGGACTCACGTATGATTTGGGATGTCTGGTTGAGCAGAATGTAGAGCCAGCTTTGCTTTTAAAACCTGTCACTTCGGCGACGCCCCCTGAATACGGTAGCCATAATTAACCAACATTGATCCATATATAAGGCGCATCAGATTATAGGGCGCACTGTCGGTTTTTGAGAAAATTAAAGGCTTTTAGGTGCGCCTTATAGTGCGGAAAATACCGTATTCCTAGAAACATAGTTTATAACTATATATCTATGTAATGTCCCGCCCAGGGGCCCTGTTACTTTGTTCCACGATTACCCCCCTGTCCAACCCCCCTGCTTCCACCTCTGTCTAAATGTAATCTAATAGAACCACATTATTTTGGAAATGGATTTGAAGACACTAAGATATGTGCATGGTGTTAAAAACTGTGAAGTCTTTGTTTAAACTGTAGCTGTAGTAGTTTGTAGTACTCTGTAGTACTCTGAGTGTAGGGTCAGTGTACGAGGTCACGTTACTGTTACAGACACAGTTATGAAAGAGTCACATTGGACAGTCTGTAAATAACTCATGCCTCTGAAACATTTACTCTGGGCCCCATTCATGTTTACTGCTACTTCAAATACTACAGGCTGAGTATATATATATATATATATATATATATATATATATATATATATATATATATATATATATATATATATGGGAAACTTTTACTAGCCCACTGTTGCTCATTTAGGGTGTTTTGTTTTATTTTTATTTTATTTATTTATTTATTTATTTGCAAAGTGGAGTTAAGCCAGGTTTGTGGACAGGACTAAATAACTAATTCACAACTAAACCAGAATTAAAGTGGGCCTAAAACCAGAAGTAAACCAGGACTACAACAGAACTAAACTGGGCCTAAACCAAAACAAAAGCATGACTTAATCAGGAATAAGTTAAGTCCCACACATTTTGGAATGTGAAAAAGCAAGAAATCAACCTTTGGGTCAATTAAGCCTGCACACAGGACTAACTCTGGGCCTAAACCAGGACTAGACTAAAACAGGACAAAATCAGCATTTAAACCAGGACTAAACTAGGAATGAGCCATAGGACTAAACTTGACACTCCTGAGTACCAATAGAAAGAGCCTGTGTACCACCAGTCGTACCCATACCACAGTTTGAGAACCACTACTGTGTAGTTAATACAGTCCTTTCCTCCTGTGCCAGTGCAGTCCCCTCGCACCAGTTTCACTGTAGTTTCTTTCTGTTTCTCATTGTGTTGCCTCACTTCCTTTTCTCTGCACACTCTTGGCTTAGGGCCAGGCGCTGCTCAGTGGCGGGAAACTCACGGCTACACTGTAAAAAAAAAAAAAAGACTTTCAGCTGACAATACATGAACCAGGGCTTTGTTGACAAGTTTCTGAGCACATGTGAGGTTTCACTGAAACATATGTCTGTATTTGTACATGACAGAATATAAGAGAGCCCATAACCAGGACTAAACTAAGAATAAAACCAGGTCTTAACCAGGACAAAATTATGACTAAACTTAAACTGTTCCAAGTTGCACATTAAATGGAGTAAAATGAGCATTACTAAAAAAAAGTCTGTGAAGACTCTCACTCATCCAGGGGAACTGCATCGCAACAAAAGGTTCAAAGGCACTCATCTGGACTTGATTACTAAAAAAAGGATAAAACAGGGTCTAAACCTGGACTAAAGCTTGGATTAAAATAGGCTTAAATCAGGACTAACTGAGGACTAAACTAGTATTATTAGGGCAAACCAGTACTATTAGGACTAAACCAGGTCCAAACCAGGACTAACTCATGACTAAACAAAGACTAAACCAGAGCATAACCAAAACTAAGCAGTGGTCTACATTTCAAATGTAATCCCCAACCAGAGCAGGACTAAACAGGCATAAAACTGGCTCCAAGAGTGTGTTTGTCGTGTTTCAATCAAACTCTGGTGCACTTCCTGGCAAAGTCTGGTTTGTTTGAGCAGCTGTGAGCGCACAATCAGCTGTGCACCAAACAGGTGATCTCTGGTCCTCCTGAAATCAGAGGTCTCGGTGCTGTGTACTTTGAGCTCTGGTGCGCTCCTGGAGAGCTCCTGGTGTGGTCCTGGTGAAGTGCAAATGCAATGAGAACCAAACTAGGGACTAACAGCAGAGAGTGGACTAAAGCATGGTTTACCAAGAAACATATGCACATCTACCTTGACTGTAAGAAAAAATACAGATATATGTATTCAAAAGGTTGCTAACATAAGCAAACAAAGGTAAAACTACTGCTAAAACAACACAAATTTCATATTAATCACTAGAGAGAGTTATTGGTTTATTTAACAGGGACAATGTACATTAATTCACATTTCTGTAAATGCACCAGAATTAGCCTAAAGGTTATTTTTCATCCGTTGTCCCTGGGCAGATGTGTCACCCTAAAAAATAGGACAAGGTTTTATACTGTACATGCAACATTATTTACAAAAGATTTTATGTACACATATTAGCGCTCAGACGAGTGTTAAACAGGTGTTAAAAAGACAATCATCCACACACATTGTACATTAGTAAAGTTAGTAAAATACATAGAACATGATGGCCTCGTACAGACAGACAGGAGCAGAAGAGACAAGACAAAAACACGTTAGTGTTGGCAAATCTGATTATCAATGAACCAGTCTTTTAAGTGAATTTTAAACACATTATAGGATGTGACTTCTCTGATGCTCACTGGAATACAGTTCCACTCGTGTGGAACAATGCAGTCCCCTCTGGCTGCAGCTCTAGTGACACAGTACAGTGATGTTCTAATGTTAACAAACTGCCTGAGAGGAGGAGACAAGCCAGGATTCATTTTAAACATTAAACATAAAGTTGAATATTTGATCAAATTGCCCCAGCTTAAAAGTTTGTACTTTTTTAATATTGAGCAGTGGTGATAGTGAATTAATTTCTTATCAAGTATTTTTATTGTTCCTAAATGGTTTCAGTGTAGTGATGTTTGCTTGTGACCATGCAGTTAGGCAGTATGTGTTATGTGACAGTGCATGCGTGCATGTAAACTTTGGCAGCATCTGATGCGGCCTGATATAAATTGGAGAGGTGGACTTTAACTCTGTTACTGTGACTTTTTTGACTTGTGATTTGAATGTTAATTGCTGTCTCTAAGGACTCTGAGGTACTTGTATTCAGATACAACCTGTAGCCTCTGTCCTGACACAGAGACATCAGGTTGTACACTGGGTTGGATTTTGTGAAAAACACTTTCTTGTCTACATGAAGTTGCAAGCAGCACTGACTCAACCAGGTTGTGACATGTACCATGGACTGTGTAAGAACTTCTGATACTTGTGAAGTACTGTGTCCATGTGTGTAAATTACTGTGTCGCCAGCTTACTGTTGTATGAAGAGGCTGGGACACACCACTGGGAGGTCATTATGTACAGGAGAAAAGTAGCTAAGAATAGATCCTTGTAGGACACCTGTGGACAAATCACTGCTCTAAATGTAAGACTTCATTAAATATTAATTAAAGTGCGCCGTATGATATTAATGGGATATAGGGAGCTGAAGAGGCGGACTTTTGACCAATACATGAGCAGGATTTTTTCTTCCCAAGTTTCTCTCAGTAAATACTGACATGCTGCCCCCTACAGATGAGACTTGTTCAGTCAGTTCAGTCCGTCTGACAGAGCTCAGTGTGAACTTGAACCAGACCAATGACATCATCAACACAGGCGCAGACTTTTGACCCGAAGCGCACCGAGTCCTGGGGACCAATAAGCGTGAACACACACTTAATTAAACTATCTCAGGACTTGAACTGCTAAAGAGTCCACTACTACCACAGTTTGAAAACCACTGTGCTATAATGTACCACACCACATATTATACAACAGGCTACTACAGGTTACAGTACTACACTATACTAATACAAGTACATTTTAAAAGCGTCTACAAAAAGAAGTTTTTTTTGTTGTTTTTTTATCTTGGTGGTAAAATGGATAGTAGTAGTAGTAGTAGTAGTAGTAATATTAGGTATAGTAAAATTGGTAGTAGTAGTTGTAGTAATATTAGGTGTAGTAAAAGTTGTAGCAGTAGAAGTTGTAGCACTGGAAGAAGTAATAGTAGTAGTAGCAATAGGTACTTCTACTTTAACTTTATACTGTGCTTTTTTTACTCAACAATTTATTTGAGTACTTTCAGTTATACTTGAGTAATCATTTTGAAGTAGCAGTACTTTTACTAGTACTTAGTCCACCTTTGTGCTACTGCTACTACAACACAATCTCATACAATACTTATAATTATAATTTTATCATATTTTTTACAGTGTACTCTGGTCACACTCTCAAACTGTCTGTCGCTCTGCGAGGCCCTAAGCCCCGCCCACTGCCTCCTGATTGGCCGTGTATACATTACGATCCCTCCCCCGCTGTGGCTGTGTATGTTCTAACCCCGCCCCTGCTGCCTCCTGATTGGCCCTATGCACATTCCATCCCCGCCCCCTGCTGCCTCATGATTGGCCAGGGCAGTTTTGGCGCGCTCTTGGCCTCCTCGTGACTCTGCTGTGGCTGAAAACATTCAGAGAAACACAACTTCAGTGGAACAAAACAAACCCAAAGTCACATGGTCCAGGCTGAGTCCATGTGTGGACAGTCAGGTTTAGGCTGGACTGGATCAGGACTAAACCTGGACCTGGACCAGGACCAGGACCGAAACCTGGACTATTTCAGGTTCTTTTCTCTTGAGTTGAAAATGCAACTAAACCTACTACTACTTCTACTTCTGTTTCTGCTACCACTACTAATACTCCTACTACTAATCCTGCTACCACTAGTACTACTACTTCTACTGCTGCTACTACTACTACATGCACTAAAGCCACCACAACTCCTTATTTTACTACTCCCACTGTTACTGCCGCTACTGCTACTACCATCACTGCCACTACTACTACTACTTCTATTTATGCTACTACTGCTACTACTCCTGCTACTAATAGTACTACTACATGTACTGAAACCATCACCATTACTTCTTTTACTACTGCTACTACTGCTACTTCTATTTTTGCTACTACTATAAATACTCCTACTACTACCCCTGCTACTAGTACTACTACTCAGGCCCTTCAACAGGTTTTCTGGGGCCCGGGGCAAGAAGGCTTCACATCTACTACAACCACCACTACTACTTTTTTTTTTACTACTGCTACTACTAATACTAATACCCTTACTACTAGTACTACTCCTGCTACTACTGCTGTTACTATTTTACTTAGAACATCCATTGTATTCTTGTATTCATTTATTCATAAAAAGAGCCACTGTTTAAAAGAGTATTCATTGCTTTTTGGCACATTTTGACATTGCCTCTTTATTTTGACACATGTTCCAATGTTCTCACATTTCTCAGTGCTGACAGAGCTTTTCTAGGTAAGTCTATCGCTCTTTGTACACTTTTCCCCTTCTTTTCTCTTTTTTTTTTTTTTTTTTTTAGAGTGGCGGATCATAATGAACTTGTGCCTGTTTGTTTGAGTCCGTTGGAGATTAGGAGGCAGCTGGTTGGCGAGATGTGCCTTCAACCGAACATGGAACAGTGGACCACAGCCAAAGTGAAAAGGTGAAGGGGTTCAGGGTAACTGTGAGGCAACACTGGCCCCTAGTGGACGGGAATGTCACTGCTACAGTCAGAAAATGTCAGTTATGTGTGATTATTTCAGAGCGGCATTATGTGATGAAGTCATGCTAATCTTTAAAGGGAAAGTCAGTGACTTTTTCTTGTAATCGTGGGAGATTTATTAGTCTTGTAGTAGTTTTATTATGAATGATTTTAATGATGAAGTTAAATGAATAGCTGCAGATAATAAAAAAAGAGAAAGAGTCTACCCAAAGTTATATATGTCTGAGAGACAGCCCCAAAAAAGAAAAAAAACATTCATAGAAAATAGAAACATAAAGAAAAAAAAAAGAAAGATAAGATAGTCATCACACACAAAGCTTACATGAACACATAATATGACAGGTCTCCCTGTTAAATAACCCAATCTTGACAGACTATAACTAACTTTATCCGAGACCCGGATCCCATTTTAAGATCCAGAAAGAAAAAAGTGTTTTAACCCAGTTTTAACCAGTACTCAAAATCTGCACTGAAAGTGAAAGTAGGCTACTGGTCTAGGTCTAAACCAGGACTAATCTAGGTCTAAACCGACCAAAATACATACATGTATATTATTTATGTTCTATTGTGAAAAACATGCATATAAAGTATGATATAAATATTTACATAGGCTAAATATAGTTTTTATTTACATTTCACATATTGCTGCCTGATATTTCCCACCTACCAACAGGAGCCATGATGAAGACATAATCTGTTCTTCACTTCACCTGTCAGTGGTCATAATGTTCCACCACATTTGCTAACAGTCTTTTTAATTTCTCCATTATTCACTTTTCTCTTGTGAAGTGAGTTAAAGAGAGGCCATGGCACACTCACTTGACACTCGCTGCCTTGACACTGTGTCCCTGTGGACTGTCCTACTGTCTTCAGATGACACATGCTGCTGTTGTCCTCTTTCTTTCACAGCACTTTCCCGCCAAACCTTGCACCCTCTGGCTCTTTTATTCCCCGCGCCTCGTCCCGGTCCATTCACCAGGCCCTCACCATGGAAACGCCCCCGTCTCACGTTACATGTGAGACGAAAAACAAAAACACAGCCAACACAAAACAACACAGCACAGGCAGTAGGTGATTTGTTATTGTTTTAACCAAGGAGCAAGGCCCAGTGGGCGCCGTCCCATGGCCTGGGACTCACACTGGCCCACGAAGCCAGCCAGCAGCAAGCTTCAAGCTATTAAAAAATAAACTATCAATCTAATGTTGTTTTTGGCCATATATGATCAGGACCCTAAACCCTCTGAGGAGCCTGAATCTCAGATTTTAGTCATTTTTCAGGTGGAGGTTTGGAGGTCCTCCCTTTTAAGTAAATAATATATATATATATATATATATATATATATATATATATATATATATATATATATATATATATATTAGATGAACATGTGCGTCTTAAAACAGAACTCAGTAACTTTTTAAATCTTGAATAAACAGTTTTGGAGTCCAAATGTTCCCTTATTGAAATACCAGGTTAGGTCATTTGCAACCAGGGGCGTAGCCAGGATTTTTTTTTACTGGGGGGGCACATGGCAGATTATTATTATAGGACTAATACAAAAAATGTGAATTATCTTCTGTTCTGTTCTGAAGCCAGTTATTTGGATGGTTTGAGGAAGTTAGGCGATGAGCCCTGATGTGTGCAGCTCACAGAAGAGAAAATTGTGATTCACAGAGGTTAAGTATGTAACAGATTTACAGGGGGGTCTGGGGGTCCTCCCCCAGTGAAAAAAAAATCAATATAACAGACAACATTTGCTGTATCCTGGTGCATTTTAAAGTGTTTTAGCTGACTATAGAGTGAGTAAAACAATCGCTTGATTTTGCATTAATAGTTATGATCGCAACATCGCAAAATCCTGGAGGGACTGAACAATGCATGTAGTCTGTGTCTTGAAGCATGTTGTTGTTAATAGAGATGGGAATTGATAAGATTTTATCAATGTTGATGCCAGTGTCGATTCTGCTCATCAATCTGATTCTTTATCAATTGTCTTATCGATTCCTGATATATCTGTGAATAAAACTGAACTAGATCTGTGGCCATACAGTTTATTATGAAGCAGAAATAGAAGCTTATTTTCATTTTCATGTATATGAGCCTATTTTAAACTGGGCTCACTAAACAGAAGTTACATGTATTGAATGTACAGATGTTAAATTACTGGAAATGTATGCTTTTTAAATAAACAGGATGTGGCTTTAATATTAATTTAGGAGCAGCAGCCCCAGACCTGTCTGTCTGAAAAAACGTTCATTAAACTTATTAAACTAAACAGTAGCCTGTGTTACTGTGACAGTGCAACACAGGGAGGGGCCACATCAGTGTCAGACAGGTGAGAGTCAGACAGGTGAGGGTCAGACAGGTGAGAGTCAGACAGGTGAGGGTCAGACAGGTGAGAGTCAGACAGGTGAGGGTCAGACAGGTGAGAGTCAGACAGGTGAGGGTCAGACAGGTGAGGGTCAGACAGGTGAGAGTCAGACAGGTGAGAGTCAGACAGGTGAGAGTCAGACAGGTGAGGGTCAGACAGGTGAGAGTCAGACAGGTGAGGGTCAGACAGGTGAGAGTCAGACAGGTGAGAGTCAGACAGGTGAGAGTCAGACAGGTGAGGGTCAGACAGGTGAGAGTCAGACAGGTGAGAGTCAGACAGGTGAGGTCAGACAGGTGAGGTCAGACAGGTGAGGGTCAGACAGGTGAGAGTCAGACAGGTGAGAGTCAGACAGGTGAGGGTCAGACAGGTGAGAGTCAGACAGGTGAGAGTCAGACAGGTGAGGGTCAGACAGGTGAGAGTCAGACAGGTGAGGGTCAGACAGGTGAGAGTCAGACAGGTGAGAGTCAGACAGGTGAGAGTCAGACAGGTGAGGGTCAGACAGGTGAGAGTCAGACAGGTGAGAGTCAGACAGGTGAGGGTCAGACAGGTGAGAGTCAGACAGGTGAGAGTCAGACAGGTGAGAGTCAGACAGGTGAGAGTCAGACAGGTGAGGGTCAGACAGGTGAGAGTCAGACAGGTGAGAGTCAGACAGGTGAGAGTCAGACAGGTGAGAGTCAGACAGGTGAGGGTCAGACAGGTGAGAGTCAGACAGGTGAGAGTCAGACAGGTGAGAGTCAGACAGGTGAGGGTCAGACAGGTGAGAGTCAGACAGGTGAGAGTCAGACAGGTGAGGGTCAGACAGGTGAGACAGGATTCAGCGTTTTCTATGGAGATTTCTCTTTTTCTACTGCTCGCTCCCTCCCTGTGTATTTCTTATGCAGGGGAATGAGCTCCTGCTGTCACAGTGTGTGGATATTTAGCTCCTACCTCTGCGGCTCTCTGGCTTCACTCTGCTGTGTCCACGCTAAGGGACGCAAGCGCGCCAGGATCCGTGCATCTCCACCTACGCGCTGCCGTGTCCCGTGAGCGCATGTACATTAATTAGAGAGAGGAGAACGACATGCACTGCACGATGAGCGCCGCGCTTTGTAGGCTGCTCATCGAAGACGACTTTTGCAGCGAAGTTAAAGTAAAAAGGTTAGAAACGCTGCTCGGGCGGGTCTCGGAGCAAAACCTGCTCACACAAACACAGCTGCCCAAAGCAGCATCGATAAGAGGAATCGTTAACGGCGGAGGCAAACAATTCCGATGGATTGGAAAAATTAGAAACGGTTCTCAGGTAGAACCGGGTTTCGATGCCCATCCCTAGTTGTTAATTAGTGCAATGTGTTCGATATTTTTGCTTTAACAATTTTACAATAACTTAATAACAACTTTGTCTACATCAAAACTTTTCATGACAGTCCAAGACTTTCACAGTCTGTACTATCAGCTCCTGTCAGTTCCTCGTGCAGCACTAATGCCTTTCCTTTCAGGCTCTACCACAATAAAGTTGTTTCAGCTGATGGAAAAGGATGAAGTTTTATTTTGAAGGGTCACAAGAGGTGGTCGATTGCTCTTAACAAAAACTTTACAGTGCGTCCCCATCCAACTGCAGTTTCTCCTCTGCTCTTCTCCATCTCTCCTCCTACTTTTGATCAAAATTAGAAACAAAGTTATTGGAAATAATTATCTCTTTTGTAATAGTTTTTGAGTAAAAGAGACACTGGACCTAAAAAAAACAACAACAAAAAAAACAAAACAAAACACCAGGGCTGTTTGCAGAGAGGTAATAAACCGCGTGTCTTTAATGAAGCCTAAATGCTTTTACACATTTTAACGGTGCTTAGCTCTGTGATTCCTGAACCTATCAATGTGAAATAAAAACTGACACAAAGCTTGAGCTCTTATCTGTCAGGAGGATTTAGCTGCAAGTCTCTGTGTCAAACCGTTTGTTTTACAACAGCTGTGCAAAGACGTAACATCAATCAGTCACGCCAGCCTCATTATGGACCTGCGTAGACCGCTGTGCAGGACCTCTCAGGGGGGGCCGATGGGGTGGCCAAGGTCTGACCAACAGGGGCCGTGGCCACCCCAGGCCCCCACGTGGCTACGCCTCTGTTTGCAACAGCTGTCCAGATAAAAATGCATGGTATATGGTTATTCATGACAGCTGTTTATTCTGTATCTATCAAAATAGTTACCACCAACACAAATCTATTTAAACACACTACAGGTATCTACAAAATGGTAGCATTTCTTTTTAAACAAGACACTTCAAAAATTAAAAGTATTGTCTTCTTCCTAACCCTAACCCAACCCTTAGAGCAACATGTTTATTTTAGTGTTCATACTGTTCATACCTTTGGTAGCACAATAACCTTTTGGGCGTAAACATAAAATGTCAATCAAATTGCTAGAATCAAGTATAACCTACTATTATATTTTATTGACAACACGCCCTGCTTAGCTGTTCAAAGACAGGTGTAGCTGTAAAAATGCAGTTCATTTATTACAGCCAGTAACATGCTAGACATGGTCTCAGTACTTACATATATATACAGAGTTTACAGTAGTTGTCCAATAAGTAGACCTTATTTACAGACACATTTTTCCTGGCAGGATTTTGAGTGGATCTTTAATGCTGAAGAGTGGGAACATCTTTTGTTGGTAGATTTGAGTGAATGAGTGAATGTGAGTGTTAGTGTCAGCGTCATGAAAAGTCAGTTCATGTTTGTCACAGTCCAGATGAACTCTGATCCTCTGAGGATTTGACTTCAGTTTGAGAAAAGTGTCTCTTTCTTCCTCTATGTTGACTGCTTTGTATTCTCCAACAGAGAATGTGACTGACCAACATCCAGCATTAGCATCAATACACTCACCGTCCTCTGTCAGCACAAAGAGACGTTCTGTCACCAGACCAAGTGCCCAGTCTGTACTGTCTCCTACTTCAACGTCCCAACTGTGACAGCCTGAGTCAAACCCCTCAGAGCCAACAACTATCGGGTAATCCTTAAACCGCTCTGGGTTTTTGGGAAGTTTTTGTTTGTTTCCATATCTTAAGCTGGTCAGGTCTTCTGACAGGACGAGTTCTGGGTGAGCCCTGTTAGGATCCAGAATGACAGGAGTGTACTGCACCAATCTCTTCATGTTGGTCCAGATGTTGAAGGCCAAGTTGCCCAGATGTTTGGCCTGGTCTATCAGAGCTTCTGGTCCCAGCTGTAGTTCCTCCAGCAGGGGGCAGTGCTGCACTCTGTTCACTGCAGCCTTGTTTCTGAGCAGGAAGGAGACGTCTGCAGCTCTCAGCTGCTCCTCTGTGGCTCTGATGGTTTCTGACAGAGCTTCTATCTCTCTACTCACAGCCACCATCTTGTCTTTCATCCTCTGAGTCTTCTGTTCCTCTTCCTCTCTCAGAGCCCTCGTCCTGGCCTCCTCCTCCTCCAGAAGAAACTGGTGCAGCCTCTTAAATTGATCCTGGATCTGCCTCTCTGTGTGATGGGACTGGGTTTTAATATAAGCCAATGATAAATCACTGTTTTCTTTAAATTCTTCCATAAGTTGGAGTCTTTCTTTCAAAGTCCATAGAGATATCTGCAGCTTTTCTTTGTCTGAAACTTCTAGATTCTGTGGTAGATTACTTGATGATCTTCTCTTACAGACAGGGCATTCCTTTGTCAGATCCTCCGTCCAGCAGTTTCTCAAACAGAGTTCACAGAAGCTGTGGCTACATGACAAAACTACAGGATCTTTTGAAATGTCCTGACAAATTGAACATGACACAACCTCCTCTGGTTGAAAAGCCATTGTAAAATCCAAATGCTATGAAACCGTTTCAGTAGCTGTCCTCTCTCTGTGAAATAACAATTTTATTCTGGCTCTGCCTTTACTGAGGTGTGTCTTAAAAGGTGGAGCTATGGCATTTCTCATAAGCTGGTAGCTTGCTTCCTTCAAGACAAAGTTATTTTTGCTATTTGCTCAGAACTAGTCAAGCAGGGTGCATACTTCATTCATGACCAGTGTGTCAGAGCTGCAAACTCACCGACACTTATGATACGTAACCACATCACCACTGCCATTTTTGTTAAAATAAAAGCCCAGAAAATCCAAGTTACTGCTTAACACTTGCTACAGATGTCTGTAAAAAAAAATCTAAACCAATATGTATATTTACTTGGCGATCCTGTTACAGTTTTCTCAATTGCTTTCAACTGCTCATTTACTTAAACCTGGTTCCACTTGATCTTTTTCTTCAAACTTGTCTGCACAAACTTGTCTGTTTGCAAATCATTTAGAACATTTCTCATCATTTCACACAAACAATCCTGTTGAAATATAAGTTTGAAGAAAAAGATTGAATGAAACCAGGTTTCAGTAAATGAACTAAAGCAATTGAGAAAAACTGTAAATCGGACACTTCCACAGGGGGATGGATCCATGTCTGAAGAGGGTTTTCCAGCAGCCATCAAATGAAGAAAAAATACATACTTCACTTTTTAAGCTGTAGCAGTGCTACAACAGACAGTGCTAAAGATGTCAGCATAAAGAATAAAGAATAAAGGTAATGTTCCTTGCTTTAGTTTGCTGTTACTGCAATGATCATTTTTGACAGATTCTATCCATCCATCCATCTTCTTCCGCTAATCCAGGACCGGGTCGCAGGCAGCAGTCTAAGCAAAGATGCCCAGACTTCCCTCTTCACAGACACTTCCTCCAGCTCTACTGGGGGGACCCCAAGGCGTTCCCAGGCCAGCCGAGAGACTCCTCCCGGTGAGACATGCCCGGAACACCTCCCCAGGGAGGCATCCAGGAGGCATCCGGAACAGATGCCCGAGCCACCTCAACTGACTCCTCTCGATGTGGAAGAGCAGCGGCTCTACTCCGAGCTCCTACCGGGTGACACCCTATCTCTAAGGGAGCACCCAGCCACCCTGCGTAGGAAAGATCTGGGATCTTGTCCTTTCGGTCATGACCCAAAGCTCATGACCATAGGTGAGAGTAGAAACGTAGATCAACCGGTAAATCGAGAGCTTTGCCTTTCGGCTTAGCTCCTTCTTCACCACAACAGACCAACACAACAACTGCGTTACTGCAGACGCTGCACTGATCCGCCTGTCAATCTCACGTTCCATCCTTCACTCACTCGTGAACAAGACACCAAGATACTTGAACTCCTCCGACCTGGAGACAAGCCACCCTTTTCTGGCCTCGGTCTTGGAGGTGCTGATTCTCATCCCGGCTCACACTCGGCTGCAAACTGCCCCAGTGCACACTGAAGGCCCTGGTGGTTGGAGGTTTGAACCGCCAACCTTCTGGTTATTGGACAAGTGGCTCTACCAACTGAGCTACTGCCGCCCCATTTACACAGAAGGTCATGCATGTCAACTCTCCCAACCAGTTCAAGTCCACATAACATGGATTAAGATAACATTTACACATGTTGCAGTTCAAAGATCCAAAGAATCAACCAAAAACCTGAAAAGTTTAAAAATTCACACAGGACACAACTTTTTAAGCAGAGTTAGTTTATCACTTACAGAGGAGTTGAAACTTAAAGCTTTGCAGTTAGTAAACCAGTAATAGGAAAATACCAAGTTATGTGATATATGTTGGCAGTGGTAATAATAGTGACAATAAATTTGACAAAATGTATTGAATATCTATTGCACTACAAATAAGAACAATAAATCTCATACAAACCTGTGAGAAGATTTACATTTTATTTGTTTTTAAACAACAGTGAACTAGGCACTAGTCAGTGTATGTAATAACTCCAACCTTTTCAATCAAAGATAAACCATTTATAGAAAAAAATTACACTCAAAGAAAAAAAAAAACAGTTGCTGTTTTGTTTGTACAGGTGATTTATTAAAATGTCAGGTTAGGTCATTAGTGACAACTAAAAAACATTTCAAACCAGAGAATATTTTTTTTACAAACACTTAAAAACAGCCAAACTAAACCATATACAAAGGTCCTTAATATGCATTGCAGAAAATTGTATTATTTTTTGCCGTTCAAACAGTTTAATCAAGCCAATAACCCAAGATAGGTCACATGGTGTGTGGCACTGGGGCAGCAGTAGCTCAGTTGGTGGAGCCATTCAAACCCCACTCCCACCATTGCATACTGCCCTGCAAGACACTTAAGCCACCTTGCCTACAGTGTCTGTGCAAACTGTATGAATGTGTAAGTGCTTGTGAGTGTGAATGGGTGAATGGTTCCTTGATGTAAAAGCACTTTGAGTGCCCATGGAGGTAAAAAAAAAAAAAAGCACTATATAAATGTGACCATTTACTGTTTTTTACCATTTACTTTCAAATAACTGGATCAAAGTTGTATAAAACTTCACACAGGAGAGAAACCTGCTATCCAACTTAAAATGCATGGAACTTTGTAAGGTGTTTGCCCTATGTTTTGTGCCAACAAAATTATTAACAAAAAACATTTAAAACCTCAAATCAAATCTTATTTAAAACATACACTAGATATATGTTTCAGCAGTTTCAAAAAAATTGTATATTCTAAGACTCATAGATTAGGTGGTAAGTCAAAAAAAAAAAAAAAAAAAAAAAAAAAGGTTCACACCAGTAGCGGTCATATTAAAATATTTAAAACCTATGCACCCACATTTAAAAAGAGACATACAGTTGACATTATTAGAAACATTGAAGGGGCTGTATTATGCAAAATCACCTTTTCCGACCTTTCTACCATTAATGTTATAATGTTGTTCCCTCATCAAAATCATTCCTGGAATTGTGTTTGTGTTTTGTTTCATTCACGCCTGTTTGAGCAGTCCCATTCAGGAAGCACTGCAACAGCTCACGCCTCCCCTGCAGCAACCAAACAAATCCTGTGAACTCCACAGGCTTTAAAGTACTGAAGGGGCGGGACAGGGGCGGGACAGCAGCAGGAAAGTGACAGGGACCTAATCTGAGAGTTTCTTCAAATAAGTTTTTTCAATAATTATTGTGTTTTCTGACCAACAAAATGTAAGATGCTGATCTAGATGTGTCCTAAATTAATTTAAAAGACTGACAAAAATATAGGGGTTTTAGGTTTCAGCTCAGGGAGATCTTTCAGCTGTTCAGCAGATACAAAAGGTATGCTAAGTTTGTTATAAAATAACTTGACAGCTCTTTCAATCTGTCAAAATTAAAACAAGCTGCTTAAAAATACAATTATGCATAATCTGACACTCAATTACAAATGAAAACTCATAAACACAATTTTAGTACAATAAAATACCAGCTTTTGTTACATCCATGTAGAGATAAAAGGAAAAATAATGTCCTTGATATTTCAGCAGATATATATATATATATATATATATATATATATATATATATATATATATATATATATATATATATATATATATATACCATAGTAGCAATGTCTTCTTTTTCTTTAGCCATCCAGCTTAGATTCCAATCAAACTACCAACCTCATGTTTGAATTCTTACCCTAATACCAGGACTATGTTGCTAGCCTGCTCAGCTTGGGTCTAAACTTGAGATCCACTTGACAACATTTAAATGGTTTTACAAGTCAAATGCATCCCACCCCTCAGTTTGGGTCCAATAACAGTTCACCTTGTCCACAGTCACAGTTTCTGAGGCAGGATTGTGATTGGTTCATCACTGCCACTGACAAATACTGGAAAGACTTTCTGCTGGTAAATTTGACTGAAGGAGTGAATGCTTTTGTTTGTGTCAGCGTCATAAAAAGTCAGTTTCTGCTTGTTACATTCAAGATGGAGTCTGATCCTGCGAGGACTGGTCCTCACTTTAAGAAGAGCAACCTTTTTCTTGTCTGCAGTAAAAGTTTTATACTCTCCCTGAGAGAATGTAATAGACCACCATCCAGTATCGTCATTGACCTCTTCATCATCTTGAATGTAATATGCAGCCTCTGTCACTACTCCAAGCTCCCAGTCTGTGCTGTGTCCCACCTCAACATCCCAACTGTGAGAGCCGGAGGTAAAACCCTCAGAGCCACGGACTATTTCTACATCCATTTTAACTCTTTCTGGATTTATAGGAAGCTGCTGTTGTTCCCCAGCAGTAAAACTGGTCAGATCTTCTGACAGGACTAGCTCTGGGTGGGCAGTGTTAGGATCCAGAATGACAGGAGTGTACTGCACCAGTCTCTTCATGTTGGTCCAGATGTTGAAAGCTAGGTTGCCCAGATGCTTGGCCTGGTCTATCAGAGCTCCTGGGTCCAGTTGTGGTTCCTCCTGCACTCTCTCCACTGCAGCCTTGTGTCTGAGCAGGAAGGAGACGTCTGCAGCTCTCAGCTGCTCCTCTGTGGCTCTGATGGTTTCTGACAGAGCTTCTATCTCTCTGCTCACAGCAGCCATCTTGTCTTTCATCCTCTGAGTCTTCTGTTCCTCTTCCTCTCTCAGAGCCCTCACCCGGGCTTCCTCCTCCTCCAAAAGAAACTGATGCAGTGTTTTAAACTGATCCTGGATCACCTCTTTTGCCTGACTTGCCTGGCTTTTAATATGAACCAATGATAAATCACAGTTTTCTTTAAACTGTTGGAGGAGGTATAATTTTTCTTCCAATGGCGTCAGAGATTTCTGCATTTTCTTTCGGAGATGTTGAGCAGCTTCGTCGATAGGTTTAAATTTGTGGTTTCTGTGAACTTTTGAGTCTCGACACACGACACAGATTGGCTGCTGATCATTCAGACAGAACAGTTTGAGTTTCTCTGAGTGTGCACTGCAGAAATCCTCTGTCACCTGTTCAAACGGCTTGTTCGCATGCTTCAGCTTCATCTGTTGAAATCTGTCAGCCAAGTTCCTTAAGGCCAGGTTTCGTGCTGGATCCCTCCTGGAAGACCTTCTTTTACAAATCGGACAGGAGTTTCCCTGTTTGACTCCCCACCACTGCTCGATACACTCCTTACAGAAGCTGTGGCTACACGACAAGATGATGGGATCTTTGTAGACTTCATGACAAATGGAACAAGACAGATCCGCTTCAGCCATTGTAAACGTAGACAAGAAATGTAGTCTTTAAAACCAGGTCTAAATCCAGGTCTGTACAGTTGCAGCTTTTGGTTGGTAACTAACTTTTTGTTTCAAGCATCGACTTATATAGAGTAATGTTATGTCATTTCTTGTAAGCAGTCCACAGATTTCTTATACAGCCATTTTCTCTTGGCATTTAATGTCTGTAATTATAATAAAGACCGCAGCTAAATTTAATCCAGACCTCATTATTATTACATTGTGTTCTGGATGTTTAATTAAAGGTGTAACCAGTCAACTCTGCCAAAAAAAATTTTCAACGATGAGCTCTTTACTGTTTGTTTGGTAATAACCGTTTCTTGTAAACAGAGATCAGAGGGACCATTTACAAGATACATTTCAATCATTTACAAAAACAAAGTTGTAAAAATGTATGATAAATATGCTTTTAAATAATCTGACAACTAATTTGACAAGTTTAAACACACACAAAAGCCACTGTTTGGTAATAACTGCTTCTTGTACACAGAGAGAAAAGGGACTAATGTGATAATGTATTTATATATTATATTGTATTGTATTTATATATATATATTTTTGTGTTAAACTTACAACAACTTACTAACAACTAACAACTTTGTCTACATCACAACTTTTCATGACACTATAGCCTCTCACAGTCTGCACATCACAGAACTATCTGCTCACACCACAGACAGCTGGCAGACTGCAAATATGTAGGCATTTTTTACTGTAACAATTCATCTCAAATAATGATGAAATGCAAATAAAATCATAAAAAATGGGGTGGCCAAGGTCTGACCAACAGGGGCTGTGGCCACCCCAGACCACCACATGGTTACACCACAGCTGGTTTTAGATGAGTATTTTTCTAACTTTCCAGTCTTTCTGTCTTCATTTGGTTAGTGTTTCTCCCATGTCTTTCTCATTGTTACCATTATTGTAAAGTTTCTAAAATAATTTCTCTCTCTTCTGGTGATCCTTTTTGTTTTTCACTGTATGACCCCCGAGGAGCAAGCAAGCCAGCACACCTCAGCAGTGCCCTAAGCTGACCCCCTCCCGGATGCATATATTCTAATTTATTGGATAACACCTGTATATAACAGAAAGACAGAGCTGGCCTAAGTCTTCATAGGGGCCTAAGCAGAATTTGACTTCGGGCTTCCACCACATCAGTGTCACCATTGCACGACTATTGATGATTCACTTCCCGCAAATGTGACACAGCTGTTATTAGCTGCATGCCTGCCAACATCAGACCAGTGTCACTGGTGTGTGTGTTTCTGGCTGAGAATGACATTAGCTCCAGCTTTATAGAACAAACAATATTTCCTGTGTTCTGGTGCATTTTAACAGGTGTTCCAGCTGGGTAGACCATGCATAAAATAATGGATTGTATTTGTAATATTATATTCAATTTTGGAACATAATAATAATAAAAAATGGCAATATCATTGTTTTCTTATACACAATATATATTTGAATAATGTACAACAATTTACATTATATTTTTCACAAACATTTGTATTGAAGATTCAGGCGCTCTTTAGGGGTCCCCTGGCAGTCTTGGGGCCCTAAGCAGCTCCTTAGTTCGCTTGTAGGCTGGGGCTGGCCCTGCAGAAAGATAGATAAATATGTTTAAATGTCAGAAGTCTTTCTCTCATATATACCTCTGTTACAGCGGTTCCCGTCAGTCTTTGTCTCAGCTCTTTAAGGCTCCAGTGCCTCCTGCTGGTCTCTGGAGGAACTGCAGCTGTTGTAACTCAGTGTAACTCATAGTTTTTGCTGTGTCATGTGTGGCTCAGAGCAGCTGGTGAGCAGAGCTGTGGATGTAGGTCAGCAGTGACTCAGCGCTGACTCATCATGGTCTGAAATAGAACACCTGTCATCTTGTTTACCGACAGTGTGCGTGATGCACACTGATGCACACGTGATGCAAGTTAAGAGTTACATTTAGGCCTACTCTACTAATATAATAATGTACCTCAAGGAGTAGACTTATCACAACATACTGTTTATTTCTACTTGAGTAATATTTTTTTGAAGTAACAATACTCTGAAGTACAATTTGTGGCTACTGCACCAGGGAAGTGTCTCCTCTTTTTTCTTCCTACTTTTTTTCTTTCATTCATTCCTTCCTTCCCTCTTAAGAAAATAATAGTAAAAAGTATTGAGTGTAAATTTTGGAAATTACTGCTACTACTACTACTATTAGTATGACGAGTGCTACTACTAAGAATACTACTACAGCTACAACTAGTACTGCAACTACTACACTCCTGTTCTTTTCTTTTGCCATTGAGGTAAATGTTCTCAGAAAGTTCATTTTCTTTAAAAAAAAATGTGAGAGCGTAGATCTCTGGCAAGGCATTGTACCTATCTTGCAATGGTAAAGATATAGTCCCCAGACCTGGACTCAAACCAAGAATCCTCTTGTTCAGGGGTAAATGCTCTTTCCATGTGTGGCGGGAGCGATATAGAATAAGTTAATGTAATTTAGCAAGGAAAACCAAGCAACGCCACCCCAGGAATTTCACCTGGAGAATTTAAGTACATATATACAAGGCACACAGGTAAGCTTTACAGATGAGGCTGCAGACCAGATTCCAATTCATTGAATTTATTTAGCAACAATCAAACAATATAAAAGTGACATATTTTATTAAGCTAATTAAAAAAAAAAAAAAGGAATAAAATCCCACACACACACACTCACACACACACTCACTCTAAATCGAGCCCCTGGAGCTGAAGCTTGGCTAATAGGAGGAACTGAATGATGGCAGCGTCCTAGAAAATATGAGAAACACCAAAACACAACAACAAAATAAACCAAAGGTGAGTGCACCACAAACCAGAAATGGAAACCGCCACCATGGATGTCCACCCCCACTTGGATACCCTTCAGCTCCTAGGAGGGATACATCAAAAAGTTAAAACCAAAACATGTACAGTAGTTCAACTTTAATGCAGTTACACCAAAAAACACAAGCACAGCTGATTAATAGCTGTGTTATACAGTTTTTTTTTTTTTAGTCCATGCCTACAATAGTTAGTTCAGATGAGCACCAAAGCAGTTTGAAATTAAAGCTTGTAGGTTAGGCCAGAAGCAGGGAAATCCAGCGTGAATACCCAGCGCAGCGGTCAGCGTGCACAGCACAAGCAGACGACCCAGTTAGTCAGTTAGTACAGCACAGACAGATGCAGCAGGGAAAGCAAACAGGCAGCAGAGCGAACAACGTCCACTTGGGGAGCGGGCAAAACAGCAGCTTCACTTAAGAGCTTAAATGCAGCTCCTGTGAGGGAGAGGCTGAACTAGAAAGCTACAACAACTGCCTCTAACAATAGGAGAGGCCGGTAGGTGAAGTGTCTGGCGAAAATAGCAAGATGCTCCCCAGTCCGTACTAAGAATATACACTAAGATTAGTGGACCGAGTGGGCAATTTGAATGGAAAAACGCAGAGCCATGCTTACCTGCCGTGAGGCGCCGGAGAAAACATGGAAACGAAAGGCCGGTAGGCGGGCCAAGCTGCCACGGCCAAAGGGAGAGTGGCAAGAAGCTGAGCACTTTTACAGGACGCCCGCCAGCGCAAGTAGCCAATGTGGCTTGGGCCTTAAAGTGGCAGGCTGATAAACAGCTCGTACTGCCACACATGCCACAAAGCGTTTATATCTCCCAATAGTACATAATCCACTAAAACTAATTATTCCTTTACTGACTCCTTGTGCTCAGAGTTAGTGTCTTTGATCCTATCGTTTGTTTTATCCAAATGTGACTACCACAACTACTACACTTAAGACTTTCCACTGCTGCTTTACGAGTTATATTGCCCACAAACAAACTAATAAACTCATAATTTCTTTGGCCTCTGTATAAATTTCATCTTACAGTGACATATTACTTGGATTATGGATGTACTGTGTACTATTTATAGAAAACACTCACTTTTTATTTGATAGTAAAATTACAGTTCTCAAACTGAACAGATGCTGGATGATGCCTTCCTTCAGAAGCTGTTTCAAAGCCTTCCTCCAGAGTCGGCCTCTCCAAAGCAAAGCTGAGTGTCCTGCTAACGCCACCTGTGAGTGCTTTTGGAACATGCTCAGGACTGTGCTGCGGTGCTGTGTCTCGTCAAGTGACACAGCACAGTGAAGTGACTGCCTACCAAAAAAAATAAAATAAAAAAAAAATAAAATAAAAAATAAAAAATAAAAAATAAAAAATAAAAAATAAAAAATAAAAAATAAATAATAATAATAATAATAATAATAATAATAATAATAATAATAATATTTTGTCAGACTGCCTTTAGCTTTGATTACAGCACACATTTGCTGTGGCATTGTTTTGATAAGCTTCTGCAATGTCACAACATTTATTTCCATCCAGCGTTGCATTCGTTTTTTGACAAGATCTTGTACTGATGATGGAGAGTCAAACCACTGCGCAGAGTCTTCTCCAGCACATCCCATCTCCGTGGGGTTAAGGTCTGGACTCTGTGGTGGCCAGTCCATGTGTGAAACTGACGTCTCATGCTACCTGAACCACTCTGTCACAATTTGAGCTCGATGAATCGTGGCATTGTCATCTTGAAATCTTTTCATCATCTCATTATTTTCACTGTTTGTGAATCTTCAGTCAGATTTCTTCAGACAGTAACTTAGTGTAAAAATCTGGGAACAGTTTCTTCTGATTGATTTGAGTGAATGAGTGAATGTGAGTGTTAGTATCAGTGTCATAAAAAGTCAGTTCATGTTTGTCACAGTCCAGATGAACTCTGATTCTTCCAGAATTTGAGCCTCATCTGAGAGAAATTTTGTCTTTCTCAGTCAATACTACTGTTCTGTATTCACCATCATGATCATCAAATACATTCTCAGTCATAACTCCAACTCCCCACTTGTCATTATCTTCAGCGTCTGAAATGTGAGAGCCTCAGTCCAACCCCTCAGAGCCATAAACCTCTGCATCCTCCTCTGTTTGTCCTTTCAGAGTAAAACTGGTCAGATCATTTGACACAACTGCATGTTAGGATCCAGGATGACAGGAGTGTACTGCACCAGTCTCTTCATGTTGGTCCAGATGTTGAAGCCCAGGTTGCCCAGATGTTTGACCTGGTCTATCAGATCCTTTGGGCCCTGCTGTAGTTCCTCCAGCAGGGGGCAGTGCTGCACTGCCTCTACTGCAGCCTTGTATCTGAGCAGGAAGGAGACGTCTGCAGCTCTCAGCTGCTCCTCTGTGGCTCTGATGGTTTCTGACAGAGCTTCTATCTCTCGGCTCACAGCCGCCATCTTGTCTTTCATCCTCTGAGTCTTCTGCTCCTCTTCCTCCCTCAGAGCCCTCGTCCTGGCCTCCTCTTCCTCCAAAAGAAACTGGCGCAGCTTCTCAAACTGATCCTGGATCTGGTCTTTAATGTGATCAGCTTTTTCCTCAAACTCCTGTTTAACTATCATTAATCTTCTGTAACTTTGACTTTAAAGGCTGTAGAGACTTGTTCAGCTCCTCTCTGAGATCCTGTGCTTCATCTTCTATGGAATGAATGGTGTGGTTTCTGTGAGATTTTGAGTCTCGACACGACACAGACTGGCTGCTGGCAGAACAGTTTGAGTTTCTCTGAGTGCACACTGCACACAGCCTCAGCTTTGACAGAACCTTTGTTCTGACATGGTTTTATTCAGAGCAGTCTGGACCTTGTAAAACTCCAAAACATTCTGTAAACCAGTTTGTTAGGAATAAACAGCACATGACTATACCAGGACTAAACCAGGACAGGGGCCCCAATACCCAACATTTTCAGTGACACCAATCTCTTCCAAAAACAATTCAATCAAAATTAGAAATATACATTTAATCCCACTTTTGGTAAACATTCCTGTGAGACTCTATGGGGCCCTTCATATACAGGGCACATGAATTCAACCCTTCAATGAACCAATCAACCATGTTTGATGGAGGAATCCTGGAACTTCCTGGAATTGCATTGCCAGTAACCAGATTTGAATCCAAATGAAAGGCTTTAGTGAGATTTGAGGGGGGCAGAAGCAGCCTGGAGGCCATAAAACATCTCTCTTTTGTTTGTGGAGTGAGCAGGGATTCCAGTCGAGAGGTGTTGGCAGTTGCAAGGGATGTATGTTGGATATTGTAGAGTACCCATTCCCAAAGTCAAGACAGCCCTTAAATATAGATCAATTTGAAAGATTATGTCACGTTTTTCTCCATATATTTCTATAAAAAACCTTACAAAAAACACTGACTGTTGGCTAAAAACGTAATATTTTTAAATGAGTATATAACTGTAATTTATTACACGTGGTGATTATCCAGTACACCACTTCACACCCAAAGTAGTTGAGACATTTATTCATTTTTCATAAGGAGACTACATGATAATCCTGTATGCTATGTTTATAACTGAAGATAAAGTTTTTAAGAGAATTTCAAAGTCCAAACTTGTTTTTTTTTTGGGTTTTTTTTTTTTTTTTGTATCTTTATCGTATTTTATGCGATTATGGTCGCACATCACGCTCTTCAATACACCCAAGTTTTCCATTAAGCCCACAAAATAAATTAGACAAGACATTTTTTGGACAACCTCCAGCCATGCAAGGGAAAAAAAAAAAAAAAAGCAAACTAAGAAAAACTGTCAACAAAAGAAACAAACCTTAGGAGAATTGCAGAAGGATCCATCTCCCAGGATCAGGTGTTGCAATGAATGTGTTCCAGGGCTAATCCAGAAAATGCATTAATAAGTAAAGATAAAACAGGAACTAAACAGGGATTAATCAGGTTTAAACCAGGACTAAATCAGCTTTAACCCTTATGGCCTGTTAAGAGACATTTGTGTAGTTGGGAGTGCATTTATTGAGATAACTTTGGCTGTGATTGTTTCTCAGACATGAAAATTGGTGCGGACGTATTTTGCAATGAATTTTGTTTGTACTGTGGGAATTTGTGTACCATAGACTTCCATTAAAAACCCATTTTTTGACTCCCCTCCCCATCTTTAAATTAAAGTGAAAATTATTTTGCCTGTAATTTTATGTATCAATGCAGCAAACCTCATACAATTTTGTAAAAATAAAAAGTAAATTTTAGCCCCTCCCCCACTGACCTTTATTGTGACCTTTTACAAAAAAAAAAAAAATCACCTACATGTCGTCCGAAGAGCATACTGTTGTTGTGTCCCTAGGCAAGAAACTTCACCCACATTGCCTACTCCAGTCACTGTATGTGGCTGGTTGCAACAGGAAGGGCATCCGGCATAAAAACCTTGCCAAATCACCATGCGACTGGTTCGCTGTGGCAACCCCAAGTAGAAAGTGAGAAGCCGAAAGAAAAAAAAAACATTCTTTTGACAAGTCACTGACATAGTCACACCCATACAAAAATAAAAAAACAAATTTACACGTGTAGTTACAATCTAGGTATTTGTACATCTCATAAAAAAGTTTTCTCCCAGGTATGAGATAAAATGGTTTTGATGTGTGGTTAGTGATAGCCTTTGAGTCTGAATGGTTGTACTGAAAAAATATTTTCCAGTAGTGTGTCTGTGTGGAATCAAATCACTGACACCATAAAAAACATAAAACCAAGATAAAATCAGGACTTCCATACTGTTTTCAGGATTCAGAATTACAGACCAATGTGACAGAAACAAATCAAACAATAAATGGCAAATTTGTGGTCAGATGGACAGAATGGACTGTTGCCTGCATGGTTAAGACTAAATAAGATTGTGTGTGTATTTGTAGGGGGCGGAGAGTGGTCTGATATTTGTGCTGACCAAGTGCATTAGGAAAACTTCTCTTTAATTTTACAGGATTTTATGGAGTTTACTGCAGGAAAACAGGAAATAAAAAAGAAAATTATTAGTTACAATCAAAAGGGAGTAAAAAATGTGTTTTTCATGGAAGACTATAGTACATATTTTTAATTCAATCTGAGATAAAACCAAATTATATAATGCACAAAAGTCAATCTTCTCCCTGATTATTGATATTGGTCAGCCTGTCATACTGATTACAATCCAGGTGAAATATGTTTTTATAATATTGAATTAAAGTATATTTTAATACTTGGATTTAGAATGAAAGTTAGAGATGACAAAAATACAGTCTCAGTACAAACTTGTATTGAGTTTGCTGCAGGAAAACAGGAAATAAAATTTTTTATTTTTTTTTTACTTTTTATTAAAGGGGCTCAACAAAGTGTTCTTAATGTAAGAGAATGGTACACAAATTTCCACAAACAGTATGAATGTAACTTTTTAATTCAACCTGACATTACACAAAACAAATAATGCACCAAAGTCAATCTTCTCACACATTACTGATATAGTTAGGCCAGTCATACCGATAACAGACAAGTCAAGACAAGTCAAATTTGTTTCAATTCAGTTCAATTCAGTTTTATTTGTACAGCCCAGTATCACAACAAAAGTCGCCTCAAAGGACTTCACAACAGTTGATCAAACATAAACACACAATCAGACTCAACACAAACAATAACTACACTAAACAGACCCCGGACACTCCTGTCCTTAGACCCTCCTTCTCGGTAAGGAAAAACTCCTAAAAAAAAACAGCTGTGGGAAAAAAGAAGCCCAACTGAAGGAGAGAGGACGGACAGGCAATGTGTCTAGGACTGTTAGTTCATTAGCTCATCTATAGGATCATAGATCAGCTCTGTAAGGATTCATCCAGGGAGTGGGGTGAGGTAGGTTGAGGAAGTCCATAGGATGCAGCAGGGGCCTCATCCAGACAGGTGAGAGGGGTGAGGTAGATCCGGGAAATCCCTAGAGGTGAGGTTGAGGTCGGGACAGGAGCACAGATGGGGTCACCTAAGATCCAATCGTCACTGGGACATCTGCCGGCAGCCAGGCATCCGAAACAGTCTCCACTCCCCCAGAGGGGAGCGGGAGAGAGGGACAACTTGTGAATAGCAATGAACTGATTGGAGATATAGAATATTAGATAATATTAATGACAGTGATAGAAGAGGAGCAGCAGATGAAACCAGAGGACAGAGGCTCAGTGCACCATACTTCCCCCAGCTTCTAGCTCCTAGAGCAGCCTAGCTTCAGCTGTGGAGTTAACCCTGTTCCTAGCTGGCCTGACCATAAGCTTTCTCAAAGAGGAACGTTTTAAGCCTAACCTTAAATGTAGAGACTGTGTCTGCCTCTCTAACATGAGCTGGACGCTGATTCCATAAAACAGGAGCTTGGTAACTAAAGGTTCTACCTCCAACTGTACTTTTAGAAACCCTGGGAACCACTAATAGCCCTGCATTTTGTGAGCGCAGTACTCTGCTTGGTTGGTATGGCACTATAACATCATTAATGTAGGATGGGGCCGTACCATTTACAGCCTTGTAAGTCAGGAGAAGGATTTTAAACCTAATTCTGAATTCAACTGGAATCCAGTGATGTGAAGCTAGCACATAGTAATATGTTCTTTCCTGTTAGTTCCTGTTAATAATCTTGCTGCTGCGTTTTGAACATTCTAAAAACATTTTAATGATTTTTCAGGGCACGCTGCCAGCAGAGAGTTACAGTAATCCAACCTAGATGTAACAAACACATGAACAGTTTTTCAGCATCACTTTTAGACAAAATATTTCAAATTTTGGCTATGTTACGTAAGTGAAAGAACGCTGTTTTACAGGCTTGGTTTATATGAGCCTTAAATGATAAATCTTGGTTAAATAAAACTAAGTTTCTCACAGTAGAACTTGAGGCTACACTGACACCGTCCAGGGAGACTCTCTGGTCAGACAGAGCATCTCTCAGCTTTTTGGGGCCTAGTATAATGACCTCTGTTTATTCTGGGTTTAGGAGATAATTAATTGTCATCCATGTCTTTATGTCTCTCACACAGGTGTTAAGTTTCTCAACGCAGTCATTCTGATCAGGTTTAATTGATAAATACAACTGTGTATTGTCTGTGTAACAGTGAAAATTAATGCCATGTTTTCTGATTATGTTTCCTAAAGGCAGCATGTAAAGCATGAACAGAATGGGTCCATGTACTGAGCCTTGTGGCACTCCATAGCTAACTTTACTGCACTGTGAGGAATGTTCATTTACACTGACAAACTGGTAGCTATCAGATAAGTAGGATTTAAACCAGCAGAGGGCGCTCCTCTGACCCCTATGTCACAGTCTAATCTCTGGAGTAAGATGCTTTGGTCAATGGTGTCAAAGGCTGCACTGAGATCTAACAGAACCAGGATTGAGACCAGTCCATTGTCTGAACCTAATAACAAGTCATTTGTGACTCTGACTAATGCAGTTTCTGTGCTAAGGTGGGGTCTAAACCCTGACTGAAAATCTTCAAATAAGCTATTGTCCTGTAGGTGGCGACATAACTGTTTAACTACAACTATTTTTGAAATAAAAGGGAGAATTGATATTGGTCTATAGTTGGCTAAAATGTCAGGATCTAGACTGGGTTTTTTCAGAAGTGGTTTAATAACTGCATATTTAAAAGACTGTGGCACATAACCTGTTTCTAAGGAGGTGTTTATTATAGTCAGTATAGGTTCATTAATTAGGGGAAGAGTTTCTTTAAAAAGTTTGGTAGGAATTGGGTCTAAAAGACAAGTTGAGGTTTTGGAAGACATAATGACTGATGTTATCTCAGCTTGGTCTACAGCAGTGAAGCAGTCTAACGTTACAGATGGTTTTATAGTGGCCTCCCTTTTTACAGCTTTGGCTTGCTCTGAGCTGATCTTAGGGAGAATTTATTTCATTTGTCTCTAATACTTGTGATTTTGTTGTTAAAAAATGTAAGAAAGTTTCCACAGCTGAGAGTAACAGGGATACAGGGTTGTACTGAGCTGTGACTGGTGGTCAGCCTGGCTACAGTGCTGAACACAAACCTAGGGTTGTTCCTGTTTTCTTCTATTAAAGTTGAATAGTATCTGGTTTTGGCCTCATGCAGAGATTTTTTATAATTTAAAAGACTATATTTCCAGGCATTCAGAGACTGCTCTGAGCTGGAGTGACGCCATAGCCTTTCTAATTTACGGGTTGCTTGTTTAAGGGAACGTGTTTCAGCATTAAACCATGGTGCTACTCGATTCGGCCTAACAACCTTTTGTTTTAATGGAGCTACATTATCTAGAGCCGTCTTTAAAGACTGCATGGCAGCTGTCAACAAACCGATCATTTTTACTAGGACTCAAGCTATGGGAGCTGTTCTCAACATACTCACTCAACATTGTACTAAATATTGGCTTTATTATGTGTTTGAACTTTGACACGGATTGGTCAGATAATGTTCTTCTAATCTGGGTTTTGTTCATTGGAACAGTAAAGTTGTTTCTATAATATGGAGTTATAGTGTATTTTTCATAAAAGCAGTCAGTTGTTTACATTCAAAACTGGCATCTAAATGGTTAATTATTACTAGTGACTAATTAAGTCATTGTATAAATTAAGAACACCTTCATTAAAACAATAATAAAAAAGGAAAATAATGAACGCTGGTGATTTTAGTTTAAAGTTTAATATAGAAATCTTCTCGTAACTTTTTTAAAGCAGGGCATAAGGACAGGACACCAGGACCATTACACTTTGAGAACCACTGTTTAAATGAATATTTGGGTTGTGTTTGTGAAAAACAGTGGAGGAGAGTGAAATGGTTTTAAATTACATGAAATGGCCAAGGAGTTAGTCCAATAACAATCATGGATCAATCAGCGAATCGTCTTTATTGACTTTATTAACTTGACAAAGGAGAGATGCAGAGTGTGCAGAAGGTAGGTTTTATACCCAGCATACACAGTACAAGAGTACGTGTCACAGAGTCACAAGCAGATCTTGAGACGAGATGACATTCCCAAAGAGTTAGCACTTTGCCCTGAATCTATAAGAGGTCACCATGGCCTGACTGTCGTGCGCACTAAGACACAAACATGTTTATGGCCTATCAGCTGTTACACATGCCTTAGTTCTTATACAGCACTTAGCTCAGACAATAGAATAACAATAGAATAACACATGAGCCATGAATTTCCACCACACACACATTCACACACTAACAAGTTGATTAGCACTTACGTACTTATTTTTAGTTAATATGAAACGTTTGAATGCAAAGAAGATAGTTAAGGTAATACAGGAGGTAAGTCAGTTGTCAATGGCTGTTTGATGTTTAGTTGCTTAGAGTGAAATTATAACAAAAATAAAATAAAAATAGACAGGAGGCGAGTTTTAGAAATCAATTTATTAAAACATTACAATGTTGAAATCATTAGAAATGAAATGACAAGATCTACAATCAAGCTAAACATGCTATAGACCCTTCAACCAGTGAGTAATCAGATTAGCTTTGAGTGTTTTCTCCAAATTCATTTCTTTTACGAGGCAAACTAAAACATCATAAAGACATTTTTATAAGGCAAAATAACTGTAATTGTAATTGTTGTAATTAACTGTAATTGTTGTTGATATATTTGTTAAAAAATTTTTTTCAAGTATTAAAAAACAAATCTGGAGTCTATTTACTCAAGTTGATTACAACTCTGAGCAACTGACCTAACGACTGTGTTCTGGCAGATTTCTGTAAAAACTCCAGAACTTTAGTATTAAGCACTAGATAAGCCTTTAGCTTATGTAGTTCATTTATTTCAAACTAATTTAGGCACTTGACATAGTGAAAAGAAAACTTTACATTTGGCCACAATTTTTTCCTGTCAAGTAAACATAAATCTTATTCCCAAAAGTTATATTAAAACATTCTGCATAAAAAAAATTAAATGTGAACAAAAGCACAATTAAAATTATAAGGCATGAAAATAAAGAATAAGAATAAGAAAAAAATTCCCAAAATGTGTGAAGTTCATCAAATAAAATTCAACTCAGTGTTTCAGAAATAGAATTGTTTAAAATACAACAATTAATAATTCCAGCATAAAATGTTGCTAAAATTGGCTCAGGAATCGAACCTACAATGTCCTTGTTAGGTGGCAAGAGGGCTAACCACTCACATATTGGTAATTTTATAAAATAATAATACAAATTTTCTTAAACAATGATTATCTGTGTAGCAAAAGTTTCTTAAATTTAGCAGGTGAAAAAAAAGATTTAGTTCAAAGTGAAAATTTTCTGTTTGATGAAATTTAGTTAATGATACAAATTATTGTTAATGTGATTATTTCCCAAATTTCTGTGCAATGTAAGCACTTTGTTCCCAGCATTCACATATACCAAAGGACTTTTTATAGGTAACACTTTAGAATAACTCACACTATTAAGCAGTAATAAGGTATTAATAATTGAATCATTAACAGAATTGTACATTTTATTTTTGTTATGAACATTTTAGGAGAGGTCAGTAATGGGCCAAGAAAAAAATGATTTGATTGGTGTGGATCCAGATCACTGTTTAGATCCAAGAGTGTTTTAAGGGATTCTGTACTATTTTGAGATAGGACCCAAGATACTGACATCACTCAGTAAAAGAACCAGTGAATAGTTTTAGTAGATTCTTTACCATTGTAACATATAAGGTGTTTTGTAGCTCAATGGCTAGAGCATTTACCCCTGAACTAGAAGATCTTCGCGTTCAGTCCAGGTCTATATCTTTACCATTGTGAAATAAGACCAGTGCCTTGGCAGAGGTCTATGCTCTGAATGTTTCTAGAAAAATTACATTAATACACCTTTCTTAGTTCATATCCTTTAAAAAAACAGTCCTATGACTTTTGCACAGTACTCTATGTGAGCTTATTAGTTAAGAACATTAATAACAATGTTTATAACTCATTATTAATGTTGAAAGTAATGCTTTGTAAATGCTTGTAATGTGCTCTCTGACCCATAACTCATTGTTTATAGTATGTTATTCTGAAGTGTTACCAAAAGTTGAGTGATTGAGCGTCTGTGTTCAGGCTGAGTGGATGGCCAGAGTGATCTTGAGGCAGCCCAGTTCTGAGCCCTCCTTCCCCAGCACACCCTGCACCTGGTAGTTCCCGTTTGTGAGCCAGTACGGCAGGTCAATGTTCGGCAGGTAGAAGTCCGACTTTGGCAAAGCATATGAGCCCTGAGCGAAAACAACAGAAGGTTAATGAGGGGACTTTTTTGAGTCACCTGTCACCAGCAAATCTGCCTCCGAGTGTGTAGTCATTCCTAACACACAGTTTTACTGGTTTAGTCTTGGTTCAACAATAATCGAAGACTAAACCAAGAGTGAACCTAAACTGATCTATAACTAAACCAGGTCTAATTGAGGACTAATCTAGGACACACAAATCCAGGTCTTATATAGTACTAAACAAAGTCTAATCTAAGACTGATCAAGGTCTAACATAGGACTAAGCCAGGTCAAATTTAGGAATAAGTCAGGTCTAATCTAGGCCTGAACCTAGGTCTAATATAGGACTAAACAAGATTTAATCTAGGACTAAGCTAGAACTAAACCAGGACTAAAACAAGACTAAAACAGGACTTATCAGGACTAAACCAGGATCAAGCGGTGGTCTAGACTGAATCTATGGGTGTGTTCACACTTCCCATGTTTGGTTTGTTTCAATCGAACTCTGGTGCGCTTCCTGGCAAAGTCTGGTTTGTTTGAGCAGCTGTGAACGCACAATCAGACTCAGCTGTGCACCAAACAGGTGATCTCTGGTCCTCCTGAAATCAGAGGTTTCGGTGCGATTCACTTTGAGCCCTGGTGTGCTCCTGGGCTGGTCCTGGTGACGTGCGAACACCAGGGAGAGGACTACACCACTGTTTACCAAGGGCAGAAAAACATACGCGCATCTAAAGTGACTATACTATAGGAAGAAAAAAATACAAATATACTATAAATAAAATGTATTTAAAAGATTGCTAACATTAGCATACATATGTGACAATTCTGCTGAAACAACCCAGATTTCATATTAATCACAGAGAGAGTCCACAGCTGTGTTCAGCTGATATCACTGCTTTACTTGTAAAACTTCATTAAATATTAATTAAAGTGCACCGTATGATATTATTTGGATATATTCAGCTGAAGAGGCAGACTTTTGACCAATAGATGAGCAGGAATTCTTCTTTCCAAGTTTCTCTCAGTAAATACTGATGCACTGCCCCCTACAGGCGAGGTTTGTTACTGCTCCCTCAGTCAGTTCAGTTCCGTCTGACAGAGCTCAATGTGAACTCAAACCAGACCAATGACATCATCAACACAGGTGAGGACTTTTGTCCCAAAGTGCACCGAGTCCTGTGGACCAGCAAGTGTGAACTCACCCTAAAACTGATATACAACTAGCTCTACATTAAACTTAACTGCAAAAGACTCCTGCGCACCACAGTTTGAAAACCACCCTATTTAAGAATTCACAGAATAATTGTCATAGCAGATATACACTTAGGTTCATAAGTATTTGAACACTGACTCAAGTTTTGTTATTTATCCTCTCAGCTGAAATTTGAGAGTATTCACCTCCAAAGCGGAGGGGCTCAAAAGTAATTGGACAGTTGCTTCTAAAACTGTTTCCTGAGCTGCATGGGCTATTTCCTTCATTAAACCATCATAAACTGAGCAGGTAAAAGTTCTAGACTTCATTACAGGTGTTACATTTGTATTTGAAAGCTGTGAAATCACAACATACAGTATGTCAATGTAAGTGAACCAGACCATCCTTAGACTGGAGAGAAAAATGGTGAAAACTCCTCACAACATCCACCTTAGTGTACAACCCACTCAAGTAGGTCCATCAGTGTCTAGGTCCACTGTAACAACAAGAGTTTGTGAGAGAAAACACAGAGGGTTCACCACAAGATGAGACCATTCATCAGCTTCAACAATAGAAAGGTAACATTAGACTTGGCCAAAAACACCTAAAGAAGCCTGAGCAGGTCTGGAACAGCATTCTGTGGACAGATGAGACTCAGACCAACCTGTACCAGGAATGATGGGCAGAGAAAAGTCTGGAGAAGGCTTGGAACAGCTCATGATCCAAAGCTCACTTCATCTTCTATAAAACATGGTGGAGCAGTGTGATGTATGAGCTGCAGAACTTCAATGGCACTGGGTCACTGATGTTTATAGATGATGTGACTGAAGACAGAAGCAGCTGAATGAATTCTGAAGTGTATAGGGACAGACTTTCTGCTCAGATTCCCACAAAAGCCATAAAGTTCATGGCCGTTGCTCCACAGTACAGATGGACAATGCCCAAAACATACTGGAGAAGAAGCCCAGGAGTTTTTTTAAAGCAAATAAGTGGAATATTCTGCAAGGGCAGGGGTCAGTCATAAATTTCTCTTGTTTAAGACAAAACTTAAGGCAGAAAGGCCCACAAATGACCAACAACCAAAAACAGCTGCAGTAAAGGCCTGGCAAAGCAACATAAATTAGAAAACCCAGTGTTGATGATGTCCATGGGCTCCAGATCAGGCAGTCATTGCTTGCCAAGGATTTTCCCCAAAGTATAAAAAATGAACATTTTATTCATGGTAATGTTCATCTGTCCAATTACTTTTGAACCCCTGAAAAAGAGGCAGGTACATTTTAAAGAGCTGTGATTCCTGAACACTTTCTCCGATTTGGATGTGAATCCTCTCAAATTACAGAGAGTCTGCACTTTAAGCACATATGAATTATACAACTGTATTTTTAATATGTTTTGGTTAACAGCTAAAAAAACACAGCTTGTGTCAGTGTCCAAATACTTATGGACGTAACTGTAACAGTAAAAAAATGGTAGTAGACTCACAGCTTTAAATGGGCAGTGGCAGGGCAGGCCGTAGGTGTGCATCGGTTCGGGACAGTCCTGCCCTGGTGGGATCAGCTGGTTCAGGAGGTCACAGACGTCCCCATAGTGACAACTGCCCAGCTCCTCTATACACGGTACCTTCACCCAGAAACCGGCCACCTCCTTCTCCATGGTCACATTCAGCTGAAGACAGGAGAGAGACATCATAGTCAGTCTATATGAGGTCTAATAAAGCCTGCCACCTGACCATCTTCAAACATGGTCTGATCAAGTTTTAGGAAAATTTGTGACCAATACATTTTAGACATTGCAAAGTAATGCAATAAGATTTTTAGAGGCTGTGAATGAGAAAGTTAGAAGTCTATATGTGTTTGTTTTTTTTACTGTCTCATTTCAGCTTTTTCCTTCTGGGGTTGCCACAGCAAATCATCTGCTTTCGAGCAGTGATTTGTATATTGATTTTTTGCAGGTTTTAACGTCGGATGCCCTTCCAGATGCATTGGACTGGCCATTAAGAGTTTATTTGGATGTGATTTCAATTGCTGCTTTGTAAGACACAGATGCACTTTGACATTTTAACCCAGGTAATACAATAAGGCCT
Organism: Bostrychus sinensis; assembly: GCA_020698575.1. Taxonomy (NCBI): domain Eukaryota; kingdom Metazoa; phylum Chordata; class Actinopteri; order Gobiiformes; family Eleotridae; genus Bostrychus; species Bostrychus sinensis. The sequence goes on from CM036241.1 coordinate 41,454,845, forward strand.
GGATTTGTTTTTCCTTTTTGCTATTGCACAATATAATCTACTATTACTACTACTGTTACTTAGCCTGGCCGACCAGACAAACTCTTGTCCTATTCTATATAAAGAGAAGTTAATCTGGTACCCCTTTGCATACGTTTTATTTCTATGAGTGGAACAATCACAGAAACAAAGGGTGGGATGTAAGCAGAGCACTGTTGACCTGTAAGCAAAGCAAACGTGGTGAACTCTTGCCGGTTTTGCCATAAAACACCAGAATACGCCATATTCTGAGCAGCTCTGTACTTATTTTTGAACAGGGACAACAGGAGAAGCCAGTTGTACAAAGACTTGTGGAAAAAGTTTATTTTTTATGTGTTTGTTACGTCGGACATCAGAGGGACTTTATTGTTGTTAAAATGGAAACATGATGAAGACAAAAATTCCACAGAGGACTGAACAACTACAAGGACTTCAGCAGAACCAACAGGTGACAAAGTAAAACTCTAAATGTTGTTAATCTTCTGCATTCATAAGATGCACTGCAGATAATCGGCTATGATAGGCCAGTTCCAAATTGACTGGAGTGAAATGCTTCGTTGCGAGTGAGGAACCGGTCTGTCCTATTTACAAAAAGAAAGTAGGAGAGGCTGGCTTGCCAGCCTAACCTGGATCTTACCTAATGTTTCCGTCTTGTTAAATTACTATAACATTTCATAAAGTGCAAAATAATTAGAACGTTAATGTTGTTTGCATTGAAGAACATTATGTATATGTATGAGCACGTAACCTACTTTGCCGTGAGGTTGAAAACTGTCTATGTAAAAGTAATTTTCTGTCTTCCATAATTTACTAAGGTTAACAGTACTAAGAGTTTTTTAATTATTATTATTAAAACAGAGAGGTCACAGTGAGAAACACATTTTGCAAAACAATGTTTTGTAACATTAAACTGAGAAGGAAGCCGTTAAATCACACCACTGTTTTACAAATTCTGACGTAACAACTTATTGACACTAAGCAACAATGTTTTAATACCTGATTGTTTTCACTGACACATCTAAAAGCCTTGTGAAATAGAATGTCAAAATAAAAGTGTAGAGGAAAACCAACACTAGAGGAAGAATAAGACAGAGTTGACCCTGATTTCTTCCCATTAGGTTTACACACACATGCAAAAACATTGGCAGTGCACTCACATTTTCCTTCCTAATAGATAGACACATGCATACACCCATGCATAGACTGCCTGCCTAATATGACGCCCCATATGCAAACAAACTGATGCACTCTATGCACTGTATTCTGCCACCTTTCCATCAGAATCTGCACTAAGCTCTGTCTGTTGGATGGGACCACAAGGACCAGCCTTCACTCCCCACCTGCATCACCTGTCTCTGGTTCACTACTGTACCTTCCTTGGGCCAATTTTGATAGATCCTGACCACTGCAGACCGGGACCACCCCACAAGAACTGCAGTTTTGGAGACGCTCTCACCCAGTTCGTCTGTAGCCATCACTAGTTGACCCTTGTTGAACTCGATCAAATCCTTACACTTGCCCATTTTTCCTGCTCCTAACACATCATTGTTCATTTGCTGCCTGATATATCCCACCCACTAACAGGTGCCATGATAGAGAGATAATCTGTTAGTCACCTCTCAGTGGTCATAATGCAATGCTTGATCGCTGTATTTCAAAACACCATTTCTATTGCAGCTCTGTTACCACAAACTCCTCCTCACATATTTTAAGAAGTCACATTTTAACTAAGTATGTACCACTGTATTGTCTCACATAATGGCAGTGCAGTTCTGTTGAATTAAATAGGGCCTGGATTCTCAACTGGTGGGTCAAGGCCCAAAAATGTATCCCAGGCAGGTTGTGGAGTTAAGAATCTGTGGTAAACTATAGTTTGCATGATTTGCTATATTATGTGAGACTTTCAGGAGATTTTGATAGGGTTGAGATTCACTTGTAGAGAAGACAGTGATGGAAGAAGTACTCAAAACTACTGTTACTGCAAAACAATATTACTCAAGTAGTAAAAATACTATACAAAATAATTACTTCATTACAGAACACTACAGTTAAAACTACTACTTGTACTTTTACTAACAGAATCCCAACCCCACTCAGACCCGGGACAAGTAGTATAAATAGTGCTGATAGTAGTAGTACAAGTAGTATCTTTGGGGATTTAAAATGACACCAGTTGAGAATATTTTTATTTTTATTTTCTTTATTTCATTTATTAAAAAAATAATTATAACAATTTAACATTCACTTTAAATATTATGAATGAAAAGAAGCAGAAAGAAGTATAAATTTAAAGTGTCTGCCCCCTATTCACAATTTAACATTTCTGATCAACTCATTAAAGCTGTAACACAGGCCACTTTCCAAAAGTATAATATTTCAAACTATCCAAAACAAATAAAATAATCCTAAAATGTTAATATATTTAGAACATGAAGCACTTGATTTATAATGGTTTAAAATGTCCAGTCTGATCTTCTATGTCTCACTTTAGGCTCAGAGGATCAGACCAAATTTTGCACAAGCATCAGCAGACAGTGAGCCATGCAAACATTACAACCTCACCCACAGATATATATATATATATATATATATATATATATATATATATATATATATATATATATATATATATATATTATATTATATTATATTATATTATATTATATTATATTATATTATATTATATTATATTATATTATATTATATTATATTATTATTATTATTATTATTATTATTATTATTATTATTATTAGACGTTAATTTGATGTTAGTGAGTGATCTAGACCAGTGCTGTGGTATGGGTACCACTGGTTGTACCTGGGCCCAGGGCGGTTTGGGGGTGTTTCCACTTCTCAAAGTGTTCCAGCTCAGTTAAGCATCTGGAACGGTTAGAGGTGGGGACTGCTGCAAGCTGATTGGACGAGAGAGAATGCTCACTCAAACCAAAGAACAGAAATTAAAGCAAAAATATTTTTTTTAAATCAAACACGTACTTGTCCTTGTGATAAACACTCGTGTTAAAGAGAAAACAAGCTAATGTTGAGGCAACTTTTTTCCCTAAAAATAAAGGCAGCATATATTAGCAACAGCTGTTTCCAGTTTAGTGAAGTATGGCTCTCGCTTCAAGAATCAAAACATGACATCTGCAGTTTAGACTGGATTAAACACGAGTTAAACTCATGTGGTTATATGTTCAGAGGTTAAAATGTGTTAAAGTGGAGCAGAGAAGTGAATTTAATGCATTTAAGCTGGAGGTAAACCTGAAGTAGTCTCGTTTACTGAAGCTAATAAAGCTTTAGCTCCAGCCTCACACAGACACACACCAGCCTCGCACAGACACACACCAGCCTCGCACAGACACACACCGGCCTCACACAGACACACACCGGCCTCACACAGACACACACCGGCCTCACACAGACACACACCGGCCTCACACAGACACACACCAACCTCACACAGACACACACCTGCCTCACACAGACACACACCTGCCTCACACAGACACACACCAGCCTCACACAGACACACACCTACCTCACACAGACACACACCAGCCTCACACAGACACACACCAGCCTCACACAGACACACACCAGCCTCACACAGACACACACCAGCCTCACACAGACACACACCAGCCTCACACAGACACACACCAACCTCACACAGACACACACCAGGATATACTCTCCTCTCTTTATTAAATGTTGCCAGTGCCTTTATGTTTTAAAAGTAAGTTTCAAACACATTTTTTAAAATTATTTATTAGCAACTTTTGTTGCGCTTGTGTGACGTCAGTGTTTACTGTAACAGACGTGGGTCTCCTGGACCCAGACTCATGGACACACCAGCAGGTTTTGGTGCTACCTGTTCCAAGGCATTCCGTACTGACATCCTAGGAAAGCACCTTTATAGTGGTACTAAGGACTTTAACTTTTCAGTCTTAATTTAACTTAATTTGAGAGTTTGGCCCAGTTGTTAAGTGTCAACCATTTAGACACAATTAAGTTCTGGTAAAGTTCTGGTTTGGTCCGTGTTTTAACCTGGTTTATTCCTGATTTAGTCCTGGTTTATATATCTGGTCTATTCCTAGTTTAAGCACAGTTCAGTCCTTATTCAGTAATAATTTTTTTGGGATTTATCCCCATTTTTTGGGCCTTGGTTTAGTCCTGGCTTAGATTCATTGTTGGCCATTAAAATGTGTTACTTGGAAAGCCAGACATTTTTGGAGGAGGTACTTATTGTAAATTTTTGAGAATGGGTGAAAACCAATCAATAAACAACCCTAGATGACATATTAAAGTCTTGTTTTTTTCACTAAAAGCAAGCAGGTAACGTGTGTTTTTGGCTAATGCAGCTTGCAAGTTTGGGCTGTGGTGGATTTCGCAATGGAAAATAGTGTGCAAACTTGTAATGTACTAATTGTAGACTGTTATAATGACTTTGATTACTGGTATGTAATCACAATAACATCTTACGTAAGCAGCAGTACAATGTGTTTGGCAGTTTTAGTAATAACATTGCTACAGCCCCAGCATTAGCGTCTGAGGCATTGTTTGTTAACCAAATCTAAAGAGAAAGCAGAAAGTTGTCCTGAGCAGATGTATGAAGGTTTAGACTTACAGCCAGAGGAGCTGTAATAGTAATAGTACCACTAGTAATAGTAGAGTTTGAAGTAGTAGTAAATGTCAAAAAAGGCAATATTATGCAGAATTGAAATACTCTGCTGGCAATGGAGGGGACTGAACAGAGCATAAAATGGCTATTCAGCACGGCTATTAGAAACACGACACTAACAGACACAGGATTACTCAATTGTGTGAAAGAAACAAATTACTACTTATTATTAATTGTTAGTGTTTTTAAAGAGGAAACATTATAACATGGTTAAAAGCTAACAAAAAACAATTTAGCAGAATAGACAACCTTTAAGGAAGTAAAAACCCCTCTGTTTCTGTCTAAAAGAGCGTAAAAGAGCTGGAAAGAAATGCACATTTCAGTTGTTTTAATTGGTTACTCCTATCCAGAGGTTCTGCTAGAATTTTATTTTGTCAGTCAGTTTGGCCAGCAGTGTTTGAAAATTCCAGCCATTAACGAGATCTATCGGCCACATATTTAAATAGGCTAATAGAATAACAATCATGTCAAAACGCATAACTAAATCAGTATTTTAAAAAGGTCATTCTGCACATTAGTGAGGGAATAAAACTAAAAGGTAATGCCTTAATTTACACACAGATACGATAATGCTCCACACAAAATGGTGATTAGAGAACGTGCATAAGTCCAAACACACACAGCACTGGGGCGCGCAGGTAGAGAGAAAAGTTTATTTTATTTTTTTAGTCCTGGGGAGAACGAAGTGTGTTCCGGGCACTAGTGCAAGGTGACATAAATACTGATGATGGATGTTTAATTAGCCTACAATGCGATAACGTCGAACTTTTTGAGCACATACAAGAAGAATCAGACACAGACCAGGCACAAGTCGGCACACGTGGATCCCATAAAGAGCGACCCCATCTACTGTCCAGCGATTACGCCAGTGCTTTGTTGCTGCAATGTCCATGCATAAGTGTTACTCTATAGCCGCACCAGTGCTAGTTTAAACTCTAAAGTGGAGTGACCTGTGGTGTGTATTGAAGGCTGGAGGTGCATCCTCCTGCGCCCCGCACAGAGGTGCTTTTGTTTCCTAACCGCTAAAAAAATGCACAAAGGCACATAGCGAGGCACAGGCTGAAGACGCCAAAAAAGAATGACTCAACCCGGAGGTGCTTCTCTCTGGCCTTCGGAGCCAGGCTTTAGCACTTTCAGAGCAGGTCAGGGCACCGAGAAACTCTCCAAACGGTGTCAATGTTTCAGATGATAAACAACCAACATGCTGTATTTTTTGCTTGCAAAATATCTGTTTTTTTTTTTTCTCAAAATAAAAATTTGCCAGTCATCTTGGCTTGTGATCATTAATTTTATCGGTCATTTGCATTTTTAAATGGCCAAAAGCCCACATATTCTGGCAAACGGAAACCCTGCTCCTATCACCTTGCCTTAACTTAAACATCCATTACAATGATCTTCTAATTGGAAAATGTAAAATCTATTTTAAAAAATTTAAATAAAGCAATATGGGGTGGGGGGGTATCATCATCATCATCATCATCTTCCGCTTTATCCAGGGCCTGGTTGTGGGGGCAGCAGTCTAAGCAGCGATGCCCAGACTTCCCTGTCCACAGACACTTCCTCCAGCTCCTCTGGAGGAACCTCAAGGCATTCCCAGGCCAGCTGAGAGACAAAGTCCCTCCAGTGTGTCCTAGGTCTTCCCCGGGGCCTCCTCTCGGTGAGACATGCCCGGAACACCTCCCCAGGAAGGCGACCAGTGGGCATCCGGAACAGATGCCTGAGCCACCTCAGCTGGCTCCTCTTGATGTGGAGGAGCAGCGGCTCTACTCTGAGCTCCTCCCGTGTAACTGAGCTCCTCACCCTATCTCTAAGGGAGCGCCCAGCCACCCTGCGGAGGAAACTCATTTCAGCCGCTTGTATCCGGGATCTTGTCCTTTCGGTCATGACCCAAAGCTCATGACCATAGGTGAGAGCAGGAACGTAGACTGACCGGTAAATCGAGAGCTTCGCCTTTTGGCTCAGCTCCTTCTTCACCACAACAGACCAACACAACAACTGCATTACTGCAGATGCTGCACCGATCCTCCTGTCAATCTCACGCTCCATCCTTCACTCACTTGTGAACAAGACCCCAAGATACTTGAACTCCTCCACTTGAGTCAGGATCTCTCCCCCAACCTGGAGAGGGCAAGCCACCCTTTTCCAGACGAGAACCATGGCCTCGGACTTGGAGGTGCTGATTCTCATCCCAGCCGCTTCACACCCGGCTGCAAACTGCCCCAGTACATGCTGAAGGTCTTGGTTTGATGAAGACAATAGGACAACATCATCTGCAAAAAGCAGAGATAAAATCTTGTGGCCCCTAAAACCTCCAGCACCCTCCAGCCCCTGGCTGCACCTAGAAATTCTGTCCATAAAAATTATGAACAGAACCGGTGATAGAGGGCTGCCCTAGCGGAGTCCAACATGCACCTGGGAACAGGTCTGACTTAGCTCCGGTTGTACAGGGACCGGACAGCCCTTAGCAGAGGGCCTCGGACCCCATACTCTCAGAGCAGCCCCCACAGGATACTACGAGGGACACGGTCGAACGCCTTCTCCAAATCCACAAAGCACATGTGTCCAACGAGTGTCCAAGACACACGGCCGAAGGTCAGATGACACAACAACAAAGTCGATCATCGACCTCCGGCGTAGGGTGTCTTGGTGCCATGTTGGACACCCTTGTCCTTGAACATGGTGTTTGTTATGGACAAGCTGTGGCTAGCACAGAAGTCCCACAACAGAACACCACTCAGGTTCAGATCGGGGAGGCTGTTCCTCCCAATCACGCCCCTCCAGGTGTCACTGTCATTGGCTATGTGGGCATTGAAGTCCCCCAGTAGAACAACGGAGTCCCTAGTTGGAGCACCTTCCAGTACCCCTCCCAGGGACTCCAAGAAGGCCGGGTACTCTGCACTGCTGTTCAGCCCGTAAGCCAAAATCACAGTGAGAGATCTGTCCTCTGCCCAGAGGCACAGGGACGTGACCCTCTCGTTCACCAGGGTGAACTCCAATACATGGCAGCTGAGCTGAGGATGTACTGTATAAGCAAGCCCACACCAGCCCGCCGCCTCTCACCACGGGCAACTCCAGAGTGGTGGAGAGTCCAACCTCTCTCAAGGAGCTGGGTTTCAGAGCCCAAGCTGTGCGTGGAGGCGAGCCCGACTATATCTAGCTTATACCGCTCAACCTCCTGCACAAGCTCAGCCCCCGGCCACCAGGCGCTCGCCTGTGAGCCCCAACCCCAGGCATGGCTACAGGGTGGGGACCCTGGTGATGCCAATCCGGGCGACGTAACGAACCTTGTTTTGTAACTCATCATAATGGGGTTATCATCATAATGGGCTCCATTATTATTATTATTATTATATTATTGCCCACCCCTAATTGTTCATAGAGAAGATTATAGTATATTCAGTTATAACAAAATGCATATTTGTTTGATAATCGTGTGGTGTTATTGTGATGTTTTTCAACACTGCCTCAGGAATTTGAAAATTTTTGCAAGCCCTGTCATAATTTTGTTACTTTTACGTCATATTCTTTTAAGGTAACAGTATTTTTACTTGAGCATAGAGCCTAAGAGTCTTCTAGTATCTCATAGGGAATTTGAAGCATTTTGTTTTTCTAAAGTGGCGGGGGCAACATTTTTAATCAAGCATTTAACTCTAAAATGCGCTGTACTAATTGAAGACAATTATGATGGCTATTACAACTATTTAGCAGTTTAGTAGCACAAAATCTAGAAATAAAGTAGACAGATGTTCACAGCAGATATATGAAGGTACAGTACTTACTTCCAGAGGAGAAGCCAGCTCCACTGAAGTAGTCCCTGAAGCCTCTGCTGTGAGCTCCCCTGGGATCGAGATCGGGTCTGGGGACACACTTAGGGTCTGCAGGACAGCTGGAGCTTCGGGCGCTCCACAGTTCTTCCAGTCAAACCCCAAAACCTGCACAGACTAAAGGACAGACAATTAGGGTGAGTTCATACTTGCTGGTCCGCAGGACTCGGTGCGCTTTGGGGCAAAAGTCTGCACCTGTGTTGATGATGTCATTGGTCTGGTTCGAGTTCACATTGAGCTCTGTCAGGCGGACTGAACTGACTGAGGGAGTAGTAACAAACCTCGTAGGGGTCCTTGTAGGGGGCAGCGCATCAGTATTTACTGAAAGAAACTTGGGAAGAAGAAACCCTGCTCATCTATTGGTCAAAAGTCCACCTCTTCAGCTCCATATATCCCAGTAATATCATACGGTGCACTTTAATTAATATTTAATGAAGTTTTACAAGTAAAGCAGCAGCGATATCAGCTGAACACAGCTGTGGACTCTGTGGACTCTCTATGTGATTAATATGAAATCTGTGTTGTTTCAGCACTATTTTTCGTTTGTTTGCTAATGTTAGCAACCTTTTAAATATATTTTATTTACAGTATATTTTTATTTTAGTTATGTTAGATGCACGTATGTTTCTGTGGCCTTGGTAAACAGTGCTGTAGTCCTCTCCCTGGCATAAGTCTGTAGTTTCGTCTGCGTTACGTTCATACTTCATCAGGACCAGACCAGGAGGGCACCAGGGCTCAAGGCGCACTGCACCAAGACCTCTGATTTCAGAAGGACCAGCGTTCACCTGTTTGGTGGCATCTGAGTCTGGTTGTGCATTCACACCTGTTCAAACAAACTGGACTTTGCCAGAAAGTGTGCCAGGGTTCGAGTGAAGCGAACCAAGCATGGCAAGTGTGCACACATCCTTAAATTCACCAGTTCATGTGTGTCTTTGAACAATGGGCAGAAGCATTTCCACTTATTAAACTATTTTAGGACTTAAGCTGCAGACTCCTAAATACCACCAAAATGGAAATGGGTTTAAGGACAGGGAATGTCTGAAGACTGTTTAATATAGTCATTGTGTATTGTTTTCAACTGTGTGCCTGTTTGTTTATTGTCTATTCCTGTAAAGCCCTTTGAGGCAACTGCTGTTGTGATGTCCCGGACCTATCTCGCCCCACTCACCTGTCTGGATGAGGCCCCTGCTGCAGCCTGGATTTCCCGGACCTATCTCGTCCCACTCACCTGTCTGGATGAGGCCCACCTGCTGCATCCTATGGACTTCCTCAACCTACCTCACCCCACTCCCTGGATGAATCCTTACAGAGCTGATCTATGATCCTATAGATGAGCTAATGAACTAACAGTCTTAGACACATTGCCTGTCCGTCCTGGGAGAGGATCTCTCCTTCAGTTGGGCTCCATAAGGTTTCTTCTTTTTTCCCACAGCTGGGTTTTTTTTTAGGAGTTTTTCCTTACCGAATAGGAGGGTCTAAGGACAGGAGTGTCCTGGGTCTGTTTAGTTTAGTGTAGTTATTGTTTGCGTTGATTGTGTTTTAAGTCTGATTGTGTGTTTATGTTTGATCAACTGTTTGTGAAGCCCTTTGAGGCGACTTTTGTTGTGATACTGGGCTCTACAAACAAAACTGAATAGAACTGAATTGAATAGATATCAGACTTTATAGATAAAACTAAATTGAAACTACACTATATTCAATCAAACTGTGATCCACAGTTGAGTCCTGGCCCACCAGTTGAGAACGACTGCTTGAATTAATTTTTTTGCATCTTCAAACACCCTCCAACTTAAACTTTAAATGTAATAAATAACAGAGCAAAGTGTAGTTTGTTAGTTCTCTTTGAAGCACTCAATAGATTTCAATAGTTTACATAATGAAAAACTGGGAGAACTAAAACATTGGCAGTGAAAAAGTGAAGTAAACTACATCTTGTGAAACTACTAGAAGAGTTACAAAAGGAAGGAATATCCATGTTGCAAACAACAGCATTTACTGCTACCACAAATTTGTAGTATTCCAAAATACAAACATCCACACTAGGGGTGTCCAAATTATTATTGTTATCACCTGATTGCAATAATGACAGGACAATCAGAGGTGGGTAGAGTGGCCAAAAATTGTACTAAAGTAAAAGTATTTGTTGAAAAAACTATTCAAGTACAAAGTAACTGTTTGGATGTATTGTGAATGTTTTAGTGGACTGTATGTAATGTGACTGGTATATCTGGTATTTCTGGTAAAGCATTTTATAAAATAATGTAAAAGTAAAAATAAAATAATGTAAAATAAATGTAAAATAACAAGAATATTGTGATAAAACTATTCCTAGAAGGACCATTTAAACTGAAAAAGTTACAAACTCATTATTACCCACCACTGCTTTCAATATCAAAATCCACTTAAAAAAAATACAAGGTTCGTTCCTTACTTGGTCAGACTCCTTTCACTAACTTTTATCACCTGCAGAAGTTTAGCTTTTGTTCAGTTTTTATACAGCATTTTGTACAAAAAAAATATAGTTCCTTTTTGTGCCAAGCCAGCAACTATCAATTCTACTAGGTGCCAAAGACCAGTGACTAATTAACCTTCACATATTGAGATTAGATATAGACCAATGAAACTCTGGCTTATAAAGCTGATACTGGAAAACATCAACTCAAGTCACAAGCTACCTAGCAATTAACCTAGAAAGAGATTGTTGTAACAAAATTATTGTGGTAACTGGCTTCTAAAACACAAAAACAAGGCAATGAATTTATTATTTAGCATTTGTATTTAAAATATTTCAAATGCGAATGGGTTTCAGGACAGAGAAAATGAGAAGTAATGTTGACATTTTACTGAGAGTATAGTGCCATTGTTGAATCAGAAATGACAACTTCTCTAAAACACAATTACTGTTATTAGAACTTCTGCCTAGTAATGAGGTGTGGAAATGCTTTTAACTAAAAGTACTTTAATAAATACTGAATTGTAGTTGTTTTTTTGTTTTTTGTTTTTTGTTATGAAGATTTCAGAAAGGTAAGTAATGGGCCAATGGTGTAAACCCAAATCACTGCGCAGATCATGGGCATATTATTAGATCTGGATAATTAATGATGTCACAGCCAGCATTGTTTCCGATGGCCATTGCTCACTGGTGCAGATGCCAAAATGTCTTCTGTCAAAAGAAAATACTGTGTACATTCAATTTATACTGTATGTGCATTATGTTCCTTGGAAAAATCAGGAGAGACTGTCGGCCCTGGGACTTTTGCACATTTTTAAAGCTGGCCCTCTTTGAAAAAAGTTTGGTCACCCCTACTATACTGTGGTGCAGCTGTAGTTTAGACCTCAACAGACATGATTGGAAAAGAATAGATTAGCAGTAATTTTTTCAGTCTTCTGTCAAGTGTCAATGTCACATGCTTAAAATGTATACTGTGAACATGGCAGAGGTCTGTGTTCCATGGGTGCTTCTCTTATTTTTTTATTTTTATTTTTTGCAATAGATTGTGTTCATGTTCTAGGATTTGATGATATCCAATCATCAGATGGAGAGTGGGGGCCTGTATAAATGTACAGATGAGGGACTATTTTTAAAAGAAATATCCAAAATGTTGAACCTGATCATTTTTTGTTAGCTACTGGTTCTACAGCCACTCCATAATAATGTGGCTTACTGCTGAGTCTACTGACAGCAATCAGGCCTGTGTGTTTAAATAATATCACCACTTTTTGAATGGCACAAAGTTCAAAGTCTTATTTGTCAGTACAAATGACCTAAAGTGAAGACTTTAGTGTCATGAAACAAAGATATTTTACAGAGATATTACCCATAAACCACACCAAAACATCTGCATTTTGAATCTTTAACAGCAGATTCTACCATAGAATTCTGACCTGCCACCAGCTCAGTTTAAACTATAGACACTTTAGAAGTCTATGACATGAACGCAACCTTTCTGGCATATCATTGGTCAGGAAATGAATAAAATTTTGTCTGCTAACTTAAACAATAATCAGTTGTTGTTACTGCTGGGATGAACTCATCCTGAATGCTTCTCAGTCTATAAAGTGTTTTCTCATGAATGGGATCTGCACAATGCCAGAAGGTAGTAATAAACTATGTCTCCCTTGATTATTTGACATGTCGCCTGCACCACAAAAACTGTTTTTGCAAGACATGGGAATCTCTCTTGTTGTATACTGAATTAAATATTTCCACAATTATTAAAAGAGTAGTTTAATACTGAATGCACTATACATACAGTACCCATTCTATTTTTATTTTGTTTGCTGTATGGTATGAATATGACTCCTGTACATGTAATTTGTCTCTGTATCCATGGGCCAAATGTTTTGTTTCCCACACATCTAAAATACTGTTTTTTGGGGGGTGTATGAGCAAAAAAAAAAAGCCACTTTCTTTAGTCTAGCCTAACTTCACAGCCAAATTAAACCTGAAGACTTCAGCATCAAAACCACAAAAAACAAAAACAAACAAACAAAAACACTATGCATAAATCTAGAAATACATTGCACAAAGTAGGAAGTTAAGCTCCAAAGCTGGTTCTACATTGCAGAGGTGGAATTAGCTGCTCACCTGCGCTTTGGTCACCTTCCTGAAAACGCTTCTTTTCGTCTCATTTCCTGCAAAAGTCAGGCTCAGAACCACCGCCAGCAGCAGTCTTCTGTCCATGTCACAAAAATATGAAATAAAAAACTTTATGTGAAACAAAGAGAAAAGAAACCGGACCGCTCTGGGGATACAACGCCAACTGAAGCCCTGTCCGTCTCCGCTGGAACACTTTATGCAGCGGCGGAGCTTTACTTCCGTGTTTACGTACATCTCCATGAGTCATGTGACCTCTGCGTCAGCTGTTTCTGGAGAGACATAAGGACAAACAAATAAAATAAAACAAAATAAATGGTTGCGATAAAGCTGAAATATTTATAATAATGTGTAGTAGTAATTTTGCACGTATAAAAGGAATGTACTGTAACAAAAAGGCGGCGATATAACTGAAACATTTATAATAATTTGTAATAGTAATTTTAGATATTTTTGATCATATAATATTTTTATGGTTTATTATTATTTAATTACTATTTATTACTAATATTATTTTATTATTTAACTTAAATTATTATTATTATTATTATTATTATTATTATTATTATTATTATTATTATGTATTTATTTATTTATTTATTTATTTATTTTTATCTCATACTTATAAGTTCTTTCTGTGTGTTATGCACAATTAAACTCTATTAAAGTGCTATTGAAGGTTGTCATATGGCATGTATAAATAAGCCTATTTTAAATGCGGATCTATCCAGGTTATCTATAAAAAAAAGAGAGAGAGAGAGAACCGAAAGATTTTGACATAGTGCTGAAAGTACTAAACTGAAGTAGAACCAGCCCTACTGTGTCGTTTTTGGAATCTGAACTCACCACTTCTCTAACACACACCACAATTTTCGTTTTCATATATTTTGTATTCACAAAGCAATTACAAATAGATTTGAACCCAATACTGACGCGTGCCTGGTGGACCAAAGTTAAACATACGTAGGTTACATATTACAAACGTATTACAACCCGAAATCCGTAAATGTTGGGACGATTTTAAAAATTTGAATACAATGAAAATTAAAAGGCATTTAAATCACACGAGCCATTTTTTTTAAATTCACGATAGAACATAGATATCATAACAAATGTTTACAGTGAGATGTTTGACACTTTTATGTACAAAATGAGCTAATTTCAAATTTAATGCCTGCTACAGGTCTCACAATAACATTTTCATTTTAATGAAATTTATAAAACGTCCCAACATTTCCAGAATTCGGGTTGTGTCTCTACTATAGTAGTGGTGGTGGTAGTAGTAGTAGTAACAGTATTAGTAATAGTTGTTGTAGTTGTTGTAGTAGCCAATAGCATTATGCCAAAGTGAAGAAAATTCGGTTAAGATTCTAAGCCTTGTGGGCTGTCA